>JAMWET010007630.1:280000-382500 GCA_024036415.1 Prochilodus magdalenae | reverse complement strand
TTGATGCGGACATGGTTGAAGTTACTACAGGGACATATTGGGCTCCTAGTGTCTGATTGCTGAGAGGCACCTGCTGCTCCATGGAAAGTTGAGAGGAAAGATGCGGGCCTTGGGGTGGCTGGATGATGCCTGGCCCTGTAGACTGTACTAGCTGTGGCATGACCCCACCAGCAGGGGCCTGGACTATTTGTGGTGAGGGAGTCTGCTGTGGTTGCATCAACCCTTGGGAAATTGACTGAGCCACTGCAGCAGGCATGCTGCCCGCAGGTGGCTGTGAGGCCGGAATCATCTGACCATTGCCTGCCACAGCAACAGGGGGAATGGAGTTGGACAGGTGGGGCAGGGCTTGTGCTGATCCTGAAGCTGCAGGCTGGATGATCTGCTGAGGCTGAGTGAAGTCAGGTGGAAGGCTGCCTCCTTGGCTTAAAGGGTTGACATGCACTGGGGCTACCTGGGCTGGTGCCGCTGGCTGCTGTGCAGGCGGGTAAGCCATCTGCTGCTGGGTGACTCCTGACAGGCCTTGAGCTGGAGTCAACTGTGCTGCTTGGGCATATGTCAGTTGCTGCGGGGCCACAGCAGGAGATGGATGCCCAGTGGTTGTCTGCAAGCCACCCATGTTGACTGGACCTTGCTGCTGAGTGCAGGCTGGCAGTGTGGTGGGCACACTGGCCTTCAGGTGGGGATGCACCATATCCTGGCGCTGCATCTGAGGCTTGGAAACATTAGCAGGGGTGGAGTAGTCTGGCATCTGTGTGGGTGGCTGTGGAAAGATCTGCTGCACAGCTGAGGTGCCTCCAATATCACCACTGCTCACACTCTCAGTGTAGTGGCTTAGAGTGCTGACTGAGCTGCTGACCGAGCTCGTGCTTATACTTTCTCTCTCTGCTCCCCCCACACTCTCAGGTACAAACTGGCGGATGCTCTCCACTGTTCGGGTGCTAGCCGCGTTTTCTGAGGACCCAGAACCCGGAGCCTCTTTGTCATAATACTCAGTGCATGTCCATCTTCCTTTCTTAAAAGGCTCTGAACTAGAGTCCAATTTAACCACTCTGAAGCGTGAGCTGGTAGTAGTAGCAGGAGGGGGCATTTGTGCCTGCTGAGGCTGAGTGTTGGAGCCATGGATAGCAGTTGAAGGCTGGGTCATGTCAGCTGTCCCCACATGACTAACACTTGTTGACCCGATAACAGCAGAGGCAGTGGTGCCAGTTGTCATAGTGATGACACTACTTACCACACCACTTTGCTGTTGCATTAAGTTTATGTTTTGGTTATTAGTATTATTCAAACCAGAGGAAAAAATTACACTGCTACTGTTTGTACTTATGCCACCCACACCAGGCACATTGGAGTTTACTATATTAACATTACTTACATTGCTTGTTAAGGGCTTAACAATACTAACTGCACCTGCTCCAGAGACCATTCCAACAGATGTTCCTGTGGCACCAGCAACCACGGGCTGACCAATGACCCCGGTTGTGCCAACAGAGGCATTTTCCAGAATTCCACCCACATTTGAAGGCATTTTCTGGCCTATGATCGGTAAAGCTCCGGTGTTCGTTGTGGTAGTAGATATCGCTACACCACCATGTGGGATGCCAACTTGAGTCCCGCCCGAAACTGATGCAGTGGCATGAATATTTCCAGAGGAGTGAAACGGATGGTGGTGATGAGCGTGGTGGGGATGCCCAGGATGGTGGTGATGGTGAACTGTACCGTTAACCATTGTGCCGTGAGGCTGGGGTAGAATAGGGGGTTGATTTGGTGACACAGCTCCTGGGGTCTCGGCCTCATGAAAGTTGTTTAGAGTTTCCTCAGAGGAGCTCCGCTCAGGTCCCCCTGCATCGTTGGGCCGTGACAAGGACACATCCAGGATCTCAGATGAGGACAGATCTTCAGTGTGGGATTCATCTAAGTCATCACAACTCTCAGTGTCCTCCGTTATGCTGTTGTTCGTGCTGACAGAGATCTGGGCAGGGGTGACGCTGGTTATCTGAAAGCCACTTTTCTTTTTAATCTGGGCTCCTGCTGGCACAGGCAGGTTTTGGGGCAACAGCGTGGGCTGGGAATGCAGGCTGAGGCTTTGAGGAGGGTGCTGAGCCCCGAGAGAAGACGCGGCCGGGGCCAGCGGCTGGATCAACGCTGACGGCTTATAATCGTCTGCCGGCATCAGGTTGTTGCTAAGGCTGGTGCTGCCCGACGATGTCATCGTAGAGGGAGAAGCTGTAGCGGTAGTGCTGGCACCCCGCCTTGGGAAACTCGCCGGTTGCGCCATTTTTCGGGCGCTCGCCGAATCTCCTACTGAGTCGGGGTGATGCATTTCTAGGGGGTGGTCTCTGGCAGAGTTGTAAATACAGGTTACAAGAACTGCCGTGTTGACAGGGTCTTTTTCAGCAGGAATTTCACCTCGCCCAAGTAGTTTCCACATAAAACTAATGGCCACGTTCCAATAACAGCCAGGAGTCGATAATTCCACTTTTGTTCAAGGTATTTAAACAATGTCCCCGGCCGGGGTGCACGCTAGAATGCTAACTGGCTAGCCTAGCTAAGTTAAAAACAGTCGTCGTTGAGTAATGCTAGCTCTCAACCTAGCTAGCTAACACTGGCTCGTCCAATAATTTATCGGAGACGTTTCCCGAAACGCTGCCAGCTATCGCCGATTTAACATGTCATATCTGGTATTTCACCCAGTTGATACGGATAACAACAAATTAAACACAATAATCAATATCCAACAGCTCTGGCTACAAGTGCATGCATCAGAGTTACAGCTAGACTAGACTGTGGGTCGCATTTTGAATCTAACGTTATATGTAGCATAAAATCATACAATCCATCGACGACGTCAGGCTAGCAGACTGTATCCAAACCGCTTAACGTTGCTGCAGTCCGTGTTTATTCCGTTTGTTCGTATCCTTTGTTTTAATCCAGTGTTAGCGGCACCAGTAGCTATCTTTCCCACCAGCTCCCTCCTTGTAATGTAGCCTGTGCTATTGCTATCTGCCTGTGACGAGACCGAAAGGGGGAGGAGAAGTTGATAACATGGCGACAGCGCATGTCTGTTTACGCCGCCAACAGCCAGACATAAAGCCAGTCTGAGGGAAAGGGGGGGTGGCCGAAATGAGCATAGAAACAAGGGAAGAGTCACAAGAGGGTGATACTGAGGTGGCCACGAGGTCTGGAAATTACCCGAGGCCGAGGTATAAGCCGTGTCCGTTCTGTGACCGTGCATCATGTTACTCCGTGTTTTCGTGTAGGCTAATTTGCTTGTTAGTCCATCTGCGAGTAACTATGAGACCCAGGGAATGGAAAAGCTCCAGTTAGCGGAATGAAAGCCTTATCTCAGCTGGACCTCTCGGGCTGTCAAGGTGATGATGGAGAATGGGCGTTGGCCTCCCGTCTCTGTCCCTTCTGCCCCGGCGATGCTAATTAAAGGGACATTGTGGACTAAGACGCGCTTTTAATATCCTGTCAGTTATGTAATACAGTCATTGTAGATCCACTGGCTAGGGGTGTACGAAAATACTGATACACTTGGGGATCGCAGTATTATGTTTTGTGCAGTATTATGTTTACATTCAAATACCAGTGTTAGCGGTTCATTTTGTGTTGGGTTTAAACCTGACTGCTAGATAGCAGTGCTGTGATCAGCTCTTCCAGTCCAGCGTAAACAAGTAGTGTAAGGGTGCACTACTTACGTTAGCATTAACAAACATAGCTGACTAGTTAACATTTTATACAATGACCGTTTTCCTAAAATAAGTTGTTTGCAGATGATGTGCGACATCCACACGTAGGGCAGAAAAGCAAATTTTATTATAAATATGGGCTTATAAATAGTGAATTTTTTTCACTCTTTATAAACTACTTTAGAAACTACTTTTTCTTAATCTTTCTTCCTCTGTATAATTATTCAAAATGTAAATATTCAAATGTTAACCTAATGAATACATATTTAGTGATTCAGATACTAATTTAATTGAACACATAATTTAACCATTATTGAACACTAAATTGTAATTTGTTAAAAGCAATTTGATGCTCTGATTTATTAATTATTGTTATAATAATAGCCACATTAATAATAAATGATAATTAAATATCAGACTTTCTGTTACAATTTTGTTGATATCATATACTTTAAAGTATCTGTTTCAGTATCAGAATATTAACCTTGGTATTGCTTGGTATTAGATACGAAGATAGATAGACATAAGTGGTTTATCGCCCCTGAAGAGAACTTAGCTATGTGCTCCAATGATACTTAGATAGATAGATTGTCATGTTTAGACAGATCTGTGATCCTCTCAACATTAGCTTTAAGGTTGTTTACTTCACTTTGGTTGTTCACTTCAGCAGATGAAGTGTGCACAATACATTATGTTGCTCCTTATAACCACACAAAGCTAAAGTCTTCATACTGGCCAATTTTCCTGACCCTTAAATAGCAGATACATTCTTCCCCCTGTTCCGTAATTTAAGATGGAACAGATAAACTAGAAAGTAAGAAGCTGATTCAGCTGCAAGCGGTAGTGAGGAGCAGAGTAATGTATTTCAGACCAAGTTTTGCAAACCATTTTTGCCTGCGTGCTTGGCACTCAATAAAACCTCAGTTTTTTTTAGTAAACGGCATGAAGCATGGGCATTTTTTGGAGCTTGTGATGGTGCTCCTTCCACAATGTTTGCTTCACAGTAAATCAGTGATGTGATGCCATTTGCAAACAGCATACTCGATTTAAAAATTTGCTATACATACAGCTTTCTTACAGAATTGCAATGTATCCTAATATTGAATCATAACCCCTATATCATAATGTGTATGACTCTATCATGGCACGTATTTGGCATTCTGGCGGTAACGTTAGCTATTTGGTTTTCTTCAACATTAGCCAGTAATTGTTGGCGGAGCAGCACTTGGTGGTTCCTTCCACATTTTTCCCCACATAGTCTTTAAACAGGAAAATCTTGCTGTAGAAGCTACACTGGTGGCACTATAGGAGTAAACATGTTTGCAATGGATATAGAAAATGGATATTGTTTAATTTTTAATTTTGGACAGAATACTCTATACTGTATACATATTTAATGTCTTCAAAATGAGTGATGGTTTGATAAAACACTGGCTGATAGTGACACTGATTAAGTATGAGATTCATAAATAGGCTGTGTGATATATTTAGCTTTAATAGTTTGTGGAACCTTGAGTGTGTTTTATCTGGGTCAGCAGCTTAACAAGATGTAAACAGAGGTATGGGGAGAGAGGCCTGTTAAAACACTCCAGAAATTTGTCCTGTTTTCACAGAACAACTACACTGAAAGAGGTGCCAGATTTTTCCACAGACAGAAGAGAACAACCAAACACATGTGTTCACTGCACAATTATTGCACACACTGATTGTTGGTCGCCTCTTTTTAAAGAGGGACTAAAGAGCTAAAGTTCTAGGCTCAGTACTAGTCTAAGTCAAAAGTTTTCAAAATATGACCATATTGTTCATGTTGGGTAATGGACTTTACCTTTAGTGAAGTGTGCTATGCCATAATGTGACAGGTAGATATGCATCCTTACAGATAAAGCTATTTGTAAGGCACAGCAGTGAGTATCTTCCTTGAGCATTTACACGGAAGTCCCAACCAGTGTAGTCTTGCATATGTATAAAGTGTCTTTGCCAATCATTTTTCTGGAATTCTCTGGTAACTGTGGTGTTATTATATAACCCCTATAACAGAAACAAGCTCAAAGGGAGGAGAAAGGTAACATGGGTTGGTCTGGCAAACTCAGAATGAGTAACTGGTATTGCTCGTGATGATTGTTGCCGGTAGTGTGAGGTCATTCAATGATGGCATAAAATATTTTATTGCTGAGAGAATGTTATATCAATGAAGTTAGATACTGGTGGTAATTATAGCTGCGTGATAGATTTATGTGTGATAATGACATTAGAATGGGTGTTAATCAATGTTAGTGTTTAAATAAAGATTTTAAGATTAATTCTTATACATTTGAGAGGGAACTACGTCCACATTGCTCATTAATGATTGATTAATGGGGCTTTTCCTTTGGGGGCGGGGGTTGTTGTCACAACTTGTCAGTCAGTGGAAAATGACTATAAAAGATATTACATTGTATAATGCAAAGGTCACTGCCAGCCTTCATTGGTGGGTGATTCTTGTCAAAGATAATTAATTTAGAGCTGCAGTTGATATATTTCCTGTGTGTTTGGGCCTGAATCAGAATTATCTGAATATGACTGTATGCTCCAGAACAGTAACTACGAGGAAAAGTATAAGATGCCCTTCCAAAATGAATGTGTGCCCTTTGTCACTAGCAGGCAATATTGAGAGCAGCAGACAAGCTGTACCCATCCATACAAATGTCGGAGGGGGAGAGCCAGCGAGAGCTGATTGCAATGTAAGCGTCTGGTGCTGTCAGCAGCTTTAAATCACACTGGCACTCCACAACAAAAAAACACAGAGAGCTATTGTCCTCCTGAACAATTATGGTCAATTTAAGCACTGCTGTCTGTTTTTAGTTTGTAAACATTTATTAAAATGATATCTTTATGATTAGATAAAAGAATAGGACGCAGTGTTGAGTCACAGTTTGTATGTAATCCAAGGCTTCAGTTGAGAGCAAAACAACAAAATGGAGCATTCTCGGTAATAGGCCTGCTGTACATTCGCTGCTGTTCTCTGCCGCTGGCACGCGAGCATTTGAACATGTTCAAAGATGTTTATGGGTTTTGAAGTATGTGAAGCCAGTACATGGAGCTGCCGCTTTGACGCTGAAGTCCTGAAGCGAGGTGAAATTCCTGAAGCTACAAAGGCTTGTGGGAGAGGGAGGAGCAGGAGCATTTGCAGCTAAGCAGACTCTGATTTCGAGCCTGCCGTCTGGGCCTTGTGTCCACTTGACTTAAATATAAGCCCATAAGAAGGCGTAAGAAAGACCTGGTTTATTTTTGTTGTACAGCGCTGCTGAGCCAAAAAAAACATCCATTCATGAGTTCTTCCCACGTTATTGCCAGCCTCAGGCCAGTCCTTCAGGGCAGTGAACACTCCATGACAAACTAATTTTTTACACCTTCATGGGGTATATGGGATATACTGTTTCTATAATAGGCAATATATTAAGTCAAGATAATGCCCCCTAAAGGATTTCCATCAGTCCTTTACTGTTTATTTAAACAGACAAATAAACAAACAGACAAACTCTGGATAGATAACATATTAAAATACTTCATCACTAAAGAAACAAAAAGCGTTGATATTATCTGATATAAATTATAATGTAGGTGAGGCCAGTCATTCTCTGAGTAGAGAGTTTTTGAGCCATTGTGTGCCATTTGTGCTTTTACTCACAAAGGCCTTCCGTATTTAACCCAGCCGTGAAGTGAAACACCCTCATACACACACACTAGGGGGCAGTGAGCACACTTGCCACCCTATCCACAGCGCCTGGGGAGCAGTTGTAGGTCAGTTTAGCGAACCGCTGACCCTCCGGTCACAAGGATGGTTCCCTAACCTCCAGCCCACGATTGCCCCCACAGATATTAAACATACTTGAAATTAGAATAACATTTCACCTCTAGAATAAACTCAATACAACCACAAGAAAGCAAAATGTCACTAAAACGTATTTCTATAGGATCCTAGTGACATAAAACATGCCGTGGACATAATCAACACTCATCAACCGTCCATTGTTATGTTTCAAATTTACCAATTAGGTCACGAAATGTTTATGTTATTTGCTGTACCCTCAAGAGCATCTCTACGGCACCTTAAGCTATTGCAATTATATATTATTGTAGTGGTACTGACTCCACATACCCTCTCTGGTCTCCAGCCTTTTGTTTTTTCTTGTTCTGGTTTCAACATTAGGTTGTGAAAAGGCACTAAGACGAACCCTTTCCCTGAAAAACCAATAAATAAGTAATTAAGCTGGAGCTTAAAACCACAGTTGTACCATTTAGTACCTTTTTGAACCCTACAGTGTAAAATACATCTATCCTGAAAACCCAAAGGAAAGCTGCTGCTGCTCATAATTAATTAGCCTACTCACGCACAGCATCCCAACTGAGAAGACTCTTGAAAGAGAAATGAGTTCACGGTGCAATAGCTGTATATCAAGAATTAGTTGCAGATAAACATGATTGATGTTACCGTGGGATATCAGAGTACAGTGATTTTACTAATATCTGTAATGAGATTATTTTCTGTAGTAATATGTACATTCTTAAACCATAGCTACATATCATCTCTTAATTACAAACTGTTCCAAATGATAGAGTAACATGTCTTCAGAACATTCTCCTAAACAGTTTCAAAATTCTTGCTTTTAAAGTTTCCAAACAAAAAGGTATGCTTAAAATAATAGTGAAAATTATAATCTTTTAAAAAATTGATTAATCGAATGCCTTTGGGACGTTTACACTGATAAACCTTTACACTGATTCAGTTATGTCCTAGCTGTTAAATGTGCCTCATGCTAAGACACATAGACACATAGTTAGTGTAGAAATACAGGGCCTCATTCACCAGCCTTTCTGATGCAGAAATAGCTTCTTAAAACCCATTTTTGTAGGTTTTCCACAAAGATTCTGATGTTGACAGAAGTTTTCTTGGTTGCTATTAGTTCTTATGTAAAAATGGAGTGTAGATACACAGACTGAAAAAGTGTGGCCAATTCTGTGGTTTAAGACCATGTCATAAAGTAATGAGACACACTTTTACTTAGGGAATGTTAGTTCTTTCTTAAGAATATAAATCAGGGAAAACTTAGGACCATATTGATAACTGAGGCCTATTGTTCCTTTTGGGTACCTCAAGGCAGCAGCATTTTAATAGCTGTAAACCATCTTTTCTTTCTAACATGTCTTTTACATTTTGCTTTCCACTCTTGACTTTCTATTATTAAGACAAAGGGATTTTGGACCTTTAACATCCAGGAGCTCTTTCATGCTGTTTTGGATTGATCTGTGGAGAACTTGCATTTGTATCTTATTGTGTCACAAATAGTAGTTTCTGCTTTCCTAACTGAAACCCACATCACTATGTAAGACATTAATTCTAGTTTGGGGCGGATTCTGCATTTAACACAGAGCGCAGGGCCTCACTGCCTTACCATGCACAGTTCAGGTACTTAATGCAGAACAATAAAATTGTTCATTTGGGTTTATTTGCTAGTGTTGCTCGGTCATCTGATTATTAGATCTTGACCATTTATTTAAAGACACTGCTTGGACCTTTGAGTGGTTGAAAGCAGAGTTGAAAATCGTGTGTTGTTGTCCTGTAAGAATGTGGGTCCGATTAATTGATGAAGATATAAGAAAAGTATGGCATTATTGAGACTGGCTTTTAATGCCATTTGGCAACTCTTTTAGTCTGTTTTCTATTTTTTTTTTTAAATTCTTCTAATTCAAGTTTTCTTGCATGAGGGAATCAGTAGCAATTCTTTTCAGTGCACCTGATTTCTTCTCTGTGTCCTTTAGAAAACCAGCAAGGGCAGTGCTTACAATATTTCATCACTCTGTCATTGGGTATGGCCTCTTTCTTCACTAAGGTGCTTGTTTCAGAGGTTTGATTTCATATGAAGATGTGATGAAAGATCCATTCTTCCTCTGAAAGCTTCACTTCATGTGCCACGTCCAGTAGCAGGTCTTTCAGTGGGATATTTTCCTTTTGTCACACAAGAGCGGAAACTAAACCAATCAGAAAAAATCAACTGGTACACAGTCTAAGAGCATCAAGACAGAGGCTGTTTTCAAAACCGCTATCTACTTTAGTGTATAGTGTACCAAAACAGCATACTCCCAACTAGAAGAACGTTCAATAGCATAACGCATATACTATGTATTATTGAGTTTTGGATGAAGAGTCCAAGGCTGACACCTAGAGGTTGCTTAGTGAGAATCTGCTGCAGGAGATTGCAGAAGAGTAAGATTAACTTTCACTAAAACTTCACTAAAAAAGATTAACTTTCACTTAGTGAAATAATTGCTGTAAAATAATAATAATAATAATAAAAACCTTGCTGGTGACCACTCCAGGGTCCAGATATCAACATCACATGAATCTGAATGGCTCAGTGATAGACTTTTGACCTGTCCAGGGTGTTTTTGCCCAGCGAGTGCACTGGATTTGATCAAGAACTGTCTATGAAAGACAATTCATTAAATGAATGAATAAGTGAATGAATGAATCTACCTGCATTTCACATTTACCATATTGCAAAAAGAAACAACTGTATCAGTGGCTACAGTGCACTAGATTCTGCACTTAGATTGCATGCAATAATTGGTGGATCAAGGACAGATATTTCACAGTGCGGTTTGAAATAGGAAAATTAACAGAACACTGCTTGGTACAGTCCTGAGAGGGGGAAATATGAGTCAAGCCCAAAAGGCCAAACCTTAAAGTGTTTAATGGTCTTAACAAATGACTAAGAGAAGTTATTCTCTTTCATTTCTTTAAATTGTCAGGTGTTGTAGGTAAACGTGTAGACATTTTTTACAGAAAAGGAATCAATGTTCTACTCGGCACTGATGCCTTCAAACAGTAATATACATGCAGTTCTCCAAAGTGGACACTAGGTGGTAGTACATGTGCACTCTGCCCTTACCCACATTGTTTGGTCTGTAGTGGAGGTGAGAAGCAGCAGCCATGTCTGACAAAAGCCAAGATGTCGATTTAACAAGAGCCAAACAAAATACTGGTGTTTGGCTGGTAAAGGTTCGTGCTGTATATATAAAACAGTAATGAATGAAGTAGTTCTAGTTTCATTTATGTTTAATGTCCAGCACAGTAATGCACAAAGGGAGCCATTCCAGTTTTTATATGAATAGCCTAAATATGTCAGGGCTGCCATCTTTTAATAGGTTCCTAAGTATCTTTCCCAGCAGTGGGGGAAGGCATCTGGACGAGGAGAAGTTGGCAAACTTAAAATAGTTAAGTAAGCTGTTTTCCACCTTGGCCGCCTACCCCAACACGTTTTCGTTTTTAAGTCATTTTTAACTTCTTCTTTCATCTCTACAAGAAACCAAGGAAAAACAGTGGTAAGTGTTTGGTCAGTGATGAATAGCTAAAGCCCTATTATGTAGAGGTGCACCTGGTAGTAGAACAGACAGTGACTGTTTTTCCTTAAGAAGTGTTGAAGATGAAAAGAACCAGCTGCTGGTAAGCTGAACAGAAGCTGTAATTGCATGGGTGTTGCTGTCCTGTTTAATGTGGAAAGGTGTCCCATGCCAGGCTTTGAGAGTATTGTTATTAGCTGAAAGTATATCTGTAAAGAATTGTGTTGATGAACAAGTGCATTATATAACAACGCTGAGGTAAACTAAATGGCCTCAGTTGAAAATGGGATAAAACAGGCAGAGCATGGCTTTAGAGCACTTCAGTTTGCCACATGATGTCACTGTTGGTTTATTGCGTGGGAGTAGCCTATTGAAACAATATTTTAACACTTAATGCCTTGTAAAATGTGTTTGAGTGCACTGTAGCACATGTCCCAAACTAGCTGGGCAGCTTTGATAGACTCATGGCTTTTGTTTTTGAGGTGTCCTTCAATCTGAACGAGGAGTTAACCATGGTTGAGAGTTCAGGGGAGAAGGCCTCGTCGGTGCGTGCCCCAAGAGAACATCCCTTCACCATGCAGTTTGTGGGCGGCCAGACTTTGGCTGTCTTCACGGAGAGCTCCTCAGGTGAGCCAATCACCCAATGAGTGCTGGGATAGGCTCCAGCACACCCTGCGGGGGATAAGTGGCTCAGATACTGGATGAAAAACAAAAATATACATAAAAGAAACACACACACACACATGCATACAGTTTTAAGCTAAAAAAAAATGTCCCACCTTGTGTGTTTGGGGTTATAGTAATTTGGATTCGTAGATTGAGCAGAGACATCTATTAATCAGCGACTAGTAAGAAAACGCAGCTCAGAAGCTTTAAATTGAAACATGTTTTCACACAACATAGAAATTAAAATTAATATAAATTTGTGTTCATTAATTAATTAAATGTGAAGCATCCAAATGCATTTAAATCATTGTGGCAGCAATCAGAGTGTTAGCTTCACCCGCCTCACTCCAAACAACAAATGTAAAGTCCAGGGCGGAGCACAAGCTGCATGTACGAGTCAGGTTTGTTTGTCCAGAGTGAGTAAAATCATATGCCTGTCTGTGCTTTTGATTAGCTAGGCTGGACATGTTCTTAGCTTCTCCTTCACTATTAAATTAAAGACAGGGCAGTTTTTCCCCTACCTTACCCCTCACAAAGATACAAGGTAAGGCCTATTAGATTGGATTTACTTGGCATGTGGTCCACATTTTAATCAATCCAACAGAGCTCTGGGCAGGACAAAGACAGACTACAGTGGTGCTGGTGAGTCGTATTCAATGTATCATTCGCGTCTCAAGTTGAAATGTGCAAGTTCAAGCACAAATGAAAGGAACTTTTTGACAGGATTCATAAATAGGATGCATGAAAGGCTATTTATCTAAGTAGTATAAGTGTTTTGCTCAGAAAAAAAACATTGTTTAAGTAAAAACCAACAATATTAATAGAATAGGTAGTGATAATATGTACAAGAGTGTTTTTGTTTATTCATATTCAATCCCAGTATTATTTATAGCCATCATCTGTTACCGGGTTTGCCATAATTAATACCTCTTTCAGTTGAATCAAGTGTGTGGGTGATGGAATTCAACAAATCCATGCAAAAGCTGCAGGCATCGAAAAGAGAACTCTGTAACCAAACTTCTTCTGTTCTGTTTTTAAACCATATCCCCTTGAAACTTCATACCTACGTTGCGACCTGGTAAGAGTAGCCTACACAAGGTGGATCTTCTTTCTTCAGCTTGCTGGCACTGTGTACAACAGCAGGGGAGCCTTTAAGGCACATCCTCGCATGTTGGTTGGCTGTAGCTCAGCCTGGTTGGCCTTTATTGTTCTGAACTCCAAGGACTCCTTAAGCCCCAGGAATGCATGTCTTTATCTACTGTATGTTGTAACATGCTGTATTGAGCGCATCACAGTCCAACAAACATTAATCATCACAACTTATGCAAAAAAAACCACACTTTTAGGAAAAAATCAGCATCACTGAATCATTTGTTCACTGCACAGTCTGTATGGAGGTTTGACGTAGATTTGAACGCTTCCTTTGTCGCTAGTTTTGTCCTTTCAGGGAGAAAGGCATGCTGTATGTACGTACGTGCGTGGTTAATGCAAGACACCGACCATTCCTGTTATTGTGTTTTGACAGAAGCCTCTAAGAGATTGTAATACACTGACGTACTGATGTGAGACTGGGAATTGGCAGGGGTCGCGTTTAATATCCCCAATGCCAAAGACATGCTGCATTTGTGTTGTACTTTTTTCCATGCTTTTGTTTCCATCGCTTATGTTTTTTTTCTCTCTCGACTGTCTGCCTCGCTCTTGCAAGCCGCAGGTATTGATTAAGTGGTTGCTAAGCAACAGGTTAGCCACAGAACTTGGCGATGAATAGAGGCTCTACCGTGCAGTTAAAAGCTTTCTCTGGGCTTCGGGGGTGGAACGGGGAGGGGGGGTCTTTTTGTAAGCAAGTTATGAATTGAGATAGTTCAGGGTGAAAAGCACTCCATCAGATGCTGCAAAACGTAAACACTCAAAGCGGCTAAACACTCAGAAAATTTCCCCCAAATTGTCCGAGGGAAGCCGGTGAAGGCTTCTTCAAAGCGATGGAGATAAACAGTTAGCAAGTTTTCCTTACAAACGAGAAACTACGCGAGATTATTATGCAGTAAAGTATAATCAGTTCGTACTGTTTCACAGCGCTTAGACTTCAGGCTGTGGTGCATTTGAAAGGGTTGCTTTAAATAGGCTTTAACAGCTGTGCTGGTTCAACAGAAGTCGGTTTTTACTAGCCCTCTGTTCTTTGTGGTGACCGTTTAAAGTAGGTAAATTGCGAGGATGTAAAGGATGTAACATACTTTATCATTTAAGTGGTTGTCTAATTGGCGTAGATATCTTTGGCAGGATAAATGTTTCATTGCTCTGTCATCAGCTTGTACAGTTGCCATGTAGTCTCAGTTTACATAACCCCTTGGCCTGTACGTATTAAGCATTTCAGACTGTTTATTCCTGATGATCATCCTTTGTCGTGGATATAAAAAGCAAAAAAAAAATGATACTAGAGTACAACTCTTACTGTTGAAACTGACACCAATGACCCAGTGCCTCTTGATGCTTATGATGGGTTTTAATTGCGATCCTCTTTCCAGTGTTTTCACGAGGTACTGTTTGTTACGTAAAGTCCACTGCTCTTATATACGGCGTCTTGCCTTTTCGTATTGGTCCTAAATGCAGTGGGAAAACCTTTCAGGTACATGTCATATACCGGATGTAGTAAACATTTCTCTAACAGATATAACTCTGGCATGAACGACTGATCCTGGACTTCAGTCTCAGATTAATTCAACAGTTTCTAGGCACCCAATTCAGTACGGATTTGGAAGTTTATAGATGTAATTTTGGGAGGCCATTGAAAAAGGGGCCGGGAGTTGGAGCTGTATTTTGTAGAGGTTTTTCCTTTCTCTGAAGTGAGCAGGCTGCGTGTGATGAGAGGGCGTTGGTGAATGGAGGTGCCGCAGAGACTTTAATAAGGTGTCAGGGTCAAATGTGAGATTCGCTGCTTGTTAACAGCGCTGCACTCTCCTGCAGTGACAGGTAGGCTGGAGAGTCAACTTACCTTGACTCACGTAGGCGCATACAGCCTGTTGCTAGGTCAGACTAGAGCGGGAAGCAGGATGTAGGAGCACGCGCACACATCCACATAGCCTCAGAATTACAGTACTTATACGAAAGAACAGGTACCTAGATTGAGAGTTAAAAAAAAAAAAGAGCCATAAACGATGCAGTGCACAGTAACACACATTTTCGTGTGGCCTGAAATAGAATGTCGCTTTTCAGATCATACAAAGGAGTCACATGACCAAGATAATCAGTGCTGAAGGTTAGGAGCTGCTTTAGATGTTTTTTCTCTCTGCCATTTTTCTCAATTATTCTGTGTTTGGAGAACAGCATGAGCCTGAAGCAAGTTTAGAGAGGTAAACATGAGTCATGGTAGCTGATCAGAGACACTGTACCAGCATGTAGCCATCCTCGGTGTCTCTGTTCGCTCAGGTAGTCATTACATCTCCCCGTCGTGTTACAGTGCTCAACCACACGCAAGACATGCAACAGGAGCTTTGTGGCTGCTGAATCACTGAATGTCTTCATAGTGCTGATACGAATGGTGAGTGGTCAGATTCTGTGGGTGCACTATTGCATGTAACGTGGTATCATCCTTCAGTTAGGAATTAGGCTGAACTACAAAAGCATTCAGGCATTTTAGTAGTATGTTTGATTTTTCTTGTACTGTTGCAATAAACAGCATTTTTTCAAGAAAGAAATAAATCAATGTTGCTGTGGAATCACTCTGGATTCTTCGCTGAATTGATTTACTGTTAAATCCAAGCAGCATGACCTCAACAACTGTGAAGTGGGTAGTTTTCTTGGTTTTGGAATGCATTCCATTATCCTTGAGGGCTCGCAGGCTTCGCACTAATCTCTTCTCACCCTTCTACCACTGCACATTATTATGCAGAGCTCTGATTGGCGTCTGTTGCAGCCCCGTCTTTGTTTTCTACATCTTGTTAACGACACTCTATGTGATCTGTTTAAGATTCTGGTCCCGCTGGCATTAAAAATATAATATGTGATGCTTAAAAATAATCTGTGGTGTTGAGCCTTGAACCATTTGAGAGTTGAAGGTTGGGATGCATCCTGAAATTATATTGCTGATGGCCTTTTTTTAAAAATCTGAAAATCGCTCAATGTGGGTGGAATTAATACATTTTTAGTGCTTTGTATAAGCCAGTGTTGCAATATAAATAACATTTGCTCTTTAATGGACTGGACTGGCATGTTTTGTTTTAAAATAAAAGATCTGTTGCCTGTTTAGATAACATGAATCAAATAAAGTAAGGCATCTGGCTATTTAGCGCGGTGAGTCATGCATAATTATGCTGCAACATTTTGGTCCAGGTTTAGGAGCAGTATTCGAGTCCAGTTTTTGTTCATTAAATGTATTTAAATAACACAGGTTGGCTTGGGTAAAATGAACAGTAATAAATTGGCCATCATATGCTTTCTGCCATTGCCCCGATCCGATCTTGACCGATTCTGCCTTTACGCTCCGAGTTCAGATACTTTAGTGTGGATAGTTTCCTTAGTCACTTCTAAAATCCAAAAAAGTGGAACCTCTTACGTCTTCATATTGAGATCCTAATGGTCATACAGTGGTCTATAAGGTCTGTAGAATTTAACTTGTATATGACTGCATTTCTGGCAGAGATTTATTACTGTAAAAGTTACAGAAAGACTTGATTCAAAACCCTTTAGAGACCTCATATTAGAGTTAATTACAGGGAAGCTTGAACACTGTGCATGGAAGTCTCCTGACAACATTTCCATGAAAAAAGCTGTAATTGAATTTGACCTTGTACAAATATATTACTTTGAGGCTCTTTGCATAGATGTCTTTCCTCCATGTCTTGTCTGTCCTAACACAATGAAACACTCAAAATAATAGTTGCACCCAGAAGGAAGTGTCGGATTGAAGTGCTGATGGGAAGGAAGATAAACGTTACCCAGAACAGTACATGATGGATATAGACTGATATGGGAAATATTTATTGAGCTACACATAAAGAGATAGTGTTTCTCAGTATGGTGTCAGGCTGCCATGTTTGCTAATGCAATATGTAAATGTCTTGGCATGGAGCTGTAGAGGTTCCTAATGGGGTTTTGTGATAATCCATGCCATGCATCTTGAATATTTTCACACAGTTCCTGCAGATTTTGCAGTAAGGGTGGAGGTGGAGTGACACCAGGCCTTCTGGATGCTGACAAATTATAATAATAACATAAATTTGTAAACATTCGGAAACCAAATGTGCATTAACATTAAAGGTGGCACTATATGACTATAAAAGTTCAAATGTGAGAGCAAACATACATTTTATTGTGTTTTTAGCTCAATATAAGTATCTCTCCAGTTTCGGGTAAAACTGTCCTGCAATTTTAATACAAGCTATTTACCAACTTTTTCATTTCCTCGTTCCACCTTATGTAGTTTAGCAGTTACATTCAGGTGCCTGAGGCATTTTAATAACTGCAGCACCATTTTGTAGGTGAATTCAGCATTTGAATAAGAGGCTGACTTCTTCATAGTTTTAATGCTACCACTTTTAATGCTAATTTTAAAATCTACTATCAAAAGACACTAACAGAGTATTTTCTGTAAATTTGCATGATTGTTGGACTGTTGGTGGAGGTCACAAAGAGGAGATTTAAAGTGTTATAATGAACTTGTAACAGTTTCAATACTAGTCTATAGCCAAAAAGCTAAAAAAAAACACAGCACATATTTGACTGCCTTTAATAAAGTGCGAACTACTCAGATTTATAAATCTTTGGTGCAGTGTTGAAACAAGTGGGGATTGAGTGCATATACTGAATCAATCAGTGTGTAAAACTGAGAGCCAGCCTACCAGTCCTTCATGTAAGTGTCATTTACATTAAGCAGGCCCTAAATGATCAGGATTGTTGGGTAGGAAGCCAGTGAAATTACAGCATTTAGCAGCTCATGAGCCAATAGCTCTGCCCGTAGGTCGATTTTAAGGTTGAGCAGTGAGTGTACAGCCCTCCTCTTGTGATCGAGCTTGATGGTGTTAAAATTACAGTGGCTGGAAAGAACCGAATGTAGAACTAAACAATAGTAGAAACAATACAAGTGAATTCTTTTTTCCCTGAACAGGTTTGTGTTGTTAATCTTCAATAACCAATAATACGAACCCAATAACCAGCAATACGAACCCAAGAACCTCATAAGCTTCTTTTGTCAACAATCTAGGTGGCTTTGCTGGGTAGTTCCCCTGTGGTGGAAGACACAGAGACAGTTAAATCATCATAACTCTGCAGAAATAAGAGTAACTAACTTTAAACTTCAAGTTCTGAGTTTAATTGTACTCTTCACTAAGTCAGAGATAATGTTCATTTATCTAATCTTTAAGCAACAAGCCCTGAATCGCTTTATTAGCCTTGAGGAAACCAGAGACACAGACCATGAGGTCACCTCACCTTTTGTCTTCTCTGAGGCATCCCTGTTAGTGTCATCACATGATCAGCAACCTGTTGACATCAAGCTTGAAGTGTCATTGCAGAGCAGTAATGTCAACTAGTCTGTGCAATTATTTGGCCATCCAGATTGACAGTATAAACACGCGAGCAAGTGTACACTATTGTGTTAATGTCCTAAGCTATCATTTGTGAGCGTAGTAGTCATGAAGGGAGATGGTGGGTAAAGGGTCGTATCAGAATTCTTATTTTCAAAGCCTTCTTTTAAAGTATGTGGTGCATCATAGAGGAGACTGTAGGGCACTTCATCATGTTTTCTCACCTGGAAGGGCACCTGAGAGGGCATAACATGAGCGTTTTTTCATTGGAAAACCACCTGCAGGAAGCATCAGGTTTATTATAAGGGGAATCTACATAGCTCCATGTTTTTGTTTTGGGGTCTTTAACTAAAACTTTTCTAATGCCAGTAAGAGACCTTTTACAGCACTGCATCACATTTTATCCACCGGAGCTGCTCCATCAGAGGAGCACCTAATTGGGCACTTCATCATGTTTTCTCACCTGGAAGGAGAAGGCCATTGTAAGGGCACCGGATCATGTTTTCAACACTAGAAGGGCACTACTTAGACACATTAGCAAATGTTCTTGCTCTAGAGGGCATATTGTAATTTATTGCATGACAGGGCGCCCTAGAGGACACTCATTTTCCCCCTATGTGAAGTGTATTATTTTTTTTTTTTTTGCCATTTTAGTGATGATCATGGGGGCCAACCACCAAGTCTGCCAGTGTAGTTAATATTCAGTTCTTGGAATTCTTGTTATTTTCAGTTTGTATTCTTAATTTTGGTATTACAGATAATATTGGTAGCTTTTGGTAAGTTAACCAAACATAAGTACTGATATGCCAAAGATAAAATGAATAAATGACAAAATGGTTGGTGAAATTTGTTTGCTGTCAAGTGATCAGATTTTATCTGACCCAACTTGCATGGAAGAGGCCCAATTGCGTAGCTAACAAAGAATTTGATAGGTGACTATGAGGAGGCTATGAGGATTTTCAATTTTAATAAGGGCATGAATGTGCCTGACTCTCACTGCTTAGTAAGATGACAGCCTGCTTTAGTTTCTTTTATGTAAATGCATGAAGAAGATTCTGGTCTGTTCTCATTCTTCATTCCGTCTTCATGAACAGACAGAACGTGGTTGTGAAATTGGTGTCCCAGGGGCATGTGCCACCTTGATTTCACATGTTAGCTTGACCAATTAATTATTATATTGGGAAGGAGCGATATTAGTCATTCCTCCCCTGGAACACTTGATGAGAATCAGCAGGCTTTTGTTGTAATGTAGGAGTCTCGTTCGCCTGGCAGCAAATGGATGAGAGACTAATCCATGCATATTTGAACAGATGATGGGTTCTTCCATTTGAAATAAATGTGCTCAGCCCCCCACTCCACCCCACAAAGGTGTTAGTTGCCTGCTGCCTGTGGGTTAGAGATACATCATCAGTCACGGATAAGGGCTAATAAGCCCCACAGTCTCTCATCAAAAATGAATGACCCTTATCTGCAATTAAAAATGGAACCCGGTTTGATGTTCCCACAACAAACTGTGGGGCTGGGTCTGATTCCATTTCCTTGTGTCAAGTATTCATTATGACTCATTAGCAGGAGATGGGAGCTGGACAGATTCTATGGAAACAGATGGATTTTTTGTGTGGAGATGCAGTCCGCTCAATTTGTGGGTGTAACCATATGTCCAGTGTTACTTCATTTAAAACTGAGGGACTTTGAGAGACTGTGGCTGAGGTTAGCTTTCTGTTACAGAAATTAGATCATCAATATTTGTCATTTGCGCATTCAAGCTGCCTCTGAAAGCTGGCTGTTAATGGATGTATTGTTAAAAATAGGTTTTGCTATTTGCTGTAGGCATTATTCAGCTTCTTGAGTTTCATAAGTTGGAAAGACAAACTGACGCTCTAAGCCATAGATGAGTTATGCCTGTCTCACCTAAAAGGTGAGGTACAGGTACTGTTTAATACATAGGGGTGTTATTTGTTTTGTTTTTTAATATTTGACAGAGAACATGTGATTCATATATAAATAACTACATTTTGATTAAGCAGGGACCAAAGCCTTTTACATGGTTTCACAAACTAATAACCTTTCTGTTTCAAATTAAGATCAATGCTTGGGGAGGTATTAAACAATTATTGAATTGTGGCTGGCTGTTTTTAGGTCATGCAGAATATTGCAAAGACTTATTTAGGGCATGAAGTAGTTTCTGTTACAAGCTGCCTTCACTGTTACCAAGGAAATGAACTGTAGCTATGTGTCCACTGGACCCACTATACTTGATCTAAGATTATTACAAATCCTTCAACACTGCTAACGGGCTTTACTGACATCCCCTCACTGTTTCGCTTACTGTTCATTCAAAGAAAAACAGAAGCAGCCTTAGGAAAGTGATTTCAAATAAGTCACGAATGTTGCATTTTATCTTTATTATGGAAAACATTCACAGGTTCTGAATGACATGTTGCTGTCAGCTTCACTTTTACACAAGACCAGCAATCACAACATTTGCTCCCAAAGGTAAACAGAATTTGCACATGCATTAGGTAGTATTTCAGCCTGTTGTTCAGAAATCACAGTAGTTATGTATGTAGCCTGTTGCCATTTCCACTTATCTGAAGTGACTCAGTAAAGAAATCAAAAGGTGGAATACGTTGCAGTTCAGAGGCCATGTCCATGTGCTATTCCTCCTCCTCCATTAAAAAAAAAAAAGCCATATTTTGAGGGACTATGCACAGTATACCAGGAAAAACCACACAATACATAACACCTCTTTTACTTTTCAAGGCTGTTGGTAGGAGCTGGAGGAATGCAGAAGCAGTTACTTGCGAAATGTCTCTTTGTAATCCCGTGTAGGTCCTGTGCAGAGTATGCTGATAGCAGGGGGGACAAAAACGGGTGGTGGTGCTGGGTCTCGACGGGTCATGTGGTTTGCGGCGCCAGTTCTGGTTGGGTTACTTGACGAAGTGCAGAGCTTCGCACTGTACCACTGAACCCCGGCTGCTGTCCAGACAGGTGAGCAAGCGGAAGCCTCCTCGCAGGGCCATCATCACTGTCTCCAGCTTGAGTGTCTCCAGCGTGCACAGGAACGTGCTGTCCTCCTTCAGCACCAGCCGTGAGCCCTGCTCCGACTTGATGAAGTGGCGGAACTGAATGACGTTGGATGACACCTCAAACTCTTCGGGGAAGCCATCCAGCCGACTTTTTGAGATCTGGACCAGACGCCCCTTCACCTTCTCAATGAAGCCTGTGTCGCTGCAGTAGACCTTGAGGCCCTGTGAGCGCTCGTGGCTGTCCGTCACCTCTAGGAAGGCGGGTTCGCGGTGGGTGGCCTGCTGCTGCTCCCATTCCTGCAGGGCTTGGGACAGCTCACTGAGCCGGTAGTAGTCTGCTTCGCGGCGCAGGAGGGCCACCTCCTTAAAGTCATCTGGCAGGATCAGCTCACCTGTGCGCAGAAAGTTCAGCACATGCCGGAAGATAGGGCCGTCACGGTCGATGAAGGTGTTGCCCATGGAGTCGACATGTTGCACAGGTCTCTTGCCACTGACCATCTCCTCCAGCAGGGAGCCAGGGTACTTGGCCAGCGTCTGCCGCTGTGCTGCGTACAGGTAGCCCCCCACGTTGATGGTGATGGTGCCTGAGGAAGGCTTCTTAAAGCTCTTGCTGGGCTGCAGCAAGTCCGGATTGATCTGCCTCAGTTCGCTCTCCATCCTTCTGAGATTCCATTCCATGCCGTTCCCTGAGCCCAGCCTGTCGGAGTGTGTGTGGGGGGGGATTGAGGTGTGGGGGGAGGGTGTGTGTGGAGGCGAACAAGCGAATAGGAGCTCAGCTGAGCGGCGCTGGCATTGAGCGCGGGAGCACTAAGCACTGCCAGCAGTGCCGGAGCCTTTCACAGCCATACGCGCGCACCCGCACGCGCTCACACGCACGCGCTCACACGCTCTCAGGAGGAGGAGGCGGAGGTGGAGGAGGGGTGTTGGGGGGTGGTCTTGCCTGCGTCAGTGGAGGGGGGCTGGAGAAGGAGAGCGAGTGCATCGCTCGTTGCCCTACACTTTAAAGGATGGATTTAATCACCTCTCCACTCCAGTGTGCTCCTCCGCTCTGCTTCAGCAATTAGCGCTGCTCCGCTCTGATGAAAGGGCCTCATCAGCTGGGCAGCAGCACGTGAGCTCACAGGAGTGGGCCACATCGCAGGGACCCCATTTTATGCACTCTGCTTAAACTGAGCCAGTGGGAAGGAGGAGGGATGTGTTAATGTTAAAAGTCGCCTGTTGATGTTCTGTCTTGTCAAAGTCCTTCCGAGGTCCATCTGTCGCCATTGTGTGGCATAGCGACAATTGGCAGATTTATTTATAAATGAGGGCCAGATCGAGTGCAGAGAATTTGTGTTTATGTAAATGACTTGTTCCTCATCTTTCAGAAGGCATGAATGCAGTCAGTGCAGCCCTCACTTTGACAAGCTTGGAAAGAGAAGAGCTGTCTCTCCTTTGTGATGCTTGTATCCATCCTGGTAAGAAGTGACCTAATTGCCCCCATTGGGAACATGAGTTAAGGCAGAGCTTTTGATTAGTGAGGATGGTCAGAGATGGAGCGTGGTTGGTGCGTAATTGAGCTGAAGTTGTCTCAAAAATGCTAGAGACATACAGTACTGTGTGACTGTATAAACCACCCAGGGCAAGGGCTCAAAATCGATATTCTTAATATAGTGCCTTGTGAATGTGGGCTGACAGTGATGAGCAGCCTAAGCTGTGTCTCTGTTTGTCTCTAAGGAGACATGCCTGTATGCACACTGTTGTGCTAATGCGTCTTAGGCAGTGATGGTCAGCCTCTGCAGTAGAACCATCTGAGACATCCCAGTAAGCTGTCAGCAATGACAACCTGTCAGTCATCCAGTGTGACCTCTTTGCTCCAGGCCAGGAGTGCTGAACTTGTCTGTGTCAACATACAAGCACTATATAGCAATAGCATGAGGGCGGAGATGCTAGTTAAAATTCAGTGTTTCATGTTTATAGTAACTACTGTATCATTTTAAGCAGCGTTTTTTACTTTGTCATTGTTGATAAGACTACATGACATCCACATAAGCTTATTATGATAACTAACATAACCCTACATGAATATTAATGAATGCTTTTTTCATTATGCGTCCGTCACTCTGTAAAATGGCAAACGTAACCCCTATAATGAATGATGACGGTTGGGAAAAAGGCTGTATAAACATGTCAGTTGTCATGACAAGCTTGTGTGGGTGTCAGGCAGCCTTATGAACAGTACAGTAATGTGTTACTGATTTTTGTAATTGTTTGGAATCAGCTTGATATACTAATTTTGGTCTTTATTGTATGAGTCATTTTTAAAATGGCTTAATTTCTGCTGTACAATGATGGAGCCAATACATTTACATCTTAAATACAGCACTCTGTAATATCAGAGACCCTTTCATTCAAAACTGCCATTAAGAACAAAGGAACCCTTTTTCAGGGGAGATTTTAGAAGAGATTATATATAGACTAATCCGCTTGCATGAGGAAAATGTTTCCAAAACTGGAGTTTTCAAAAAATGATTTGACAGTTTCAAGAAAATGGTAAAACATGGTAGAGCACCAAAACACTTAATCCATATCTAAAGCTTCCATCTAGGATGAAATGAAGCTCCACTCTTGCTTAAATTCGAATTAAACATTTGCACAGAAAGTTTTCAGAATAATAAACTGGCCATCCAAGTGTTCAGAGCTTAGCAGAGAGGCAGCAAATGTAAAAATGAATCCTAATTTTTCATGATGCTACAAAATGTATAAATTGCACTTCACGGCAGCATTGACTGGAAAGTAAATAGATGAAAAGCTGTTGGCGTTGGCACAGTACTTCATGTTACTGTAGTTTTTACCCTGATGCTCCAACTATAAATTTGAGTGAGCATTTTCCTTCAGCATTATTGCAAATCAAGTGGCAAAGTCGCCATCCTCTAAATGCAGAACTGCTTAAAGATTGAACAGTTATGTAGGCCTGATACGACAGTGCATTAATTATCTATTTTGGATGAGTGGATATGCTTATGACTGTCTGCTGAATGTTTTTTTTTTTAACCACTCGTAAGAGGGACGCACCTGCTGTTTTTCACAGCTAATGTGCATTTTGTGTGCTCTATTATCATCTATATTTAAAATTAAATGAAATGTCTCTTATGTTAGCACTGGTAACATACATATTGATGTATATGAGCAATGTCCTTGAATTTATCATAGTCGAATATTTATGAGTAACAGCTCATCAAGATGAATCATGTTCAACCAAACGCATCTGTCAAAAGAGACTATTTCTGTTCAGCCTGCCTTTAATGAGGGTTACAGCTGCAAACATGCATTAACTGAAAGCAGGCAAATGTGTCTGAACCAGGTTCTTTAGTGTGCATATGCAGCTTTAGGGCAAAAGATGCCTCAGTTTCAACGGTTTCAATCAGATGACCATTGTAGTGCACAGTAATGATGTGCAGTGCCAAGATTTTCTATAAATGGTAAAACCGCTAAATTATTTGCCACTTGCTGAGGCCATATGATTTGATCAACAGTTGTCAAGAAAAGAACTTTTTACATGAGACATTTGCCATTTACAACTGCAAATTACAGTTGACCACCATTGCATAACAGATGGGGAGGTGGTTGTGCTAAAAGTTAAGATGTGCTAAATAGCAGGTAGCCCTGAAAGATTTCCACCACCTTTTCCAGCGAACACACCTCTGCCCGTCATGTTGCCTTTCATATTGTTTTTGGGTATTCAAAATCCTCCCTTTATTTCAAGCTCCCAATGGAGGATTATGATTGTCACTCTGCCTTTGCAGTTCTTATCAGCATCCAGTTTTGATATATGCATAAAAATGTGCAAAACCTGTCTGAATTAAACTGATGATGCACAACACTATTGTTATCTGATGGTTTCTGCTTCTGCTTGTTCTTGGTACACGTTCCTTGCCCACAGTTCCCCCTTTTCTCCCATAGAGTCCCAATCATTTTTGGCCCCGCCAAAACACAATCTTTTTCTTTGCCTGACAGCCACCAAACTACATATACTCACTCAGGACAGACCCCAACCTCTTAATTTTGAGAAACACCCATCAAACACTTCAATGCAAACCCCAACAACCATTCAGTACACAACCCTCACACCATATCAGCTGCCTAGAAACACTATAGCAACCGCCTAACAAAACCATAGCGACCATCTGGGATACCATAGCAACCACCAAGTAACATCCAAGCAACGACTTGAGATATCATAGCAACCATTTGGAATGCCATGGCAGCCACCTAGTAACACCATGGCAACCACGTAGGATATCATAGCAACCACCTAACTGGCAACTAACTGGGATACTTTAGCAATCATTTGGGATACCTTTGCAAGCGCCTAGCAACAACTTAGCAACCTTAAACTGCACAGTCATTTCCACAGTTCCCAGTCAAACTGCTATTAAGTAGGAACTGTTCATGGTGTAGATATTAAATAATCCAGTTGTATAAAGAGTGGAACTTCAATAAAACTCCAATACTGTAATTCACAGTTCTGTGAGATATAAAGATGATGTGCCTCCTATCAAGCATCGAGGACCATGTAGATCACCATCACTGGGACCATTTATATAAACAGTATTATTTAGTTTGAGAGAGCAGAAAATAAATCTCTTTTCCTGTAGATTAGAGCAAATCCACAGATGATCCTGTCTATCCTGCCCCCTAAAAGACAACCTAGTTGCTATGGGTTTGTGCAACTGTCAAAGAAAATACACACAAAAAAGAATACAATAAAAGCATAAAGCTGCTGGCGTTCTCAGAACAATGGGCTGACCACCCCCAAGTCCAGACCTCAGCATCGTTAAATGTGTTTTCATTTAGATCTTGAAACAGTAGAAAATTAAATGACTTCTAAGGCTGAACTTTGTTTTTGAAAAACTGAAAGCAAGTCTCTATGAAGAATGGAAGCTGTAATATTCCCATATGGTATATTTAGTTGTTAGGTTGGTGCGTAAACAAATGGCAGTACACATGAGTATCACAATATTATCCCCGGGTTTCTTGCCTCTACACTGTCCTATTGTTTTGCCTTCTGTCCAAAACAGTAATGTCCTGTTTCGTTTGTTTCTTGAACGAGTTTTATTGAAAGGTCACTTTGACTGGAAATGAAATAAATGAAGTATAGTCTCTGACTTTTGTACAGTACTGTATAAACACCACATTCAGTGGGTGGAAGAACTATACAAAATGACAAAGATTACAAGACATAAATCATCCCGAAACATTCAGCACAAAGCTTGAACCTTCTACTCTACTGAATGCTGTTGTGGAATGCTTCAACAAGTGAGTCATTTGACACATTTCCTGATTGTTTCGTTTTGAAATGTGTAGAAGCTACAGGGGTGCCGGGAAGAGGCGCAGAGCTGCTGTGAAGCGCTGATTCTCAACGGTCGTATGTTGATGAACCGAGACGTCTGGGAATTTCAGCTGCTGTTGTAAGTGGGTTGGTGAGAGTCGGGGTTCAGCGAGCGTGTCCTGTGGAGGGCTGTGGATGTTATTGCGAGCATGTTATGAGCCTAGGCAGAGCAGAACGGATGGGAACCTGTGAGGGGGTGGATGATTGACCTCTAGCCCTGCCAACATCTTCGCACTGGTTCGCCAGCCTACAGCCTGCCTGAGCCGCTCACGCCACCCCCAACAGCTCAATTCAGCATGGATGTAAATACCTCTCCTACATAACTGACAGTTTTGGCGTGAGCTTTCTGTGATGATACTTACTTATGTAAGAGCCCACAGCAGAAGCGCTCACGTGTTACTTGGGGATCCATGCAGAAGAGAACGAATGCTGAAGTAATCCATGCTCCGTGCCCTCTGGTGCCCCTGAACCCTCAGTATACCCTCTGAGTAATTGCAAGAGGAACGGATGCTTTGGTGAAGTTGTGAAATACAAGTGGGCGTATTTATTAAGTCACTCCAACAAGTGCTAACGCACTCCTCAATCTGTAATTGCTAATAATTGAGTGCATTAGCTCAGGCCACTGATGGATTTTGTGGATGAAATTGTGCTGGTAAAAGCTTTTCTGCAGGACATTAGCCAGCAGACAGCACAGGGCATATAATGCTGAGGGTATCACTGCAAGAAACCAAGAATATATATAAATGCGTTAGTGTGTGTTTGTGTGGGTGCGAGTTTTGCGATAAGTGGAAATATGTGGATCCCTAGAGGTCAGAAAACCATCAGCCTTCTGCAGAATATGCCAACAAACGGGAGGCAGCAGACAACCGAGCAGTAAAATGGATTTCTGTAGAGGGTTCAACAAAGCTCAGGAGAGCACCATAAAATTCACCACCGGTCGGCCAGACCACAGTTAATAAAAAAGCCAAGCACTTCAGCAATGCGAAGCAGAAGCTGCTCGGCTGAATCACAAGATTTCAAATGTCAAGTTGAATTTTGAGGTTTTGTGCCAACCCTACAATTGAGGGTACTTAGTTCTAAATAGCATTGTCTTGCATTGTTCAATTCTTCCATATTTAATGTTGATTTTGCCAAGTGGCACTATGTATTTGTGATGGACTTTTATTGATGACAATACAGAACATATAAGCAAATCTAAAATCTATGCCTATATTCCCCAGATGGAATTAGGTTCACCCACCCCTATATAGTCACTGGTCATTTTGTCAGGAAATCCTTCCCTATAGGTGCACTTTGTAGATATAACTGCTAGTCTATATTGATCTGTCAGGCCACCACTATCACTATAGAACCACAGCTGACAAGATGTTTAAGTATGGTACAGCGTTGCTATGCTGAGTGTACCATCCACAGCAGCATACACATTACTGGACTACCGTACTGGTACACACTTTTAGCTATGCATGCAAAATTTGCTTTAGTCATCCTATAGGCCACAAGGGCAGTGGGGTGACGGTGAGACCCCCAAAAACGTTGTTTTGCCTAATACACTCATACCAGAACCATACACTTAATTATGCCTTTACCACAGTGCAGAAAACCATCCGGTATTTAAATAATGTCTGGGCAGTGGTGGTCCTTGATGAATGAAGTAGTGTGTGGTTGATGAATCGTACATAAACAGCTGGGCTACAATCAAACCTACAAGGTGCACTTGACAGCATGCCAATGAATGTAGTTATGTAGGCGTACTTCATAAACTGCCAGCTTTATGTATCTTTTTTTTTATTCAGAAGGTAAATAAGAAGAAATAGGATGACTGAGGAAGAAGCCTGCCCTCTTTCAATTCTGTCTGGATGGCAAGCCTATTCGCAGCACACTTACTGAATTCTGTGGTCTAATAAATTCCTAAATTTCACTTGAATTACTGTATAATTTAAAGGATATGGTAGGGGAGAGCAATTCATCTGGTTTGGAGAAAGAAAAAAGTGAAAATGTGAAGTTAGACTGGGGAAAGAATAATTCAGTCTAACCAGAGTCACCAAGGCCATGTGGGAATATTGGCTCAAAAATGTGAGATTGTATTCCTAAAAACACAAAGTTGTTATTTTTCATGTCAAACAGGAAAGACTTCTGTTCTAACTTTCTGTTAATAATATGGTTCCAAATTTACAGTAAGTAAACATTGTTTATAAGAGGGGTATTTCCCCAACACTTCTCCACTGCCTTTCTTTTTGTTTCAGACCAGATTGCTGTTGAAGGCATGGTGGTACAGCGTGCTGAGTGCAGACCTGCAGTCCAGGAGAGCTACGTAAAGTTAAAGAAGTAAGTATATTTCTATAGTTTATAGAAAACCAAACTTGCTTTTGTTTAATAGACAATAGAAAAGCCCCTTAATGCTTAATCCTGTTTACAGACTGCAGATTGAGGAATCAACCAAGCCACTAAGACTGTCTCAGCGACTAGAGAAAGCCGTTACCACAAATTACAAACCTGTGTCCAATCACTCCTATAACGTAAGTGTATATTTGTGCACGTATTTGTCTGCGCCCACACAGACACACGGCATTATAAGAGTCCTTTGTGTGCAGGTGGAATATGAAAAGAAAAAGAAAGAAGAAGGCAAGAGAGCCAGGGCCGACAAGGAAAAAGTTCTGGAAATGCTCTTCTCTGCATTTGAGAAGCATCAGTACTACAACATTAAGAACCTGGTGGAGATCACTAAGCAGCCTGTGGTGAGTTGCTTTGTTCATGAACTCAATTTTAGCTAGTTATTGATGGGAAGATACCAATTTGTATTTATCTGAATGGCATTACAGTCCACTGTGTGCACACCCCATAGCTTTGAACAGGTCCTTCAAAAGGTGCCTAAACATAGTCCTGGGTTTTATAATAGAGAGCAGCTATTTCACTTGTTTTGAATATAGCCTTTGGATTGCAATGTATTTATTTCATTTGTTTACTTGAATATGTTGGGTTTCTGAGTCACACATTTAGTCACGTATCATCAGGTTTTGTTTTGATGCATTTGATGTATAAGAGCTTTCCATTTCCAAACCCAATTTAAACTTTCAGTGCTGAATGTAAGTGCATGGATGCACAATAAAACCTACACAAGTACAAATATCTAAGCACATTTACCTAGGGGTGCCTTTTTGAAGGTCCATAACAATCTCTAGTGGCATTATCAGGGACGTGAGCATGT
Organism: Prochilodus magdalenae; assembly: GCA_024036415.1. Classification (NCBI taxonomy): domain Eukaryota; kingdom Metazoa; phylum Chordata; class Actinopteri; order Characiformes; family Prochilodontidae; genus Prochilodus; species Prochilodus magdalenae. Next base: position 352,642 of record JAMWET010007630.1, on the reverse strand, counting down.
ATCCAATCGTGTTGCTATTTTACTGCACTGTCCATTTAATCAACTCCACTTACTATATAGGAGCACTCTGTAGCTCTACAATTACAGACTGTAGTCCATCAGTTTCTCTGCGTAATTTGTACCCTGTTCTCCAATAATCAGGACCACTACAGAGCAGGTATTATGTGGTTGGTGAATCATTGTGTTGTGCTGGTGTGAGTGAATCAGACACAGCGGTTCTGCTGGAGTGTTTAAACGCTGTGTCCACTCACTGTCCACTCTATTAGACACTCCTACCTTGTTGGTCCATTGTGTTAATGTAAAGTCAGTGACAAAAACTCATCTGTCACTGCACAGTGTACATTCGTCATCCTCCAGTCTCTTTATCAGTGGTCCCTTGACACTAAGGTGTCCAGCAGCACTGCTACCTCTAACTCACTCACAACAGCACAGTATGTGTTCAAACACAACCACGTCAGTGTCCCTGCGGTGCTGAGAATGATCCACCACCACCACAATACCTGCTCTGAGGTGGTCCAGTGGAGGTCCTAACAAATAAAGAAAAGATAAAGGTGATGGGTGGATAACAAAGTTTGCAGAGAAACAGATGGACTACAATCTGTAATTGTAGAACTACAGGCACACCTATGTGGTAAGGGAAGCTAATGAATAAAGAGTGAATGGTGTGTCTTTATATGCAGTGCGTGTATATAATGTGCAAATGTGCATATTTATGTGTGTATGTATGTTTATGTATATACGTATGCATATATGTGTGTGTGTGTGTGTGTGTGTGTATATATATATATATATATTTTTATATATTTATATATATATATATATATATATATATATATATATATATATATATATATATATATATATATATATATATATATATATATATAATGCGCCATTATATACACTGCATGGTGCTGGCACTGAATTACATCTTAAGTCTAAAAGGGCTCTTAAAGCATTAGCACTCAGTATAAGGCATTAAAATATTCATACTTAGACTGCTTTAAATTATTCATACTGGCTCTAAAACAAAGTTTGTCCTTAGGAAGGTTTATATCGCTCTCTGATTGCATTATCATTGGTAAGTGTGCTTGGTCTGCTCAAGGATAGCACCCACTTAATTGTCGTCTCGGTTTCTTTTGGTGCTAGAAATGTAAATGTCATGAAGTTGTATGACTCATGCCTATACAGCTGAATTATGAGACTAATCAAGACCAGAGGAAGATTTTTAATATCAAGAAGTAAAACCATACTAGCTATAGACATCTAGTGGTCTACTTCCTTAATTACAACAAAGAATAATTACACAGGTAGTTAGATTAATCTGACTGCAATATCAACTTTATGTACACTACTGTGCAAATGCTGGGTCCATTTTTTTTTTTTAAACGTTGGACATAAGCTATAGTCAAAAGGTTGCTTTAATACGGCTGGTGTCCATATAAACATCAGTCATTGCAGCTGCCAGTTTTACAGTGAATGGGTATTGACCCATCATCATGTTTACCTGTCTTCAGTCACTTAGGATGTTTTGTATGACAATGTTTGACTCTAATCTCTAACCTGGCACAAACATCCATAGACTTACCTGAAAGAAATCCTGCGTGAGATAGGAGTTTATAATTCCAGAGGTCCTCACAAAAGCACCTGGGAACTAAAACCAGAATACCGCCATTACCAGGAAGGAGAGGAGGATGAAGGAAACATGGATTGATAAGACATGACTTTACTTTAACACGCATCCAACAATGAGAAGTTTTGCTTGATTTCTTTGCCTTTTGTAAATTTGGTTTATTTAAAAAAACAAAAAAACGAATGTCTAAGATAAAGATTCTGCATTTGGTCATTTGTGAGATGACCAGCTCTGTAAAGCTGCAATAAATATTCATGTGCTTGAAATTACTTAGGGTCTGGTGAACCCTTTTTAAGAGCAATGTTTTAGCAGTATGCAGCAGAAGCACAGACTGGCTCCAGTGGTTTATTAAATAGCTTTATTGTTGTAAGAAATGGGTCCATCAACTCAACAGGCTAGTGACAAACATGAACCTCACTAGGTAAAGTACTAATGATAGACACTCACACGTACATGTTCAAACTGTTACACCATCTTTAATACAGTCTTCCTTTAATTCATATACTGTTTACTTCCCCTCACTTCATGTACATTTGTTTAGGCACCTCTAATATTCAACACGCTTCCCTTGCGTACACCAACACAGTGCTACATATTAATCTGAATGTTGAAGTTCAGTTAATACATGTGGATTATCAGTCTTCGGAATTCAAGCTTTACTGTTCTTCTGTGATGCACACAAAACGGTGTATGAAACTGATGAGTTGTGTAGTCAGCAGAAATAGTATCCACAAGAGGTAAAGCAGAAATTCCAGTTTAGCTGTAAGAGCAAAACACAAACATCACATTAAGCAAAGTTTTAATACTAGAATCTTATACAAAAGCACAGAATTTGTTATGGATTTTTATTCAAGCATCTGGTAAAAGGTCTACATACTTTTTCAGCATCCAGGTTATCTGTGCGTGTGGATGCTCAAGTAGTTGGACAGACCACCATGCAACTTTACTTAAAAAAAAAAAAAGAAAGAAAAAAAAGGAAGACATCTCATTAAAGATAGTGACAAACGCTCTTTTCTCAGTTTACAAAACCAGAATGTGCTCAGGTAATACATGCTGTATGTTTCATTGGACATTGCCTCAGCAGAGTTGGGTCATCCTTGCACATATTTTACACAGTGAAGTACTTAATTAGTAGTGAGTTCACAAACATCACATTAAGCAAAGTTTTAATACTAGAATCTTATGCAAAAGCACAGAATGTGTTATGGATTTTTATTCAAGCATCTGGTAAAAGGTCTACATACTTTTTCATCGTCCAGGTCATCTGCATGTGGATGCTAAAGTAGTTTGACAGACCACCATGCAACTTTCTTTTATTGAAAGAAGAAAAAAAAAGGAAGACATCTCATTAAAGATAGTGACAAACGCTCTTTTCTCAGTTTACAAAACCAGAATGTGCTCAGGTAATACATGCTGTATGATTCATTGGACATTGCCTCAGCAGAGTTTGGTCATCCTTGCACATATTTTACACAGAGAAGTACTTTATTCGTAGTGAGTAATTAAAGCCTCAGATCTGGCTACTCATGGAATCTCTATTATACTCAGTAACAGCCTTAAAGATCGGGTTATACCAATACCCATATTGTTAGTGTATATTACCTCAGGAACAACTAGATGAATCTCCCATATCCTCCTCACCTATAGAAAACAGAAGTCACAAAATGCGGTTTGTTCAAGTTAACGCCTACTGATGAAACAAGTATGTGCTCAGGTAATACATGCTATTAGGTTCATTGGTTGCAACCTCAGCAGTAAAGTAGTCATCATAGCACACATTTCACACTTGACATGCTGTGGTGAACTGTCTTTTAAAAAAAAAAAAAAAAAAAGATGGCCCTACAATGCGGGCACATCACAGCAAATGCTTTTAAACAAGATGAATCATCTTTTTTTTTCTACCTTACCAAAGCTTATACTTCGTTCTCCTGAAGTACAAACACACATTTCCATTTGGCTTGATCTACTGGCATTTTGGTAGGACAGTTAAAAAAACTTGCAACCTCATGTGGCCTCTGTGAATTGGCTTGTGTGATCCCTAAAGCTATTTGACTAAGACTAAATTTGGGTTCTTAACGCTGTTTATGTGCATGCTGTTCAAAGCCTTCACCTTCCTACCAGCAGTCACATGGCCACCAGCCAGGATACCGTACAACCTCTCCACTGTAGGTGCTGGCAGTTAAGCGCAATGCTTTCGTCTTACCAAGTGATTTGGTAGCTATTAGTTAATTGCCTTTATGAATATGGTTTGGGGTCAAAACATCCAATAAAAGTTGTGCTGCAATTGTTCTGTAAATGACATTATGAATGGTGGTGGATTTTCTTCCTCCTCTGCTTTTTTCCTATTAAATGACTTCAGATTTGAAGGTGCATGCTATAAAATAAAAATGCAAAACCTCACCTGTCTGTGTCTCAGTCACCTTCCAGCTCAAGCAGGAAAACAACAGAGAGGGGATTTCTCTGAAGAACAACTGAGCACGGACACCGGGCCATTGTTGGTTCTGTGGAAAACAGAGAAGCACTGAATCTCTGAAAGCCCCTCTGTCCTTGAGCTGATATATGCCTATGGACCAACATGTGCTCAGCTAATACATGCTGTAGTATTTCACAGGCCACAGCCTCAGAAAATGGAGGTCATCATTGCACATGCAGTATCTCTTTAACCAAGACTGCAAAGACAGTGTTAATCATTTCCGGAATCTATACATGCCACACGTACGAGAACAATAGTGTGATAAAATGCACTACACAACTCGGAAAGCGAGACTGTAGATCTCGCATTGCATTACATGTGAGAAACCACGCGTCTAAAGTGGCGTTTTTATGGACGCACTACACCCACGTGGCCACATGCTCAGTTTTGAACTGGGATCAACAGCGTAGTCTGTAATACAATAGATCGCTTAATTAAACTGTAAACCACATTGTTGGCAGTCTGAAGGGTTGATCCATCTTATCTAAACCACTAGGCCCCGCTCTCTCGTCCGTTACACACGTTTCGTTAGTCAGAGCTCGTGGGCCTGAATACTACAAACCTGTTTTCATTTCCTCTGAAGGATATTCGAGCCAGAAACTCACTGCCTACCTGCGGTGTGTCTGCCTGAGCTCATTTGTGGTCGTTTACAGAAGTGTGTTAGCGAGTACAGTGAGCTGAACACCGACACTCCAGCGACCTCGGACAGAAAGAAAGAAGCACGTTTCCGTCCTTCTACAAGGGAGCGCTGCGGTGACATCACTGCATGCCCACTCTGGGTTGCCAGGGGTAAAATTGACACCTCCTTACGAACAACAAAAATGTATTAGACAGTTCAAAGTGCTAACCTTGGTGTTTTGATTATTCACTTACCACACCGTTTACAACAGTTAGTCACACAACGAGAAACTATTGGATTCTGAAACTCTTTGTAAAAAGTCGCAGAAATTTTCGACTGTTTTTGAGGACCTGGCAACCCTGCGGTTCATCCCTTGCACAAGAGAGCCCTCTTGTGGAAGACATTGTTGAAAGTGTTTAACGCTCTTTGGAGGACAACAGACAAAACATATATTTTGTACAATATAACCATGGAAGAATGATGCACGTTTAGTTAGTTATTAAACGTTTGGAAGACCGAATTAATAGAGTGACCTAGCGATCAGTAAGCGAGCAGGCTAAGCCAATTCAACGTCGAGCTGCACTGATTAATGATAAATGATAAATAACTGAAGATGGTCACAGCTGATCTTTCCCACGCCGTTTTCCTCGTAGTAGCGCTAGGATTACACACACCAGCAGCCTTTGTTTACGGAGATGGACCATTTTGCCAAAAGGCAGAACCTAGTGTGTGCAGATTTTGGGGAGTTTCTGATGTTATTTGGCTCATGTTCGCTAGATGGTGCCATTTGGTCAGGCAGAAAACCCATTTCCTTCATTTACACGTGTTATGAACAGTAAATTGCCTACATTAGCAACTGGAAAGAGTCCATTAAATATAATAAGAACAAAGACCCACTGCCTTATTTCTGCAGGCCTCTTCCATGATAGCCGCTTTCTCATTTGTGCAGAGTTGATAATGATCGCAATAACACTAAAGCATTTTCATATTGCAGAAACTGGAACACTGTGCTGTGGGGGTTTACACTACACACATGATTGATGCTGTCCCTTCTTTGTCTAATTAGTGGCTAGTCTACATTAAGCCATTTGCAACCAATTTCTTTCTACCCCGGGTCATAAGGACGTTAAGTAGGCCCTATGGGTTTTTAGAAAGGGTCATCCATAGGAATTCTCCTTTCATGCTGAAAGCCTTGTCTCACTGTGTGCCAACCAGGCTTGGGATGTAACGGAATGTCAGTGTATGCAAAGGAATATTTCTTACAGATCCAGAGTATTTGGATTCAGTCCATGTTACATTTTGAAAAGGCAGAATACAGTTACAATCACAACACACAGCCAATACTCGTTTACTGTCCTTTTAGAATCAGGGCACAGCATGTAGTCAAAGTCAAATTCTAATGATGACCTAAATCAATGACTGAGGTTCTCCCTAAAGCCTAAACAGTCTGATAAATGAATTAATCTTTTTACATGCACAGTTTAATAATCAGATCATGATGATTATTATAGTTATTTGATTATTCAAATGGTATGCTGAACATTCTGATTTCTTAGAAGGCCCAGAAATCCAATAAAGAAGTCTAATAAAGAGAGCTTAGAGATGGTGACAAATCACTTCTGGAGCAATACTGAATTTTATTACATGCTTAACGAGATATAGGTTTTAAAAATATCATTGAAGATATTGTTATATTTTTGACTCACTGTTTAAAAAAGTGTTTTAAAAAAGCAAGAGTTTTTTGTAGAATTTGTATAACATCAGTTTCTATGAGTGTATTGACTGGTTGCAAAGCAGAAACCTGTTAAGACCCAGAGTTTTCCCAGTTTTATGAATGACGCAAATTCATGTAAACATGGTAAACAGATTCATTTTGTTAAAAATCTGATCTTCTTCAGTAATCAGATTATCAAGTGCAAGTAAACATTTTCACTGTGATCAGTTATTAATCTCAGTGTTACTGAGCTCTGCTAAAGTCTGAGCAGACTGATAAATATATGTGATGGCCAGTTATCAATATCAGCAATTGAGATCCAACTAATAATATCCTCTGTAGTGGATATCTCTGCCTGTGAACTTCATTAATATGATTAGCCGATTATTCTAATGTTAATTCTATTTACAGAATAATTAAATGAAGGACCAACCAGTAAACATCATGTTAGTTTGTAATATATTGTAGGGGAATATAGTACTGAATGCCGCCAGTCTATCGCAGAGCAGACACATTCACAGACATACACATTCACTCACACGCTAAAACCTATGAGGCAATTTAGCTTCTCCAGTTTACCTGACTGCATGTCTTTGGACTGTAGATGAAACTGGAGTACCCAGAGGAAACCCACACAGACATGGGAAGAACTTTCAAACTCCACACAGGCCTTTTTCCAGCTGGGAAACAAAACCAGGCCCTTCTTGAATGTTGCAATATTATATTTTGTAAACTGTATACGTTTTGAGAAACACAGTATTACGTTTTAATTAATAGTTTACATGCCTTGATTGGTGGCAGACAATGGGTCATTTTATGCTGTGTTTAAGCCCCTGACCACTAGATAGCAGTATTAGCAGTCTTCAGCTATTAAGACCCATCAGCCTCGTCCACTCCAATGTAAACAAGTAGCGTATGGGTAACGTGAGCATTAGTAAACCTGTCTGACTAGTTAAAAATTTGTATACTATGACAATTTAAAAAAGAAAACCTGTATTACAGTATATTGCAAGAACCTTTTAACCTTTTTAACCTTTGAATCTGATGCATGCTATATCTCCGTGTAATTGCCAATACGCTGGCCTAGTATTCAGCTATTACTACTTTTTTGTAGTACGCTGATATCTTGTCCAACACTGGCACCAACTGAAGACAATCAGTTTTAGTGCAAGCAGTGCCACACAGATGGAACTAAGATAGAAAATAACTGAGACAGAAAATAACTAAGATCTTGTAAAGGAGCTGATACTACATTCATATGGAAGAATATCAAAAGATATTCCAGAACATCACAAAACAATCAGCGGGATAAGCGCAGAAGATCTACCATATAAAACAACAAAGACTTGCCAGGATTGCTCAGTCCATTGTCTGCAGTGCTGGGATGCATGTTTGAAACAGAACACTGGGATGTTTTAATTGGATGAATAGCAGACTTTGCAAAGTTTGGATTGTTCACAAACACAGAATTGCTGTGGTGGCTGGTGGCTGGTGTCTGTTCACAATTTTAGCTCATCACATTAACATAGGCCTGTACACATCTTGAGATCAGTTGGATCCAATAAAGTACTAATCCTTCCACACTCAGACAGTTTTCTCTGCCTTAAAATATTCTCACTCTACTATATACCCAAGTACTGTGCAAATATCAGATACCACCCTGAATGTATTTCATTTCCAAAGTGACCGGTAACAGTTAATCATGTCAGGTAGAAAAGCACACAACATATTTAACAGAACAGGTTCAAGGGTTCTTTAGTAAAGGCAATGATTTGATTTAGGCCCATGAGTTCTACACAGAACCGTGCACCAAAAAGGATTCTTTTATTATTCTTCCAGTATTCAATTCTGTAATAATATTACACCATTTTTTGTGCTGTATAAAACCACTAGCGTCCATTCTTTTTAGGAGACTTGCTGTCAGTTTTCCAAAGGTATCTGCATGTATAATTTTCCACACAGTTCAATCTTAAATATAGGTCGGATTTTCTGCTTTTCACAATCCAAGTAATCCCAAACACATTCAGTGATACTGAGGTCTGCACTCAATGGTGCTTAGTTCATTGTTCTAAAAACATCAGCAGCTTCTTTCTTTGATGTTTTTCTTATTTTTCATCCGTTTCTTCCTGAATAACAGATTATTGTTGTTATAGCTACAAAACCTTTTAGACTTTTCGTGTGTAGTTGTCATCTCACAGTGGAAGGATGAAATGAAACATGAGTCTGATTTTCTGCTCTTTCTCAAAGATGAAAGCTTTAAGTATCTTTTATCTGATGGTAACAGTCTAATAGTTTTTTTTATGTATTTGTTTGTTATTTTTTATGTCCAGTTTTAGAAATCCTGGTTTTCCCTTTCTTTTGCAAATATCTGATCCCAGAAATATATCCTGAAAAATGGCCTTTCCGACTTCAGTAAATCAGGGATGGGTCTCTGACTATTGCACAATACTGCATTTGTAGAATTTCAGGTGAAATCTGAAACTGGCCAGATGCGTCTGATTTTAATTGAATTTACTCATAACCGATTCTGCCATGTGGCATGGGCCACACTTCTGTGTTTGGTCGATTATTGGCCAATGATTATGTTTCATTTGTTTCATGACCGCATAGCCTAGGGAGATAACAGTAAAAGCAAATCAAATCTGCAGATTACTGACGTCTTCCTGTGTTCAACTGCCGATCCAATTATCTGTTGCCTCTTGATACAGCTCTTTATTGGAAGAGACCAGCAGTGGTTCAATTAAAATGAAAATGCTTAAACTGTGCTGTGAAAATGATTGGCCCTCAATTTGTGTTCATTTGCATGTCCTCAGAGATGTGTTGTGTATGCAAATAAGTAACTTAAGGAGACACAGTATGTGCCCAGTGCAATTAAACCATTCAAATTAGAGATGAGACGCTGTGTTTGAGAGGGCTGCCTGCATGGCTGTCTTTGTAGTTTAGATCCATGGCTTAGTGTTGAACTTAGTGTCAGGGCCTTTAAATCTTTATATTAACCTCAGTAAAACTATAAAAAGCCAGCAACAAGTCTTTAAATGAAGGCAGTTCTCACTTTCCTGCACACATTGAAAAAAATTGTAGGGAAACTACGCACACACACACACACGCACACACACGCGCACACTCAGTTTTGTGAAATATTAAAGTCTTCTGAGACTTACATTTACTTTTTTGTGTTTATGGACCATTTTGCAAGTCTGTCCAGCAGTATTTATGGGAGTAATTTTGCTGTGTTTAATTGGAGCATGAATATTTTAATGCTGAATGCAATTTTAATGAAAAATGTAATTTTAATCCCAAAATGAGCCTTTCAGCAAAATGTCAAAAGAATTCTGTGCATTTTAAATTCCTTTTGATTTACATAGTTTCAATTGTCTTGTACTTCAGCTAAGAAAATGATCAAGGCTAATAAAAAATTAGTCACGTCTGTGTTTTTGCTTGAGGGGGAGGATTTATGATAAACGTGCAGTGGAGCTTTTCTTTTAGACCTGCAGCTGATTGAATATTGAACTTCTCAAGCTGATACTCATCCACCTGCTTTTGGAATCAGCATTTTATAGCCCTTATGAAAATCATGTGAACAGCAGGTACTTTCCTTGCACTGGGGCCAAATTGCCATGAGGTTCTATTCAGACTGAACTTTTTAAGAAAGTTACTCATGTTCCTGCGTTCCCTTTCTCTTTTGAGCCAAAAGCCGTGAGTTTTCTGGCATTGCTGCTGCTCCTTATGCGTACAATAAATGGACATTGTTGGATTTCATTATTTACACAAAAGTACCTGTGGAAATGTAAGATGTTTCATGAAGGTGTTTCATGTAAGCAAAAATAGACAATCGTATGATCTTCTCACTTGTTCTAACCATAATTGGATGGACTGAACGTCTTGCAAGACTTGGTTGGGTTCATGTAAATAGATAGAAATCTTCATCTAAGCTCAGATACTCACAATATGACCTGAGTGAGCTCTCGTTATAATTGGCTGTAAATGATCTAAGATTCTGACGTCTATATAAATATCTGCTGGCAAAATTAATTTCTTTTTATAACAGGTCCCTTAATGGTCATTTCCTCCACATCTCTTCTGCATTCAGCTTGTGGAGAGAATTAGCTTCAACACAGTATAAATTCTTTGATATATTACGAACCCGATGAATGTGCAATATCAGCTCTTTAAATTTTAACCTGTTTCTTTCTTTAATGTACTTCCTGTAGAACATTCATTGGCTTCAAGTTTGCTGCCATAATGAGTCCAGCAATGCACTGAATCAGACACATACTTTCAGAACTAGTACTGTGCAAAATTTCAAGACAATACATTTTTCAGTTTTAAGATTTCATTTATTAATTGCCAGACAAAATGACAATTAAGTTAGTTTTAATTTTTCATTGTCACACACAGCATGTGTACTAGCATATTACACAAAAGCAAGAAGGAAGTGTGGGATTGGGAAGGAGGATGAAGGTAAGCAGGAACAGTAAATGCTGATAAATTTGCACTGATATGGGCAATATTTACTGAGCTACACATACAGAGGTACGGTCTCTCAGTATGGTGTTAGTCTGCCTAACAGGATGATTCATAAAGGGCATCACTGCTCGCTGAATGTGCACAATCGTGACTGTTGGGTCAGTCAGGTACAGTGAAAAGGCCCAACCTTGCTCACATCACATGTGTGGCAGAGCACGTCTCCTGACGTCAAACCTACCCACCAAGTTACATTCCTTTTGCTTGATTTCTTAGGTGTGCAGCTATTTGTGTCTACTTTTGCTTATCTTACAGGTTACCCTTATTTCCAGGAGATGTTAATAATATTTTCTGTGTCTTAACTTTCAAGTAATCCCAATCACATTCAGGGAGGGTCTGGGCTGGACACCCTGCTGCTCTGAGAACACCAGCAGCATGTTTGTTTGATTTGGAGATTTTCTACTTTGTGTCTATTTTCTTTTCAGACTCATAGTGTTGTGTTTTTATCTCATAGAGGATAGATGGTAAGAAATACCTTAGATTTGAAGCAAGAGTGAGGCCTGATTTTCTCCACTCTCTCAAAAATAATAGCTTTAAATACTGTTTATTTCATGGTGGAGGTTTTGGTGATCTGCCAGGTCTTGCATGGTTGTTAGATGTTCCATTCCCGCTAAGTGTTTAATTGTTTTTAAATATTTTTCTTATGCAAGTGGATTATCTTTGTTATCTGTGGGAAATGGATACTCATGTTTAGGGGTTAAAAATTAATAGATTAAGAGTTTTAATATTGAAATTGCAAGAAAAGAGTGCAAGTGTTGCAATAAATAATATAGTCTTTATTATCAATTTATAGATGGATTGAACCAATCAAAATAACCCATGTACTGTGTACATGAACACAACCCTACCTAACAGGCAGTCTGTCTGGTGGGTTAACTGGCTTTGTTAAAGCCTCAAGCCAAAATTGGTGGACACATTAATCTCCATAGACTAAAAAATAGAAAATGATCTCAGTTTAGAGAAATTTGAAATTTCGCCAGAAAAATCACAATTAGATCATTTGCCCACATTGTTCAATCATTCACAAAATATAAAAGGCAAATCTATGTGTGTTTTGTGTTGTGGGTTGTCTTAGTGAGATATCCATGCCTGTTGCCTCATGGTAATAGACATTAGTATGTGGAATCAGTGTTGTGTTTGTGAACCACACTGTTTAGCTCAATGCAACATTGTCTTTTTTAGCTGCTGTGAGCAATCCACAGTGATGGAAATGCTGTGTGTGTTTCTATTGGCTTCCTCTGCTTCACAGATCCTCTTTTTCTGAGGACTTGAGTCACCTTCCTTCACTGGCTTTGCTATACCTCATACTGTTTTAATTCCTAAATGGTTGAGTCATATAGAGCAATCAGGGCAAGCTCGGGCCGCAGTGCCTTTTTTGGGAATGTCATGTGAGGAGGCCGATGCCGTTTTGCCTGAAAATAACGTCGGAGCTGTCTGGAAGTTGTGGAATGTGTAGCAGGCTCAGGGCCAGTGCTGTGTTTGGAGAGAACTAGGCCGATTAGCAGAGTTCTCAGGGCCACACTAACAGACATGATGGCAGGTACTGCTAAGCTTTTTCTGTCTCTCCGCCCAGAGGCTGCTGACTCCCTCACTTCTGTTTCCTTCTCTAGCATACTCCTCCTACCTGTTTCTACCAAGACACATGTACACATAGTCTCTTATAAGCAGAGGTAGGTAGTATCGAGATGCATTTGCTCGTCACACGTACACATTGACAGTTTTGAAGGATTAGTACTTTCCTCATTATATTTAGTTCATAGCAGTTTTACATCAGCTAGAGACAATTTGAAAGGAATATAATTTTAACTTCACATCTTAATTTTTAATATTCTTACTGCTAATTTATATGGATTGCATTTCATCGTTGTGTTGATAGTTCCATCTATGCTGGATTTTTGACCTGGTGCTTTTATACTTCTCCTAAACTAGTTTTAATATTAAAGTGCATTTTTGAGTCTTTACTAGAAGTAATATAATACTTTAACTGGAACATGAATCTAGGCTACAGTACTTACCTGAAGGCAACACGAATGGAGCTTTATCCGTAAAGTGTCTGTTGATTCTGTGAAAGATGTATGAGCTAATGCTAAAACTGTAGTAGTTTCTATATTTCTGAGCATCAGGGAGCCATCATTCTTGGGGGCCTTACATCCCATCCAACATAATTCAATCAAAAAAACAAGAATTAAGACGTACATCTACCTAATACCTAAAGATCTCTAGACTCTCTGCTTTTTGATGGACTGTATGTGTTTCTTAGTTTTGTATTCCTTTTTAGTAAGTAGGTCTCATACTGACCCACATTTGAGCATAGGGAGGATGCTTGTTTGCTTGTTGTAGCTCTGGATCTGTGCTTTCAGATCTTTTGGCAAAAGTTCAAAATTGCTGTCTTGGGAGGGACAACATGGATGGCCTATGATCTGCCCTCCCATGCCCCCCCCCGCACCCCTGTGTTCTTTACTATGTAGCAGTAAAGCCCCTCCACTTATCTCCCATCCTCACCAGTACGAGGCTTTACGACTGTGCAGATCACTCCATTTACTGCCTTACAAGTCTTCCAGCAAATAAAAAGTCACCCATGCAGAAACAGGCACTCTTTCTTATGAGCCAATTCCCAGGTGGGCCACAATGCTTAATTCCTTTTGTTAATGTTATTCCCGCTGCAGCGGGTGATAAATTTGATGAAGTGGTCTTGAACCTGCTCCAGAAGCTCCCCAGGATGCCCTAAGGTTTAATGGAGCATACACATGTTCTTATCTTTCCTAATTAGTGCACCGTTTTAAGAACGGAGGGCTACAGAATGGCTGACAGGAATATAGCATGATTACAACTGCTACTGTTTTCCTAAGGCAAATTGTTCAGAATCTGTGTTTATGAAGGCACAGCGTCAAGTCCATCGGCTGCTAGAGGGCAATTGTCATTCAAATTCGCACAATTATTTTCACCTAGAAGTAAATGGCACTGGGATTATATGTCGTAAAGTAAGCCTTAAAGTGAATACATTGGAACAAATGGTAAGTGCGTACCTGGCTTTCTGTATGCAACTTTTAATTGCCTCCTGTTGAAGCTGTAACAGCTGCAAGCGTTCCTGGTGCAATATTTCTTGGTTTTAAAGGATAGAACACATTAATGTTAATAATCTAATACCACATTGTTTTTAATGTATAAACATATGAGACAATGGAGAAAGCAGACGGTGAAAATGAAGCTGTTTCCCGTTTCTGATTATTTGACCTTGTTATAAGAGAAGGCTTTTTGGCACAGGAGGATTTGGATTGTGGAAAGCCTTTGATGTGATTTGCTGTCCCATCCATGCCATATGCCAGTGAACGCGTGTGAGGAAGACATAAACACACTAAATAAGTGCAGATTCATGTTACAGCTGCACAATCTAAAAGATCAAACAGAGGGCCTAACAGCAGGCTGGCATTGGGGTGGTGGTGCAACAGCTGGAGGTGTAGCTTTGCCAGACCTGAGGGGGTGTGTGAACACAGGACTGTGCATTTGCACACCGATTCAGGCTTTTAAAGTATACAACTTTGACTGTAGCACCCAAGCATTTACAGGAAGGGTGTAGATAAGCTACAAGTGCTAGTTGCATTTCTCTAAACCTAAAAAAATGTATTAGAGAAGCTATCATCGTCAGTGGAAGCATTAAAAGTGCTGAATAGATCTTTTGTCTTGCTAGCTGCTTGTGAAGTGCCTTTTCCCCAGCATTCTCGCAACCTATGTATGGAGTATACCAGAGAGAGAAGGCGCGAGCAAGCAAGAGAAAGTGAGAGAGAGAGAAAGTGCACATGTGGATACCATATATGAGCAGTGGCCTGGCCCACATTGGTCTGTATCACAGCAGGGCGGTTGCGTGAGAAAGGGAGGGGCCCTGGAGCATGGCAAGGAATGATGTTTTCTCTTAATAAAATCCCTTGTTTTTCGTCAGATGGTGAAAGGACAGGAAACCGGCTCAATTCCAGCCTCATTACTATGCCCTTTTGGATTGGGTTCAGCTTGCCATAATGATGGCTCTGTTGGCTGCAGCCCACTTTGCACAGTATTCATCTTCCCCACTCACTTTGCGCACTAGCTCTTGAAAGTCTTTACAGCAAAAGTCCAGGTAGTGATTATGTTTATTGTGAGGTCTAAAAGCCTGTTGCTGATTACAACATTTCTAGAACATTGAAAATGTTCCTAGCTTTAATGTACGCTAAGACAATTAAATATTATTAAATGCTCAATTTTAGACCATGTCTGTTCATGCTTTTATCATGAATTATTAACACAATGTAAAGGGCAGCTGGGAAGTATGGTATATGGTGTTTTGTGGTTCAGTGTATTGTATATAGGTTTTAAATTATTTTAGGTTTAATTAAACCAAATGGCTTAAAAGGAGTTGCTATTGCAGCTTGTTTGTACCACTGTTTGGCAAATCTTACCTGAGTTACACTCGCTTTTCACATTGTCTGTATAATTCAGTTAGTCAGACTGTTTTAATGTGAAATGGTGCACTGTGGAGAAACTTAGGCTGTGTTCACACAGCAGGTAAAAGTTGCTGGAATCTGATTTGTTAGACTGTTCACAGTGACCTACATCTGATGAGTCTGAACAGATTACAGTCCTAAACTGACCTGCATGTCCGAAAGAACAATGCTTCACGTGGCATGCTTATCCAAAGGTAAACAGTCATGATTGCCAACAGATGGAGGTCTGCTCCCAGAGGTTTCAGTTTCATCTTCACCAGCATCACAGGAGCGATCACAAAGTGCCCTTGACTGACCACCGTGCTTATCACCCAGAATGCGGTCGAGCTTGCTGCGTAAAGGGTATGTTACTCATCTATGGCCACGTCTCCACTTTAAGTCTTAGCAGCATGAAAATATGATGAGTATCATATCACATATGTCCCAATGCAGAAAATATCAGATGCAGAGTGTCTGTTCACACTGATACTCAGATAACACATTGACACTTTTACCTGCTGTGCAAACGTGGCTTTACTGACTCAAACGTCTCTGCAGTAGCGGTGCCAGGGGTTGTGCTGCCTGCAACACAGTTATATTTGATTTTAAATACCCAAAATAACCACTGAACTTCAATGAGGTAATGACGGTAGAATTGTGCTAACTAATAGATTTTATGAACTGGGGAGTGAAAATTTGAAAGGTTAACACTAAAAAAATTAGGAAAATGCATTCCAGTAACGTAATATACCGCTTCTAAGTGTCCATATAGTGTAAGTTGTCAGTTGCTCCCTCTAGTTACAGTATTTCAAAAGTTTCACTTCATAGACTTTCTGTTACTCAAGAGAAGGAATCATGACACTACTTTGTATGAACCTGAGTATTTTTTTATAGCTTCTGTCTTTATCCTACAGAGTCATATTCTCCAGTCAGTCTTCCGCAAGTTGATGAATATGCTGTAGCTCTTAATAAACTGTCAAGCACCTGCATATACTTATGGATGTACGAAGAAAATGCTTTTCCAGCAACTTTAGGATTCATGTGAGGATACTGAGCAATTACGCCAAGATCATTTTTAATTTTGTTGTATTTTTTTCCCTCAGTGTCCCATCCCCTTCACTCGACCATGTACGTAATAAGACCCAATCACTAAAAGACATGAGATGGAAACTCAATTAGTGTATCCCCTTGTGAGTGCAGCAGGGCTCTTCTTCAAATAAGAGATGTTCTGAGATATTGTAAAAGCAAAATGAGAACACTGAAGTGTTTTCCTCTACCTGCTGAGGGTTATGCTTTGTGTTGTTGCTTTGGAAGGTTCTCTTCTACCTCTGTTTATTACTAATCCACTCTTTCCTGCTGGGCATATGAGGACTGCAGATACATGCACAAGAAGGACAATTAATTAGACATTTAGCTAATGTTCTTTAAATAGAGAAAATAAAAGCCTCATCCAGGGAAGTTCTGGATGATCTCCTGCAACACTGAACTGATGAAAGAATATTTTAATAAAAAATAAAAAAAAAAGATCTGAATTCATTTTCTTTGGTTAATCTCGGTAGACATGCTGTAGATATGCTGGACAAAATATCTGATCATAACAGATTTTGTGTTTGAATGTGAATTAAGTTACTCAGTACTCCTCTACTGTAAAGCCCTTTTATTGCATCATTCCAAGGTTTTGTATGTTTGAATGAGGTCATCGTCAGGAGCTGGTGGCATTTAAAGGAGGCATTCTGTGAAGTTCTTTGGCCGAAGCAGTAGTTGCCAATACAATGTGCAGCCACACAAAAAGAAGTGCGGGAGAGAAAAGAAAAAGGAATTTTTGATAAGCTCAGAAGACAGAAGAAGGCACGAGGCAGAATGCCAGCTATGTCGAGCATTCACAACAATGTGTAGTGTCACTGGCAGGGCCACACAAAGGCGGCGTTCTCTCAGCTGTCAAAGACGGCATTGTGGCATCAGGCGAACAGAACCAACCCGCCACAGTCCATTATCACTCCCACATTCCACTCATACTGCCCCCTGACGCACAAGGCAGCACGCTTCCCTCCATTCAGGCCCTGTCCTCTGCTCCACTCCCCCCTCTTTTTACTGCCTGACCAGTACTTCTACCCCCAGCTGGTGTGGAGAAGTCAGACCGAAAGTGCCGGAAAGAGTCTGGTATGTCGTATCCAAAGCTCAGCCCTCAGCACCTGAGCTGTCGTGGTGACATGACACTTGAAGTATCCTGAAGGAATGACGCCTCCCGGGGCACGGTGTCAGTCAAGCGTGGGAAGCGCTAGCCGACATGCGAACGCCACCCAAAAGCTGCACCGCAGCAGAGATTGTAATCTCTTTGAGGGGAAAGTGGGATAACAAGGGCTTTATCCTGCTTATCCCTCTTCTGCCTCAAAGAGGGGCTGTGTAGGCCAGCCGAGAGTTAGCTCCTAACAGGATAAGATGGCTCGGTCCTGAAGGGAAGTCATACAAATTGGCAACTAATTCCATTGTTCCCCCTTTGTCCCGCCATTCAGATTGAGCCTTCGACAGCAGCAGGCTTGTTCCCTCCGAGGCTCAGCAGGCTTGCTTGTTTAGGTCCCGGCCGGCCCGCGGAGAGGTCTGCTGGAGTCAGGCAGGGTGTAGACCAGCTCCCCTGCCGGGCACGGCTCAGGCTGAGCGACAGCAGCGCCGGCCCCACTCCTCACATGCCGGCCGCACCTACCCTAGCTTCCTCTGGCCTGATTGACAGGTATTTCAGGGGGCTGCCATCGAAGAGACATTTCACATATGTGAAGTGCCTCCCCCCTGTCATGTCTTCCCTCCCCTGATACTCAGTGTGATGCATGGTGCAGGTGGCAGTTCAGGACAGTGTGGCCATGCAAGTGAGAGACATTGTGCCACTTGCCTAAAGCTAAGCTCAGTTTTTTGGGTGGATAAGGGTCACTGCACCAACAGCGGTGCCTCACATACCTGGTCCAGTCGGGCATAATCAGAGCAGATAGGGGGTTTGAGTTTTAGCAAGGCTTGGAATGTGGAGCAGGTGGCAGAGGTGAATTCCTAACTGTATTAGGGTCAAGTAAGGACCCTTGTATGGAGATGGATATTAAGTCATTTAGTAGGGTCTCATCTGGTAGATAGGTTTCAGCTTAAGAGACTGATGAATTTGTACAATAGCCATAGACTGCTGTGCAAATCCTTGCAGAATACTCTGACACTAAGTCTTACGCTTGGCTGGCTCAGACAGAGGAACTGGCTGTTGGTCTGCAGATGCTTTATGGGTATATACCATAACATTTGCTTCCGTTACACAGCATCTATGATGAGTTATAAGAAGATGAATAGATGCCTTGCATTTCTTATTCACAATTAAAGGGATGTAGATGGTCTCCAGTAATCACATTCTTCTTACAATTAGAACTAATAGCTATAAGGCCTGTGATCCTGCAACATGAGATAATGAGTTTATACTCTATCCACTCTATCCTCCCAGTCATGGCAGTGACCTGTGGAACTGGGTTTCCATCATTATGTAACAGGGTGAAAGGTGATCATCTGGAAACCTTCAAGGTCTTGTGCTTGACTGGGAGTGACTCTTGCTGACGTCTTGAAGATGCACGTGAGGGACACTGTCTCTAATAATCCAAGTCTGCAGTATGCCGGTATGTATAATCTATTAGTACGTATGCATTAGGATAACTGTTTTCACCAAGTCTGTGTTAGATGGGAAAGATACATGCGGATGGTGTCACATCCATTGCCTCTTTCTTTTTCTCTCTTTCTTTCTACCCTCTCCACTATGTGTCTTGAGTTTTCATCTGCTTATTAATTTATTTTGCTTTAGTTCAGCCTTTACAGGTGATGTTACCTGTGTTTGATGCGTCTCTTACTTTTACATTAAATAAGCACTGGCTGAACTCTAGATGAAAAACCATGCTTTGCTTGCACTATAGTAAACAAGTTTGATGCTAAAAACCTGAAAGCTCTACAGAAAGGAAGCCCTGAATTATTGAGGACTGGTCAAACTGATTAGCGTAATTGGGAACATGACAGGATTTTGACGGATCGCTTCCTGTATGAAGACTTGGGTCTGTTTTAACTCAATTAGTTGACAATGGCCGTGTTTGAAGGGAGAGGGCCGTCAGTGGTGCCACAGTGTGAGGGCTTTGCTGTTTGTGTGTTTAGGCTGATTCAACACAACAGGGGACTGTCAGAAAGCAGCAGGTCAATGGCAATGGATAGTTCAGGCCAGGAGAGCTGATTCTGCACTGAATCTGAGCAATTTTAGCAGGACGGCAAATAAACATGCTGCATTACAGTCTTCTTAAGTGCATCTGCCTCCTGCCTTCTTCGTTAACACGTCTATATTAAGTTTGCGTTAGAGTGGAAAACGAGCAATGACTTATACGCTCAGTTGACATTTCTTCTGATGCTTTTCTTTCTCTTTCCAGGGATTTACACTGTGCACTCCTTTGCAGGACTACAGTCATGTATCAGCCTTTTCCCCCTGTTGATGTTGGCTAAACCCTCATGCTTTTGTTCTATTGTCAACACAAAATATTAGGAGTGATGTGAAATTTCACTGCTGTGAACCAATCCATCAGCAGGTGCAGCAGCTCTGAGGATAATGCATTTAATAGCTGTCTGGGGCAGTTTTAAATCACTTTAGAGCTAGTTATGTTTGTCACTGTGCTCACCTTAGAGCAGGGGTTCACAAAAACACGGTCCATATTCTACATTTTGTCTCTTTTTTTTATTCCTTTGAAGTCCACTTTAACAAGTATTACGTTTACGTACCAAAATGGTACATTTTTACATTACATTTTTTCACTCTGTGCTGATTACTGTGCCTTTAAGAGTGATATATGTAATGGGGCCTCAATTAAAACAAAAAAAAACATTAGATGACCAGGTAGAGCTAAACTGCTGTAGGCTGAACAGGTATGTGTACCTAAATGTGTTGGTTTATTTATCACAAAATACAATAAACAAAATACAATAAACTAAAGATGTGTTGTTTTTGCTGCAGTTTTAAAACAGATGTGGAAGGACAGCTCCCCACCATAAATTACATCCATCCCTAATGTTTAATTTTTTTTCATTTGTAATTTAGTGATACAGAAGTTGTATGCTGGTGCCTCAGTCTACCTGCTCAGTATCTTGATTGAATTTTTCCATTCCATCTTAAAGGGTACAAAGGTTAATAGCAGCTTCATGAGGTGCTTAACTGTTGCACCATTTAAGTTGGACCAGGAAATGTATGCAAGAAGTTGAGCAGATAGACTAATGCACCATGTAACTTTTTGCATCATGTAAAGTGTAACAGTAAAATTCGAACATGAGACATGGGCGTAATTTATGACGGGGAGGTGTCCCTACCAGTTTTCCAATTACATAAAACTTTTTCAGCTAAAAGACACAAATATTAAGTTGGAACAGGAAAATTCAAGCAGAAAGCTAGACCAGTAAAAGCTGGCAAGTAAAAACCTGACTCCAGTTTTATATCAGACACAAAGTAGTTAGCACACACCAGCAGGTTTTTGTTGAGTAAAACCTGAAGTTGGTTTTAAAAATACAGTTTATCCTTCTAGGTGCCGCTCCAGTGCTTAGCTCTTTCCACTTAATGCTTTTACAGAGGGAGCTCTGCAGCCATGCTTGGGGACACTCTGATAGGTTGAGGTGTTATTTTAATGAGCCCCAACATGATGAACAGTCGCATGAGCGCTTCCTTCGATACCTCCTTCACACTTTGGCCTTTGGGATGGTCAAATGCCAACCACTAATATCTGCTTACCACCCAATTTCCACACACTGAATGAGACATGCAATGCACTGTACCACCTCTTCTCAATCTATGAATCCCACTGCACACCCTGCAGATATTTGTAACCCGATTATCCTTGTGCAACACCATCTGCAGGGGCCTGAAGTTAAAAGTGCAAGGTGACTAATTCTCTGTCTGGTGAGCACTAAAAAGTTTTTTTTCTCTTTAAGGCCGCAGAATCCAGCAAAACCTTTTAACTGGGCAGCATTCATATGCGGCACATCATAGAGGAAACTCAGAGACACAGTGATTGGTCAAAGTGCATGCTGAGTTTTCTGCAGAGTACTCTGTTTACCTAAGTTAAGGATGTGTAGGGTTTCTGTGGAAGAGAGTATTCTGAGTCAGCTATGCAGCGCTCATCTGCCTGTAGTATGCTTCAACTCTGCTCAGCCAGAACCTTTTTATGATTACAGATGCATGTCTGGCTCTTTCAGCCTTCAGGGGTGTGCTCTGAGTTGGCACTGCGATCTGCTCAGCATTGCATAGTGATTTAAAATATACTGTCTGCAAATTATTGTCAGTGGATAAAACATGTCAGCAGGAATCTGGTTGCAGGAATAACAGTCGCTTCCTATGAGCCCATCCCTCTGGCTATCATAAACCTTTAGAATTCTTTTCCTCCTCTTCTGCCACTGGACTAATTGACCCTTTTAGGTGGACTTCAAATAAATGATGCCGCCGTGAATTTACATTCCACTCCAGCTGTTGACTTTGCAGTGGTGAAAAACAAGAGGCCATGTAGATGAGGGCCCGGCCCAAGCAGAGCACACTAATCTCATTGTGAGCCCAGGAAGCCTGTGGCATGGCCGACCGAGGCCACTGTGATTGAAAAGCACAACATGCCAAACAGATGTAAAGGCTGCGGTCTCGCGCCGAGGCCCACACGGATCGCTGCCAAACGCCTGAGCCGCGGAAACAGGTGGAGGGTGCCCACTAATCTCTTATTAAAATGGAGAAGTATTCCAGCTATGCATGCGCCGGGCTGTGTTATTCTAGCTCTTGGCTAAGTACTGCCTCTCATTACCTAACCGGGCCCGTGCATAGCTCGCTTGCTCACATTACTTTAAGTTTTGGGGCAACAAAAAACAAGTAAGATCAAGTATATGCTGACTTTTATACAAAGAAAACTAAGAAATCAATGGTATGTTGGGAAAGATATTTTTTGTATTATGGTAAAAATTTGTATGCTGAATATGGTCCGTATTTAAACGTATTTTGTTTTGTTTTTCTGAAAACTTAAATTTTTTATATGTGGACATGTTGATGTACCAACCAATAGAAATAGTCCACAATGAGTTTTTATAGATCTTGTTATAACTTGCATTAAACTTTGTTTAATTTTCTTCAACATTAGTTGCACACAACAGCTGTACTTATTATTGTACTGAATGTTCTTGAAGAGCGAGCCAATAGAAACGCTTCTTGGAATAACGTTTTTGCATTAATTGCATTGAAAATGAAGTACGTCTTGCCTGTGAATATATCGCTATAGGGACACATCTTGTTTTGGACACTGAGGATATGGAGAAAGCTATGGGTTTTAAGCAGGGGAAAGTGGGGCAGTGCAGATGCTAGAATGTGAGTGTGGACTGGTCAGTGCTACTGGTCAATGTGAGAAAGTTTCATGCTTGCTCCCACCTGCTCCTGGTGTAATCCATCCATCAACAGGCCAGACTGTGTTTAGACATGACTAGTGAAAGCTGAGGTGCAGCCAGGGACAGAACTGCTAATGAATCCTTTCCTCTCATCAAATGACCACAAGCCACAGTGCTTAGCACCACTAATGAAAATATTTGGCATGCTCTGACCTTATCCAGACTGCTTTCCCTCTAAGCAGTATCAGAGAGGCAGCTTACGATAGTTACTTGGCCCCAAACTACAAACCACAACATCCTAGTGCAAAATACACTGAGGGCATTTCTGGAATACCTTTTATAATAAGGTATATACTTAAAGTGAAAGATTATTGGTATGATTTCTATATATTAAGTATGTATGATTTGTGTGTGATGTTCATAATAAACAGTACAGATATATGGTTCAAATACATTTGAGCATCTTGGTGCAATATAGTCCCTAAAAATACTGGATTTAAAGCATAGAGCGTGAAGTTTGTTCTAAATTATGGTCAGTCAGTTGGCTATGATTTTCCTCTGTAATAGTAAATGGCTTCAACATATGAGATATGAAATTGTTTGATCAATGACATCGTTAGCTCATAAAGTTGAATTGTATATTATAGAAAGTTCCCATAACATCCAGTGCAAATAATGTGTTTAAATGAATTCAGTGGTTGTTCTTTGGCCCAAATGATACAGATGTAACTGGAAGTAGATAGACGAGATTGCAAATTGGGAGCAATGAGAGTGGGCTTACAGTTTGACCTATTGGTTTCCGATAGACCATTTTTTATGGTAACACATGTAAAATCATTTAAGGGGAGGATAACACCAAATTGTAACACATGCACTGTAGTCAAATGAGTGTAGATATGACCCTTGTAAAGAATGCAAACTCTATATGAGAGAAAAAAAAGCAAAAACACAAACTTGGCAACTCTACACTCAAAGAAGAGGTCACATGCTCTGATTTGAACTGATTTTCCTAATTTCATTATAGCACATTCCCTCATATCTCTGTCTGCGCATATTAGCTGCACGATTAATGCCACTGTCCTGCAATAATAAATATTTGATGGAGTCATTAGGCTTTTATTGCCTGGTGTAAAAGAGGGGAAACTAAACTGTCAGTGAGTGCGAGGAATGCACTCTCTTTACTTGGTGGGTGGGCAAGTCGCTCTGCAGGTGGAGAGAGCTGAAGCACTGATGCTGATTCCTAGGCCTGATTATAAACACTCATCAGTGTTGACCTAAGCCTGTGTTTTAAGCTATTTTCACTGATTTACTGCCATGTCATGTGTCATCTTTTCTGCCGACCACATCCTTACACCACTCATTTAACGGTGCTGTGCAAACATGCATTTTCTTCATACAACAGCCAATAACATATTGAAGTAATACAAGTGAACAGATTCTGCGAAGTCCATTAGGGCAAAAAACAAAAGAGGGGCAAGCCAGTAACTGGTGGGTTGCTGGTGTGAATCCCAGAGCTGATTGTATTTTTCTGCTCGGTTATTGTGCTGTGAACCAGAAGGTCAGTAGCACAAGTAGGTGAGATGACCAATTGGCTGTTGTGCTCTGTAGCAGGATAGTTAACCTTTATTGCCCCAGGGGAGGCTGTTCTGATTGGCAGTGTGATGCTGTACACAGTATGAGTTTTGTTACACAGCAAAATGAACAATGTCATGAAAAGAAATGCTATGAAAAGGATCACTAAAAATTCAAACAGTTACAGAGAAACTACTGCAGAATTGAGACTGAATGTGCAAACTGCTAATAGTTTAGTGTTTCTGTAGTAATAAGCCACACACAATCACAGATGTTGTTGACCTCACAACAAATGTCTGACCTCTAATTTTGCCCAATGCTGTTTTGTCACAGTTCAAATGTCTGTTAAAAAGAAGTTTCAATTAATGTGCTCCATTTGTGCAATTTGTGCCGCTCTGCCATGCAGTGTGTTTCAACTTAGTTAAATAATGAATGCTCAGGTGGTACTGAAAACAAGAGAGAGCTCCAATCAAAGGACATGTGCACTTTAACAAAACCCACCACGCTCCATTTAACACAACTTACAAGGGTGTTGACATGTATTGGCTAAAGAAAATGGACCCTGCCTTTAATATCCAAACAGAACCACAGCACACTGTTTCATCTTCAGCGGCTCGCATGAGGAAAGTAAATTAGTCAAAATTGTTCCTTCAAATTGGAAGAGAACTTGGCATGTGGATGTTAGGGTCCAGATCAGGCTACGTTGATGCTGTCTTTATGACTGCCATATGCTCTTGTACATTGCTGAGAAAACAGAGGCATGCCAAAAGAGTGTAATGAAATAGGGGCGGCTGTATTTATGCAGTTTCACATCCAGACAGCTGGCGTTGTGTTGGTGATTGTTAGACTAATCATCCGCTCAATTACGCAGGAATGGGGCTGACAGATGAGGGAGAGAGCTCTGCTCTGACATCCCAGGTCTCTCGTTCTCTCTTCCTCTGAGGAACAACTCTTTTCCTATAGGAAACTTTTTCAGGGCCCAGGTTTAAATACCATTAATGTGTGAGGAAGTAAACCTATAGGTTTATTTACTTTGAAATAATAAATGAAATTCCGCACTTACAATATTCACTCCAGTATAGCAGCAACTTTGTGTATATATCTTTTGGTGACGTATGTAGTAATATTTTAATCTGTGATTGTGTTTTGTCTGTGATACAGTGAGGTCAAGGTTGAACAACTGCATAAATGTATCATGCAAAGCGGAATGATACCACTTTTTCCTTTCCATTATCGATATTAAAGCCCTGAGTATCATGCGATACAGATTTTAATTTAAGAGCTTCACTTTAGATTTAAAATTAGGGTACTGCTCAATTCTTTACCCTCCTACACGGTTAACTACATGCCATTACACACTGTACTTTTACAGGACAAATGTGTTTCTGAATGTAGATCAATGTTCATTGCTTTCCATGCAGGGGGGAATAAAGTAAATATATTGAATATAGAAAACACAGGATTTGCCCCCTTTAAGGGCTCACCGAGTTTTGCCATTCTATAGTTCATTTCAGTATATATCTCAGGAGAAAATCAAAGGAAATATGTAGTTCAGGCTGTCAGCTAACTGAAATCATCTATCCATTCTATGCTTTCATTTAGTATTTCATTATCATTGTCTTACCAGGACTTATTTAAGTATTTATTGCCCAAATGTATAAATAGTGCCAAATTCGTCTTTACATGTTCATTTTCTAACTTGTCTTTGTCAAATAGAATTGAACAGGTTGTTTTTATTACTGTGACCTTAAATCTGAAAGGAGTTATTTCTGATTGACTGTCCTGTATTGTACCTTGTTCGAAAAGCTGTAACTGAAACACATCTTATAACTTCAGTGTAAATGGGTGGAGCTAAACTGCTGTAGGCCTCATATGGAAACATGTAAATGTGCCTATTTTTATTAACATCACAAAAACAATGAAGTATGGAATGGAAAGTAAATTCTGTTGGTGTCTTCTGTATCATGTAAAGCACAGCACCATATACATATACTGTAAAAATAAATAAATCTGCCACTACTGACCTAATTAGTTCATTAACCATCATGTGGTACTTTTATCAATGTGTTTGTTTGTTACTAAAGGTTTAAAAAGGATTTGCAGCATTTTTCCAAATCCACTGGAATGTGATGAGGTGTTGTAAGAAATATGTAGTAACATTATCACTAACACTAATGACAAAAATGTATTAACAGGTTTAAAAAAAAAAGCTATCTGTTTTGAAAGGCATGCACAAATCAGTGTTCTTCACCTGTTCAGAACTTATTGCAATAAAACTGGTAATTAGAAATCACCACTACTTCCTCTGTTACAGTGGAACTGTTTTAGGCTACATCCTGTACCACACACTGTCAACTGGCTGGTTTGGAAGTGCCTGCGGTGTGTCCAAAGGGTACCAGTAGGAGCCTTGAGTGAATTAGCATATAAGTGCATTACATGTTAATGCGGGGACTACAAGCCGAGTGCTTTGATTCCTGTGCTCCAGGCAGGAGCTGCATGTTTCCAATGGCTGGTTTCCTGAAGGAGGGGCTGCGCATGGAGAGCAGGTTGGGGGAGAAAGCTAGTTTCCTTCTACACTACTGAGAATTCAATGGAGAAAGTGGAAAGTGGTATCCTCTCTCTCTCCTGACTCTGTGGTAGAGGTGGAGTCTCTAGCGATGACAAGCTGTCACTTAGTGTCAGCACACAATGAAATGGACTGGGAATAATTTAAATTAAATAATATTTTTAATCAAATATTCATAAATGGCTTAACTTAATTTAAAATGGCCAGAATCCAAACATTTATTACACTGTTCCGTAATGTAATAATAAGTCAGCCTGTTTGTGTTTTAGTTGCTGAATAGTAAGCCTTAGCATGTAACATGCCAGGGAGTTTAATGTAAGTAATTTTCGGCAATTTAATTTGGTCTATTTATCATGAAATATTCACACAATGTAATAATAATTTTTTTATTTGTTTTAATTCTGTAAAAAATGAAAGCTGTATAGTTGGGATAAAACTTCTGTATTAAGAGGAGTATTATGCTCTTATTAAGCCTTATCGGAGCAGTAGCTGGTATACTGTTTGTCTACCATTACTTTATTAAACAAAGGACTTTTTTTTGTATATTTCGCATCATAATATTTTGTGTATAATTTATTCATATGCAAAAATCCAACTAGTGAATTGTTAAGACAGTCTGATAAGATACAGTTTAACAGTTAGCTTTACTAGCTTTGTCATTATGCACAGTGCATGCAGCCCCCATTTTCAAATACACCAGCAGATAACACCCTCTTAGTACATGCTATCCTGAAATCCTCACAGTTAAGACTACGCTATGCGCAGTGGAAGCCATACATCCACTATGTCCAGAAAGTGGAAATGTGTATTGCCATCTGACAAGCCAATCTTTCAGATTGTCTGTGGAACTAATAGACGGCCATGTTTAGTGGGGCAAAGAAGAAAAGGACCATTCAGACTGTTTAAGTGCAAAGTTCAAAAGCCAGGGTCTGTCATAGAAATGGAGCATTATTAAGGGGTAACTGTGAAGGTGCCACCATTAACGCTGAAAGATTTTGGAGGAACATGTGTTTCCTTCTAGACTACGTCTATTTCAGGGATGGTCATGCTTATTTAAACATCACAGTGACAAGCCACATCATGCATATGTTACGTGGGTGTGTAATTAAAAATTGCAGGTGCTGGACTGGACTTGCAGCAGTCCAGACCTCCCTTTTATTTAAAATGTGTGCTGCAACCACATAGGGTCATACGGTTGCACAGCTTGTATAACAGAGGAGTAGCAAAATGGCAGGATCAGTGTCCTCAGCTGCTGAATGATTATTAAGTGTTACAGGGAAAGGTTATGTAACACACTGGTAGAGGGTGATTTGTACTTAAACATGCTTTAGAAAAAGTTGTATTTGCTCTACTTCTTTAATAAATAGATACTGACCAACCTGTTAATCAGCTATTACTGGTTTCATATATATTTTTAAGCAGTTATTGGCCAGTTAGGGGTTAATAAGGTCATAACAATGGTCAATGAAATCATTTATAAAAGATTATGTTGCATAATACACAAGAAGGGAAATGCCAAATTAAATCTATTATTGATTATTATTGATTAATAAGGTAGTAATGAGGACACAGTTCGTTAGGGATTATTCTGAAGTGAAGCAAATTTTTTCACAGCTAAAACAATCTGATATTAACACATAAGCAAGAGTCAACTTTAATGTTGAGTTACATTTTATGTCGGAAAAGTGATGAAAAGTGATGAAAGCAAATAAGGTATGCACACATTCTGTCAGATTTCTGATTTACACTAACTATGAATAATATTTATTCATGTTGGACACAATCTCTCACAGAATGGTTGAAATGGAAACACATTTTGATCTAGATGTACAAGTGAAATCACTAACACATACAGCGTCATGGTGTACATATGAGAGTGTGCACATGGTGAACTCTCTGGTGCCCAACATAGGAACTAAATTGCAAATCACTATTGATCAGCCATCAGAAGCCTTCCTTTCATAGAACACAACAAGTGGGTCATACATTGTCAGAAAGTACACCATGTACAGGGTCATGTATTTTCTGCTGTTTACTTCTCTCTTGTAGAGAGTGGTTAGATGTAGATGGCAGGTCCCTACACTCCTCATTTCTCTTGTGCTCTGTCTCTGTTAGGGCCACTTGAGGAGCTCTCCTCCTGCTTTGGATCACAGGCCTTCTGCTCTCAGCATTTCAAGATTTATATAATCGAGAGCAGCAATTAGCAAAGCACCAGTGTTGTGTATGATTCTACTTTGAGTGGGCATATTCATCCACTAGAGCACAATTACAGCCATTATTCAACATGTGTCATTTTATTTCAATGATCAACATGGCAATATTTTTTAATGCTCAAAACAGACAATTAAGCAAGAAGAGCACCAGGGAAACAATGAATAGTTCAATGATGTGTACATGTAAAAGCTTCTAATATAGCAACAGGCTCCTATAACATTGAACCTCTTTAGCATACTGAAATGCATTTGGTTGTAGTCAACATAAACAATGTGTCTACAGCGAAACGTGTTCTTATTTGCATGATGAGCATTTCCTTTCCCAACAGCCTGTATTACCAACTCCCACTTTAATTAACTATAAGAACTATAAGAGGTTTATTTGAAGATACAGAATAGCATGGTTTTTGCTTGTGCCCTAGCTTTTTGGAGTCGATCCTATAAGATGCTAAAGGAACATTAGGGGTCAGTCCTGACACCTGGTCAGAAATCCCATTCCCCCCTTGCCCCCCGGCGATGCATTCTGTAGAACAGTCCTTCCTCTTTCCCAACATGTCCAGGACTGACCCAACAGCTGTCTGTAAGGCTGAAAATAATACAGTTTCTGGCAGCAGGCTCCTATCAAAATATTTAAAGCTGGAGTTCTCCAAAATAATGTCTAATTTCACACCAGAGCACATATTGTGCGCTCTTTGCATTCTTGAGCTGAATTTGGGTCATTCCTCTGAACAGAAGATCTCCACATTCCTCTGGTTTATCTAAGTCTACTTTAGGACATGTTTGCGGTGGACATGTAGGGTCTGTTAAAACTGACGTTTGCTCACAGCCTTATGATCATTTGATTTGGAGTTCCTAGCTAAACAGGAAACACATTCCATGTTCGACCTTTAGGGCCATATACATTATAATTTCTTTGCATGTGCCCAGGAAGCTTCGAAATGTTTGTGGCTTTGTGAGGAATGAGGTTGTCCTGCTGCAGTTGAATGGAATGACACTATTCCTTCTGGGATTCATCACGGTCTCAGTGTTTTCCCAAAATTGGTCAAAACTTTGTCAGACTTGGTCTACACTGAAACCCTTTTGAAACGCATTTCAGAGACATCAGCATGCCTCATAATTTGAGCATGATTTATTCATTTAACATTACTAACACCAGTGTGAAATTATTTGGTGTAGTGAACATAATGAGTCAATTCTAACAGACAGTCATTTTAATGTCTAGAGAAAACATCCAATCCAGTCAACATGGTGTGTTTGCCAAAAGAAGGTATCAATTTATTTTAGCACTGAAAACACATTTTTAAAAACCCAACAGTCAAAATTATGTAACAAAACTATCAACACTTTGGACACTTTAGAAACAATTTGCAGAAATTACTTACAGAATTCACAAGCCTGTAAATCACAAGACTGCAGACAAAATATATATATTAAAGTAAAGCTTCTATTTCAACAAGTCTGCTATTCAAACATTCTCACTTTCATAGCCACTTCATAACACAGAACTGCCCTTCACTGTACCAGCACAGGCAGTTCTTTCAACAGAACCAGTGGTAAGTACATAAACTCGAGGTTTCTGAACATCAACCACCAAATAGGAAAAATTCAAGAAGGTTTACAAAAAGTAGGAAAATATACCTCTTAGACTCTGATATATTTAAGTGGCGTCCTTCATTGCAGTTCCTCTCTGAGAGCTCTTTGTCCAGGTGGTAGAGCACTCCAGCTCTGTTCATTAATGACTCGCTCTCTGCGAGCACACACCAGACACACTGACTCAAAACGAGATGGTTTGCTTTTACAGAGAGGCTGCTTTCCTCCAACTTCATTATTGTGCTTGTCTTGTGGAGGGAGACAAAGTTTCCTTTCCTGAGTCGCTTCCCAGGAAATTTGAAAGCTTTCCAGGGAAAGATTCCACAGTGGGACTATGGGCCATCTCTCATTGCTCATGTCAGAGCTGCTGTGCTCCAAGACTGCGTCTCACAGGCAGGTACTCTATTTCAGAACCAGACGCTGGCTTTTGCTTTGTCCTGTTCCAATGCTGTGGGAAACAGAATGAGACATTTTAATAGAGCTCGGAAGTATATTGCAAAATCTAGAGCATGTAGACGGCTGAGATGTGTGTACAATCTAGCTATTTTATCATAGACCAGAAGATCCAATTGGAAAGTGGAGAATCTAAAGATCTAGACTAAATTCTGAATTTCTGCTCTTCTGCTTACCTGTGTCGTAGATATCCACAGAGCCGTGGAAGGATGCTGGCCAGCTGGGTGCTGTGGAGCCACTGGCCTCCAGCTCTGTCTTGGCTCCCTCTGCATTTGAGGAAGGGCTGCAGGATGGCCTCATGCCAGGCAACAGAAGCGGACTGAAACGGGGGTCCAGGGCTGTGCTGTGGGTGTGATGGAGCATAGGGTGGGCGTGAGGGTGGGGGTGGCGCGGATGCATGTGAGGGTACATCTCGTGGACGTGAGGGTATCCGGCTCCACTTTGGCTGGCCAAGCCATAAGGCCAGGAGTCAGTGAGGGCTGATGGAGGAGGCAGGCCAGGTTGGGCCAGGCTATGGCCACTCCAAATGCTACTGTCTGCTGTGTGAAAGGCTGTGGTGGCAGGAAAATCCCCATGAACAGAGGGGATGCAGGGGCTGGTAGTTTGAGACGGGTAACTGCTGCTCCACAGTGAGGAGGGCAAGGAGCTACACTGGCCATCAGAATGAGAGCCCCCATCTGAAAACCATAAACAACCAGTTAGTCACAGAATATGCTGCAGCACTAAATCATGAGTATAAAACAGATATGTCCCCTCTTAACCCCCTTAGACTGGCCACAACTCAGTACCCACTCCAATAACTACATAACTACATAAGATATTAGTTAATGCATAATTCATAGACTAGCCTAGGTTACAGTACAATGTCTGCATGACTAATGTCAACCTGGCACAGCCTCTGATAGCAAAGCACTTTTCAAGGCTTCTCTTACCTTTCCATGATCCTCCAGAGGCGTGCCTGTTGCGTTTGGTGTCATTGGTAAAGGCACTAGGTTGACTGAGGGCACGGGAGAAGTGCTCGTCCACCACATCACCGATGTCTCCGCGGAAATACGTGAAGAGCACACACCTGGCGCTCAGGTACTCAGCCTCAGCAGGCTGTGTCTCCTTACACCTCGCCTCCTCCGGGGCAGTCTGCTCCTCTTCTCTCCGCAGCTCAGACTCAGCTCTAGACTTCTCAGCCTGTTTACCCTGGCCACAGTGCACAGGCAAGTCAGCAGAGCCTTGCATCTTGCTGTAGGCACTGAACTTTTTCTGCAGACAGACAAAAAAAAAAGAAAACAGGATGATTAAAAAGTTGGGTTTTAAAAAGTAGTGCTGCCTACACTTTTGGTTCCTAATGCCGGACTAAAATAGTCTGCTGCATATTTGAGAATCCTCTTTGAATCGCTGGCCTGCTGCCCACACTTGGCACATGAGCGGTATGCCGCCCACACTTTGTAGCAGTGAGGTGCTGCCGCGCTGCTGAGCGCAATCTTGTAGTGCTCATATAATAGCATATAATGTGAGAGTCTGCAGGAACACAGTCTTCTGTCATTCATTACTTAGAAATTTAGTCTTTAATGAGCTGCATTGTTGGGAACTCTTCAGCAGATAATGCAAGATCATGCAGCTGTTACTGGGCAGAATGTTTTATGATGCATAGACAAAATATTGCACTGGTTTTAACCAAATGTACTACATAGTCTAGACTGATTTCTCTCCAGCATTTGTTGTTTGCTTTGTTTGTTTTTTAGTTAAATACTTATTCACATTACAAACATGAGAAACTCTATGTAAATTTATATGTGTAGTTTTTACTGTTGCTATCACTAGAGAGATATTCAAAATGTATTCACTTCTTTAAAACTGCTGTCAACACAAATCCTCTGTCACACATTCTAGCTCAATGAGAGACCTGAAAGTTACGTTTCCTCTTGTCCCAGTGAAGGGTGCCAGTAGAAACTCGGATTCTCCTATTTGTTTGTGCCATCTGTGTAGTGAAGAAGGGACTCAGGAGAGACCTACCTGTTGCTGCTGCTGGTGGTGGTGATGATAGTACGCTGCTTTGTAGGCTGCTGCCGCTGCCACCGATGTCGCTGGCAAGTAGTGATGAGGTCCATAATTCTGATGATACATAACATCCAGACAGCTCATGACAGAGGGCTGTAATGTGGAGGGATCTTTCAGAAAGGGCTTCTCTGGGCTCCTCAGCGAGGGTTAACGGCTAACGGCACCATTCCCCTCTTTATAAAGCCCAGCTTTGACAAAAGCACTGCAGTGGATGAAAGGAGAGATTAGCATAAAAAGCGTGTCCCCATCGAGACTTCGTCCATCAAAATAAAGGAGCTAACGCGGAGTGAGTCTCTCTAAAGAGTCTCCAAACTTACAGGACCGCACCAATTGGGTGGAAGTTCAGTGCGCGCAACGCTGATTGGATGGAAGTTTAGCTCGCTGCATGCTGATTGGATGGAGTTGGAAAAAACACAACTCAGGCTACCATTTCATCTGGATTGAGTTTGAGAAGAGGTGCAGTTTATTCTTTAGAATTAAACGATAAATCCAAGACTTCACTATAATCAGTTACATCAGAGTAGTCTGGATTTGTGTCACAGTCAATAATGAACAATAACATCAATAACAGCAACAATAATGGTAGTAATAGTAGTAATAATAATGATAATAATAGTTATATTCTTCAAGTTATAACTTCATACATCTGTTTATGCCTACTATAGTACCTCTATCTATCTATCTATCTATCTATCTATCTATCTATCTATCTATCTATCTATCTATCTATCTATCTATCTATACACACACACGCAAACACACCCACATACACACACACACACACACACACACACACACACACACACACATATATATATATCTATATATATATATATATATATATATATATATATATATATATATATATATATATATATATATTCTGAAGGATTATAACTTTGCATTTTAATGTATTCCTCATGAAGCTTCTTATTTTATTTATTAATGTAATCCTTATGAGTGTAGTTGGTTGGTGGTTCCAGCCACATGTTCAGATCAGTGATTTATTGTGTTTATTGAGTTTGTAAATGGTTTGTTTGTATATGATTAGGTAATATGTGGGAAATCTGAATCGGGCGTGTGCTGCCCCCTGCTGTATGAATAGTGTAGTACCATGGCCACCAATGGTCGGGGGTCAAAGGATTTTGGCTTCTGTGGTTGGATCAAATCCCTCAAAGATTTGGGGGTTTCAAAGCCAGTAAGACACACAAAGTAAATCTGGATGAAGGTTCATTCAAGTAAGATATCACTTCTTTCTAAAAACAGAGTCGGTATGTAACTGTGTTTAGAATTGTGTATGTAAAGTCTGAATTTTACAGTGCATAGTAACAACAGCGTGTGGAAAATATACAAGGACCAGACCTTATACATTTTCCACACACTGTTGTTACTATTGTTGTTACTCCTAGTAGTTATAAGCTGATATCCATAGATTCTCTGTTAACAGTGCAACTGTCCTATTATAGCACCAGTGAATAACCTTCATAACATGCAGTTTCTGACTTTTGCATTTATTATTTAGTTATATACTATATCAAATTCTATGCAATGCTTTCCTTTTATTCTCTAGTCAAAGTAGAACACCACCAAACATTGCACCACTTGTAGAACAAAACACCTGAGACGTTTTGTCTGCGATTCTGAAGACTGATTACTTATGTCTGTACCAGACGGATCCTCTGTGATAATGAGCTATATAGAAAATAAAATGTGCTTCATGATATTATTAATTTTCCCTCTCCAGCCCCAGTGGCTTGCATAGTTATCTTTCATCTGCTCTAGTGTTTATTAGAAGTGGTGCATTCACTTTAATGGCAGTGATCACAGATGGAGATGTGAATAATTTAGCTGTGTTGTGATAGTGAATGTGTGGAAGATCTGGGGCACAGTGACTGGATGGGGACTAATAGTTTCCTCTCACATGCACATTCTGACCCTGAAGGCTAATCTCTGAGAATCTCACTTCAGAGACACCGTCTCCCTTTACTCCACTCCTCACTCGTCCACAGATGATTAAAATCATCTTCATAAAGGGAGTCTGACAATAAGAGCAGGGAAATAAAGGAGATTTTTTAAGGAGGTTATTTTTTTTCTTCTCTTATTCTGGCTCAGCTACCCACAAAGGAGCTTTCAGAGACTAAACAGATCCAGTGGAATGGCATGCTTTAATTATAGTACACTGGCATAGACTTACCACAGTGTTGCACAGTGCCATTTTATTCAGAGACAAAAGAGAAGCCTGAGACTAAATAGCAAGATTCGGTTGTACATGTTCAGTTCTGTGCTTGTAACGGGTATAGAAAAGAGTGTTATGGCTTTCCACAGCCTATTCAGTTCACATTACACTAACAGAAGCTCACAGGTGTGCAGCAGTCAGACAGGTTGATGTATTATGTCATCTAAATGCCATCACATCGGCTTAGACCTTTGAGCTGAGAATGTGCCTGCGGAAGAGGCTTGTGTTTTAGCAGAGCCACTGACATTAACCCCCAATTAAATACAAATTAGTGCTTCTGTCTTTGTTAGAGCACATGTATTGAATTTTTATGATCAAGTCCAGATAATGGGCATTCTGTGTCTTGCACTATTGACACGTTCTCTTATTTCAGATGTCCAGACAATATTATTATATTAGCATTACATTTTCATTAGATTACACTAACAGTAGGAAGAGTGCTACCACCACACGTTTATAAATCTTTCCATTATATCATGATGTTGTTGTGTTTTCATTAGCCACTTGTAAAGAACTTATTACACATTAATACTTTATAAGGATGTAACAGGACATATATACTAATCTTAAATATGATTTTCTGAAAAGATTACATTTATATATTTTTGTGTTAAACATGTTTTGTTCCTACACAGCTGTATATGGTTTGATTACAATATTTGATTTATTTAATTTTATTGTACCTGTGTAAAATACGTCTTATTAAGCTATACAACTTCAAATATATATACAAATATCAAATATATAGGAAACAAGACATACAAAATGGATATGTACATGTTGCTAATAAAGCATATCGTTGCGTTCCATTTTGACTTGTATGCA
This sequence comes from Prochilodus magdalenae, assembly GCA_024036415.1. NCBI lineage: Eukaryota > Metazoa > Chordata > Actinopteri > Characiformes > Prochilodontidae > Prochilodus > Prochilodus magdalenae. The sequence continues at coordinate 316,323 of JAMWET010007630.1, read as the reverse complement.
TCAATTGAAAACATCAGCTTCCATTTACACTTTGTGAGATTTACATGTGGAATGGACAACAGAAAAACAGAACTGGCCCAAAAGTGCTTTCCAAGACTTCTGGTTCCATTGACTTACATTCTCCTATAAAGTTGCCATTTTGGAGATACTTGTTTTTCTTTGGACAGAGACAATATGTTCAGTGTATGTGTTTTAATATGTGTTCTAAATGCATGAAAAATATGCCATTTTAAATATTAGCATAATTGCCAAACTATCATAACTGTACGAAAAAAAAACATGTGTCCAAAATGTTTAGTTTACAGAAGAGGGCAAACACATTCTTTACATATAATGTAAGGTAATGCACAAAGAATGTATTAAATGCCATTTTTGAGAACTTCTATACATATAAATAGCCTGAAGCAGCCATGCTCAAATGTTATAGAAAACCAAATAACAGAACCAATGGAGATACATGTTTTTCTCATATGTTAAAATATGTGTAATATATAAATAGATGCGATACATGTAATAGTGTCAATGTTTATTTTTCACATATACATCAAAAATCTATGCAAATACATTACAGGCATGACACATATGTTGAAAAATAAAAAACAGCCCTGGTCTAATTTCATGTTTTTTGCTGGTTAAGTGTGTCTTCTCTCCCTTAGTCGCTGGGATAGCAGCGCTGCACCCAGGACGCGACGAGGAACTGTTTAAACTTCTGCTTTGCCTTCACACTCGCCCTCCTTTGGCCTGTCAAAAGAGATTAATAACAGTATGTGTATGTTTATTAGTACAGGAATAAGGGAAACAGCACAGTCATCTCGCCTGCTAATTACAGCAATCACACAATGTTTATATCTGCATGTTGTTGCGCATGCTCTTTTGTCCACTAGGACTAATTATAAACCTGCTTTAATTAGCTTTCAGCTCACCGCTTCAGTCATGATACATATGCAACTGAACAGACATCAGGTTGATCTATAACCTGTAACAATCTATTAATACAATATACTGAGGACTCAATAAAGATAAGTGTAGTAATACAGGGATGTGCAGCATGGCAGAAATACAAAACCAGCACGCTTAAAGACATCTACACAGTACATACAAACAGCAGCTGTTAAAAATAGGATCTTTTCATTCATATTAGGAAACAGAACTTTTTAGAATAAAGAAAAATGAATGCTGTGAAAGTTGTACAAAGGAAAAATTGAAAAGGATATATTGAGGATTCGGAACTGTATCTAAGCTGATATTGTATCATTTTTAATAAATGTGTTATTGTCTTTATTATAAAAAGATATTATGTTTAGATGGCTATATGTATTTGATCTACTCATCAGAAGCTTGGAGCCCATGCCAGCTCGGGTGCACACTGTCATTAAAGCAAAATCTCAGGTTGAAATGATAGCATCATCTGCATTTAAATGTTTGTGTCAACAAGAATGAAAAATAAGCAGATATTTAGACTACACTGGATCACAGAGATAGGTCAATGTAGTGTTAGAAGTCTGGGCCAAGGACTCTTATAGGTGTAGCACAGAAGGGTCACCCAGACTGGGAACTGAACCCCAGTTTCCCACACAGCGTGGTAGCACAATAACAGCTAGTGGTATTATCCAAAGACTGCAATAGTATTGTGCCAGACTGTCATGGAGTGAATCAGAATGACAGCGGGTCATCTGCATTCCCACTTTGTCCCACTTTGTCATGGTGGAGGCAAATAATAAATCTGTATGTGGTCAGCAGCAAGAAGAATGGTTTGTAGTCACACGTCACATGTCTAGAAGGCCTGATGTCACTCCACCTCCACCCCTACCGCAAAATCTGAGCTGTGTGACAATATTCAAGCTGCGTAGGATAGATTATCACAGGACACCATTAGTGAGAGACTCTACTTCTGTATGTGCAGCTCAGTAAATATTGCCCATATCAGTCTACACTGATCATCATTTATTGTTCCTGGTAACCTTTATCTTCCTTCCTAATAGCATTGCAATCCCTCACTTTTGGGTGCAGCTATTCTCTTAATGATGAGATTTGTAATTTTTTGTGATATGATATGCATCAGTTAATCGATGTAACTAATGAAACACAGTGTCTTGGTGTTCTAGCATTGTTGGAATTTAATCTAATGCTGGATTTGCATGTTTGCATTGAAAAAACCCATCATGCTGCACTTCATTGCTCTACACAGCCAGCATGAAGTCACACAAGTGTTGACATGGTGGCTGTACTACTGGCAGAAAGGGATGTTTATCAGAGGAGAGCTGTATCGACTGTTTTTAAGATGGAGGAGGATTCTCTGTACTCTTATTTTTTTGTTGTACAATACTGGGTTCATCAGAAATTCAACAATCAATATTGTACAATATTTGGTTTACAGAGTGTTCCACTCACCACTGCAGTCTGCAGAATGTTGGTGCTTTCTTTTGATGACCTGCCACTGAAATCACTGAAGTATCAATTTTGCCTTGTAATTAATCTTCATCTATCATAATGTGATACTTAGAAATGTTCATCCCTCATTTGTCATTTATCATGATAATGAATCCCTAGGTAGTATTTGCTAAAACAAAATGTTATTATGTACAAAAGTTAATTATGTAAAAATTCTAAAGTTACAGTAACAGTGCTTCTGAAGTAGGGCAAGTGTTATGTACACAAGTGTCCACATAGAGTGTGAACAACACATCTACATAAATCTTTTATCTGGGTATACAACATATGCATGTCCTCCCACTCGGTTTAAATGCTTACTCCCTGCTTTAAAAAGCTCTCTATTACCTTGTGTGATCTACCAAACCAGTGATCTCTAAAACCAGTTTGTCTGAAGACTTTAATCACATTCCCAGCACACTTACTGGAGAAGCATCACACAACATGATTATTTTTTGTCCGGAGAGTGATCATAAAATGTTTTGCTCTTCAATCAGTGCAATTTAGCACGAGTAGAGGGAAAAAATCATGTCTTCCGCAGAAAGAAGCAATCATGTGCTCATCCATCTGTGGAGCTAAACGGGTGCAAAGTGTCAAGCGCCGGCTCAAAGAATATAATGTATCGGTGAGGATTAAAATCCCATTTCCAGGAAAAATGGACAAATCTATGTACTTAATGCAACAATCAACAAGCGTGTCCTCACCCAGACCTCCTCCTAATATACTTAATTATCCTACTGTTTCAGCAATTATACCGTCATACCAACACTGTATCCTAAATGTGAGTTTTAATTGCATGTGTGGCGCTTAAAAGGAAGCTCATTTGTGTTGCTGTGACCACCATGGAGTCAGTCCAGACACCAAAGCTCTTCATGTTAATTGTTCATCTCCATTACTTCCCATTTAAATGAATTTACAGCTATATCAGGACCATCTTGAGGACTGGGTCCATGCACGCACAGCAGATAATTAGGTGTTCCTGTTTTCTGTAAATGTCATCATTTTGAAAATGTGAAGATAATTGAGCGGGCTGAAAGAGTGCATCCATCTCCAATAATTGAGCTGATAGGGATTCAGAGACCCCATAGGTAGAGATAGGCAAACCCATCTGTTCTTTTGCATAGCAAAGAAAATATGATTTGAGGTCAAACAAAGACTTCCCTCCGCTGGAGGAAAATATTAATTGCAGACTCTTTTGAACTGATTTCAGCTCCTTGTCTTTAATACGCCCACAAATGTATTCTATTCCAGGCTAGTTATGTTATATCTGATCATGAATTTGCTGGTTTAATTAACCACTAGCCTTGCAAGTGTTCAGTAGTCAGCAGTACTGAATAGACAGCAAATGTCTATTGTTTTCCAGAAATTCCTGGAATTTACTTAAACTGAGACTCCTAATCTTGTGAGATTTGTGATAACAGAGAGAAATGAAAATATAGCCTGCTTTTTTCTGCTGCCACAGCGTTATACATAATCAGGAGGAGATGCAGCAAATGTTTTGATCTTGTTGTAATTATCTGAGTATTTAGGGCACGTGCTGGTTGCAGGCAGGGTGCTCAGACACTAGCTAAGTCTGTCTGGAATTTGCCCAGTGTCCCTCTCTGAAGGACTTCTCCTCCCTGTGCCCTTCTAACTGTAATGATTCTAATTCCCCATGCAAATACTATTCATTTGCTCCAGTTGAGTAATTCTGGCTTCTGTTTAACCCTGAGGCTGTGCTTACCGAAGTACAGGGGGAAGACCTGGCAATTACGCATTCATAACCTACTTTAGCACACTACCTCACCTCACCTGGACTATGCAGCAAACATTGCCTTTGGATGGTCTGCTGTCATTGAAGAAGCTACTGAATGTTACCACCTAAGCTGTGTGGTTAATTCACAGTGGCCATGTGTGTTATCCATGTGTGAGACATATTTGAACATGACTGATTAATTACTAGGTCATTAATGATGTGGCAGGATGTGTGACCATCTTATATATGTGTGTGTGTATGTGTGTGTCTCTGCACAACTGCAGCTCAACAGGGGTGATAATCTCTCATTACCCACAGTCCCTGGTCGCTCTTGCGTGGCACAGTGCGGGACGCTCCTGAGCTGTATTCTTCCCAGGGGCAGATGGAGTGAAGTCGCTGGATATATTAGCTCCCTGCCTTTGCTCCAGAGCACTCAAGCACAACACATTTATCACTGCAAGGATGTGGCCACTAAATCAGCGTGATAGAACCCAGATTCCTCTGTCCCTGTTTGCATGTTGTCAAGTCATGTCTTATATACTGAGGCCATAATACAGGTATTGTTTTGTCTCCAGCCAGAGCTATGAGGAAATAATAAAGCTATTTATTTGTATTATGGGCACCTTGCGAACTGCACAGCTGTCCTATATGAAAGTAATATAAAATATATATAAGACACAGCTACTCATAAAATGTTTCCTTAATTTACTAAAGGAATGAAGACTTCAAACTAAAGAGAACCAACCAACCAGGACAAAACTGCTTTCTATAATTTTTTTTTTATAATATATATTGTCGCTGTCCAATGAAAAACATGTATCTCCATTTTTGTCCATTTTGACTTTTATGCATTATTTGAAAACTGCAGCTCCTGTTTACACTTTGTGAGATTTGCATGATGAATGGACCAATTGAAATGGTCCAAAAGTGCTTGGTAAGACGTCTGGTTCCATTGACTTACATTAAAATTGAATGAGGTCTTTGGCCTCTCCTGTAAAGTTGTCTCCTGTAATTTTGGAGATACTCGTATACATATATAAATACTCATTATCAACAAATACTTGCAAGTAAGAAGAATTAACGGACTGCAATGTTATTGGGAAGGAAGATAAAGGTTACCAGGATCATTAAACGATGATGAATAGACATAAACACTTTCTGGGCGTGTGATGCATGACAACAAGCAGTTTATCTTGGCACTGACCACACTGCCTCCACACACGGATTCGCTGGTCATCATAACCAAGCATAACCAAACGACATCATTGCAGTCTTTGCCGACGCTGATGTGGTGTTCAGGGCAGTTATCGGAACGGTCTGCGTGCATGTAGTCCAGCATCGTGCAGCCATCTACCAACGTTATTGGCACCAACAACATCATGAAGAGCATCTGTGATCGTGGCTGCTGGGTCGGTCAGGTACGGCGATGAGGCCCGTACGTGTGCTTACGTCACATTCATGGCAGAGTGTGAAACTTTAATCATTTGCATGTCTCACAATGTCAAACCTGTTGGTTGGTTGTTTCTGGGTGCAGCTATTTGTGCAACTATTATTTTGATGATGAGTGAATACTGGAGGGGGGTGATGACTGGTGCCTTGATTAAAAGACAAAAATCTACAAGAATAAATACACGTTTTTGAACACTGACAATGCAAGTGTACATTATTTGCCATAATGGCTTTCAACCCAATATCCTGTAAGCAATAAACAACCAATCCTATTTTTTGTTGTGGAGATATTTAATTACTGTAACCCTACTTTGTGTCCAATACTGTTTATAGTAAGTGATTCCTAATGAGTAATATTATCTCTAAGGCAAACACATATGACCACCCACTGCTGGAGAGGAGGTGTATATTTTTTGTCTATGCTAATGGACTAATGTAGTTTCCCAGATGAAGTTCAATAGCAGGATCACTAGGAGGATCTAATTTCACAGCTGAAACGTCTTATTTGACTGTCTGGCTGCATAGTTAGCACATTAACACTGAACGACTGTTTGCCTTGGGCAATATCATGAAGAGAGAAAGAGAGATAAATGTTTGAAACGCGCCTCGCTGGGAGTTCTCCAACAGAACCCTGCGCGCTGGCTGCAGAACGTGATGTAGATGTTTAATATGAAGGCGCCCTCGCTGCCAAATGAAATTGTACTTTTGTCTCATTATTGCAGAGAATTGGTCTGTGTGCTTGGGGCAGGACTGATCACCAGCGGGCTTATTGTCATTATGAGAACGTTTAGTGCTGGTCCCTGTAGCCAGCCCTGCTGATTATACGAAAACATCTCCCTAATAACCTTAACAAGAATAATGCCCCAGGATGGTCAATTTCCTCCTCAGAGAGGGGCTGCAGACCGCTGGAGGGGACACACGCGCTATCCTTCCCAAAGTCACCCTGTGCAGCTCCTCTTTTCTCCTTGGCTCTGTTCTTTTGCTCTGCTCCAGTAATCCCCTGCCCTCATTCCCGACTCTGCCTCTTCTCTATAACCACAACGGAAAATCTCAGCTCCGCCTGGCTCAAGTGGGGGGACTGCCAAAACCGCAGCCTGACAACCGGCAGACTGATCACACCATTTACCTTACAGAAGAACTTTATAGGAAACACAAACAATAATACAAAACAGAAAATCTGCTATTTAAACTGTGATCGTTAGAAACGAAGATCTGACTGGCCTGAAAATAATAAAAGTATAAAGCTTTTATGATTGTATTCACTTTTAAAATTGTATTATCTTTTTTCTTATTTTTAGTCTGATTTTATTTTATTTCCCTTTGTCCTTTTTATTTTCTTTTTATGTTTTTGTTTTTTCTTTTGTTTCTTTTCTTTTCTTTGCTTTTCTTCGTTCCTATTAAACAGGGATGGATTAAGAACAGCAGGGTTATTATCACATGTAGGAAATACGAGCTTCTTCAGAAACGCTTCAGCGTCCTCTAGAGGATTTGCCGGGAACTGCACGAGGATTCCACCGGGTGACGTCAGAGCCGAGCTGACTGTTCAGTCATGTGGAGAAAGTCAGTCCGATAACAAACAAGGAAATCAGGAGTTTAGGTCGGGCGGGCTGAGCGCGTCCTTCAGTCAGTTTAGTTTTAAATTCACCCTGAACCGCCATGGCGTCCCTGTTTAAGAAGAAGACTGTGGACGGTAAGTTAGACACTTCTTGCTGGTTAATTCGTAGTTACTTCCATCAGCGACTTCAGCCTTTTAGACTTACTAACCGCCTCCAATTCAAACCGGTTGCAGCAGAGAAGCACATGGAAGACTGGGAGACAGGTTACACCAGTTTAGCCGACTGGTCGCTGGTTAACGTAAGGTAGGGTTTCTGTGACTGGAGACATCTGTGTAGTTGTATCTGGTTATATATAAGAGCAGCATGATACCAGGACTAAGTACCCCAGACAAAGTTAGAGACGAATAGCTGTGGTCGATTAAGCAATACTGAGTCAGTTTGATTCCAGTCTGTGTCCAGTCTGAGTCTAGGTGGTTCCGTTTTGGAGTTAAAGCCCCTCATAGTGTAAAGTTTTGTTACTTGTTCGCCTTTTTAATTCATTCATTGTATGTCTGCGATCAGACCGAGTAGTGGGCAATCAATCAGATGGTCAGTGAACTCGATATCTGTAGCTAGTCTCAGGTTCTGTCAGTGTGCCAGAGTTTAAACTCAGCTGTCAATACATCTCTCTCACTCACTAATTCTCTCTCTCTCTCTCTCTCTCTCTCTCTCTCTCTCTCTCTCTCTCTCTCTCTCTCTCTCTCTCTCTCTCTCACACATACACACACAAACACACAGTCATTCACTCTCTCTCACTCTCTCTCTCTTACTTAGCCAGCCCCCCACCATCTCTCTCTCTCTCTCTCTCTCTCTCTCTCTCTCTCTCTCTCTCTCTCTCTCTCTCTCTCTCTCTCTCTCAGTGTACACAGAGTAACGTACGAGCAGCCAGTAGGCAGATTTTGAAATGTTGAGTGAGTGACACGAGGCTGACCCAGTTATTACATAGTTATTAGCTAGTAATAAGTCGTTAATAAGTTAATTTGTTGACTTAGCTGGTTCTGTTAACAGTCATCCAGTCATGATGTGAATGAAATGGTGACTGCTGATTTAGTTAAAGGGATTCTGGTGTCAGACTAAGTGCTTAGGTCATGGTCGGTCGCATTGCTGCATTATTGATGTCTTTATTGCAAACTCCTTTTTACCGCACCGCAGGGGTGTTAGATTAACTTCACATCATTTACTGGTTTGTAATATTCCTCAGCTCTTTTATATTTTATATTTTAGAGATTTCTGTTCGAAAATGAGTTCACCGTAGCCCACCATTCAAACACACTGACTGGCTCCCATACAAATAGCCCACATCAACCAGGCATCCATAATTCATGCCTGCAATCGGCTACCACTGACGGCTTATTGACTTTACTCTATATCCTTTCAGTTTAGTCAGATTCAGATTCCACATACCTTTATTGTATATGTCCCTAAGATTACCGAATGTATGGCCCATGCCATCATTTATTTAGAGTGAACGTTTAACTGAATCATTATTGGTAGACTTTTGATTGGTTTAGTTGGACTATTTGTTTGATATGTTTTAGGTGTAAATTAACAAGGAAGTAAATAAAGAACGAAAGAAAATGTTGAAATAAAAGTATAACCCTAAGTTAGTCACATAGACACACAACAATCCAGCTCTTACTTACACTCTTGTGTCATTGCTGTGCCGTCCTCTCCGACCTTTTGCCATCTGTTTCTCAGGTGCCAGGGTAGTGCACAGGATCAGTACACCAAAGCGTCCTCGAGATTACTACGAGATGGCAGGGCTGGTTTAGCTTTAGACTTGTCTGGACGACAACCCTCCCACTACTACGTTTCGGGAATACGTCACCTTTTACGTAGTGTTTCAAAGTAGTTTAAGGTTTGTTTTTACCATGTTTGGTGATGGGTTTGGTAACAGCCTTTAAAGGCACAGGCATTATTTTATGTAACCTTTATTCATCTATTTAACGTAGTTATTTAAGAATATTTTGAATTTTTCAACATTTGTCAATTATTTATTTTAACACTGCTTTTTCAGCTTTCTTTCTTTCTTTCTTTCTTTCTTTCTTTCTTTCTTTCTTTCTTATTTAAGATTTTTACTTTTCTTATTTTGTTGTACTTTTTTTACTATTATTATTTACAATTTTTTATATTTTATTTTTGTAGAATAATGGACTTGTTTGTCCATGTTTTTAAGTATTTTTGGTTGTTTTGGTATTTATTTATTTATGTTAATTTATTTATTTATTGTATTTTTTGGAGAATTTTAAAACTTGCCCCCTCCCAGTGCTTGGTCTTGCCTATATGATTTTGTTCTCTGTGCTTATAACACGTTATGATTGACATTCATGAGAACAGTGTGTATCTGATTGCAGTCTAGGAGAGCGTAACATCCCTGTGGGCGATGAGGATACATTGCCCTATATCCTAAATGTTTGTGTGTGTGTGTAATAATGTGTAGGTAAAGGTTAACTTTTAGACCATCAGATGTATTAAAATGGTTTTCTGGTTCGCCCCCAGACAAACCCACCATGTATTTCATTAATTTCTCCTTTCTCCCACTTATCTCATAAAAACGCTTGAGTGTCTCACTCAAGGCAATATTGAGACCCAATAATCGCTTATTTGTACAGGGGGTTGTCTGATGGACCAAAGGTGATTTGATTGGAAAAATGTGACTGTTAAGCTATTTGCCCATATATATATATATGTGTGTGTGTATATACACTAATCTAATTAGCTTAGTACTGCTTATTCATTCATCTAATATGTGAACAGTTTTGTCCTTAAAATGACAAATGCATATTTAAATGTAGCAGGCTGGACTTGATTTGGAAGAGACAAACTGACATTACAGGTAACGACGTTACTCTTCCTGAGCCAGGGTGAAGTGGTCAATTGTAGTTGCTATTTAATTTAGTGATCTCTTTTGTGTGTATGTACTTGTGCACAGGGATAGTAGGGAATGGTGGTGTATTGAGAGAACACGTGTCTTCTGGCATTGGATTATACTGCTGTAACAAAGAACTCAGTACCAGTGTCACATCCGCACTGTGGAGTTCTCTTATCTGATTTGGATTTACCTTTTAATCATGTGTGTCAATTTAGATGCAGCTGCAGTTTTCATTTTACAGAAATCTGTACTATATGATGATGGTTTGAACCGGTATAGAATTTGTGCAACCTTCAGTTGAAGCTTCAAAAGCTCCAGCTCAACTATTGTCCCTAAGCTCAGCACAGAAAACCCTGGACCTAATGTGATATGCTGTAGTAATGTTTAATGCAGCAGCCTTGCCTTCACACACGCTCACTTTCTTCCAGGTCTTGGAGAGATTAGTAGAGGACCTAGTTTTGAGCTTGTGATGTACAGCTCAAATCAAATAGATCAATTTTGTGTATTCTGTGGGTGATACGGAATAATGTTTATTAACAACAAAGAAATAATTGAATTGATTTCATTTTGTGTTTTAAATGTGCTAATTGTTCATGAGGTATGTTATTATTCAAATGTATTTCAGTTTGATTGAACAATCAAAGCATTTAATTACATTTCAAACACTGTAAGTGAGGTGGTACTGTGTCATTGCCTTGGCATTAGCTTTGCAGCTGCAGCTTTTTCTACTGAATGACTTCTGAATAAATACTAAATGAGTTCACCCTAATCAATATAAGCCGACATCCCTCTGATACTCTCATATCGAGTCACATAACCTTTGTTGCATTATTATTATTATTTTTACAGTGTTTGAAATGCCAGACAGCTTTGGTATTATATGCATATTTCATGACCAATGGACCAATATAAATCTATTGCTGTATTAACATACATTAAAGTTTTCCTTTGCAGCTATTGTTTTAGAGATAGGTGGTGCACTGACTACTTCGTACATGTCCCTCTTGTGAAAGTTTTGAAGCTACTTTGTCTGCTCTGGAAGGAGATTTAGGAAAGGATAGTTTTCTAGGGAACGAGGTCTGCTGTCATATGGTTGCATAAGTTGTGCTGTGATCAGAATGGGCTTAGTGGCCCACATATTGTCCACATATACATGTATTTGGCTCAGTGTAAAGCTCAGGGTTTCAGCTCAATGAACTGTGCCTGGATTTTCCAGACAGCTTTATTACATTTTTTCATACTTTCTTCATCCTGGCTTGTCACAGATATCATCAAAGAACAGACCAAAGAGTTAAGAGGCACCCAGAGACAAATCACCAGAGACCGGGCTGCCCTAGAGAAACAGGAGAAGCAAATGGTAAGCGGAGCAACATCCATGTCTATAAGCAAAAACTCAGATTACATTGCCAAGCTCACCTTTACCCTTCAAACTCCAATGCCAGTGTAACTCCACGCAAAGAAAATTAAGTCAGGTGCTTTGTTTAGATATTCCCGTCTTTATAACACCTGAGGCGTGAGGAGAACTAGAGAGACCCTGTGTATTGTAGGCCTGTGAGTAACAGCACATCTCTCCTCTTGGCCACCTTTAATCATTAAATGAGGAAACTTGCATCTCCTTCGTTTTTAAGTAAACATAGAAATCTGAATATAATTGCCTCCCAGGAGGCTCATTTTTCCTTACGGTTAATTATTCTAATTAAGCCAGTGGTTTTCTTTGTTGTAGGACTAAGAACATTTTTAGAATTGACCTGATTTTGAAATTTACCACGAATGTAGCAAATAAAAAGTTTACTGGAGCTTTCTATGCATGAATCCCTAGGTTCTGCTTCATGGCCCATAGGCTACCACAAAACCTAACAACATTAATAAACCCTAATCCTCTTTAGTAAAGTTCTCTTGGTGGAATCATTTCTGTGGAATTTCACCTAGTGATGGGAACTGCATACCGTGGAAATAGAACAGCACCAGACCGACTAGTTTAGCAAAACAAGGTTGACTCAAAAGGTCCGATGCGAAGTCTGCAGTGCCACACAACCTACTTTACCATCATTTGTGATGGTGAATCCACTGCCAGTCTGCAGACAGGAGAGAGCGCTGTGTGAGACATCAATCTGTCATTTTCACTCCGTCTCTTAAAATCTAAGCATTGTACAGCGGCTGACACGGCAATAAAGCATCGCTAATAGGCTGTGTTCCTCTGCTCCCGTTTCCCTCTGAACATTATTAATAATCATGAAGACATGATCTGATTTTCACCAGTGTGTTTATAACTCCTAAATTCCCTCTTTCAGTAATTCTTATGGGTTTGACAGAAAGGGAGCGGGAAGACCCATGAGTCATCCGTCATAACAGGACATCAAAGTGTTTATGGTTAATCAGGACAATGCACTGTGCTTGTGTGCATGTGTGTGCATGTATGATTAACAAGTGTGGGGGAGGAGAAACAATACTCTTAAAAAAGAAAGAGTATTATTCCAGCTAGGCAGATTTTTTTATGGTCACTTTTACATGTTGTTCCACATGCAAAATGGAGCCATGTAGACGACTAGATTTGGTTGTAAATACCGAAATGTATTATTTGATTATTATTTATTAGATTTGTTAGCATTTGCGACTGCATAATAAGCTAGTGTTATTGCAATGTGAATTTTGTTGCTATGGGCTGTGATTAGAGAATGGATCAAATTACTTCAATCTCATATGAAATACATGATCAGAATTACAGGAATGTAGTAACACTCAGTGAGTGTATCTCTTCACTGGGACTAAACTTGCTCTCTTATTTTGATTGTTTGGCTAAATTCAGCCAATTATAAAACGCACACTTGTACAGCTCAAAGGCCCCCTATCCTGAACTACTAGCTTAATATCAGAATTCTAAGGAGATGGTTCTTAAACCACTCCTTAGGGGCTTCTAGAGCAATATAAGTAAAAATGTCTGCAGGCTCCGGAGGACTGGTTTGTGAACCCCTGCCTGTTGTCCATGGATGATTATTAGATTATGACACTCCTGCTGTCAGTGGATATTTTAAATTAATAGTAAACCTTTTCTACATTAGTTCTTGTGAGACCAAAGAACTTTACAAGCCGTTCTTTTATGAGCAATTTTGCTCATTTATTTAGAAACCCATATGCATAGTCTGCAGGAGAGACATACGTTCCCAGCTGCTGCAGTGCTGATGGGCTTGCCTAGCTTCCAGTAAACCGATGTTATTGTGGTGTCCCGTGGGATAACTATGCATATTCACCATCATTACTCTGCAAATAAAGCAGTTGTCTGATGCCATTAGTCTCTGGAGGCCCGCTGGGCTGTTTTCATTCACTTACCAAAGTAAAGAAACACAGACTTATCAGTCCAACCAGAAAATTGGGGATCGGTTTCTGCAGTTTGTATTATATATATTGTATCATCATGTTGTTTTGTGGAATAAGGCTGTGTGATGTGGCAAAATCAAAGGTTCCTAGCACTTATAGACATCTAGCGTCTTGTTTTTGTCCTGTTTATGGAGTTACTATGCACTGGCTATTGTTGTTGTTAACATTCTGTTCATTTTTCATGCAGGTTTTTTTTAGCATTTCCAAAGTACTGATGATACCCATGATATATTTGTAACCATGTGTGTCAAATAAGTGTTTCATTATAAAGAGGCATTTACACTCAATGTTTCTTACAGCAGTTTGTGGTAAAGCCGTATTCATTCCCAACAGGAAATGGAAATTAAGAAAATGGCCAAGACTGGAAACAGAGAGGCCTGCAAGATCCTGGCTAAGCAGCTGGTCCAGCTGAGAAAGCAGAAGAACCGGACCTATGCTGTCAGCTCTAAGGTGACCTCTATGTCCACTCAGACCAAGGTTATGAACTCTCAGATGAAGATGGCTGGAGCTATGTCTACCACAGCTAAGGTAAGAAATTGCACCTTTTTTCGGGGGGTCCTTCAAGAAACCCATAAACTATAAGCTTCTGCTATGTCTGTATAAAGTCGACTGTTGCTGGGCTAACTCACTATTCGAGTAGAAACCCTTATGAAGCAAATACTGCACTTCAAAGGAATGCTTAAGCAGGGCTAATTAGCATGTTGTGGAGTGGCTTCTTAAGTGCACTGGCTTTAAAACTGTTTTTCATTCTGTACCCCAGAGAAAGCCTGTGAAAAGGGAGTCTTCCTTTGTCTGCATCCTCACCATTGTCCTCATTACCACTTATTTAAGGATCGACTGTGAGATCTGAAATTAAATCTGAAATTTGACCCATATAACTCCTCTAGAGAGCTCAACACCAATTTAATAAATTAGCATAGCATTTTCCCCATATTATTCAATCAGTATACAATACGTAGGCTGTAGTTAATATTAAAGGAATAATTTTGCGATATTTATACCCAGTCTTCACATGATTGCATATTTGAAACGAATATTAAATTAGATTGAATAATTATGCCTGATAATGACGCTTGAGGCAGTATTACTATCTATACAAATAATTCATTTATTTTAATGCACAATTATTGTTTATTTGCTTAATTTAACAAAAAATTAAACATAAAATGTGGCCCATGCAAATGTTATAGCACCTTTTATAGCCAGCTTGTTTGCAGGGTATTGTTTTTCTTACTAGTTTTCAGTGAAACTAGGCCACACTTACACACATTCACACATAGAGGCTCACTGTATCTGTATCAGGCATCTGCACCCCTGTATCAAGACGGAAGCTTTAAATATTTCTCCATCATACTGTCAATGTGTCCTGGGAGTTGTAGTATCGTAGTGAAGGGTTTGTGAAGGCGATGGTGGCTTAGACACGGTCTATAATGAGTTTGTGACAGATGATTTTTGTAAATAATTCTCTGTAATCTAATATGACTCTTCCTGTTTTGTCTGTCACACCGCTAGCGACCCAGAGGGCCTTTAAAAAGCCTGCTCACAGCTCAACCTACTTTTATGTGCCATGCTTTCCGCTTACTTACGTCTAGATTTATGTTGAGCTGCATTCAAAATGTCTTCATCCATGGTGGATTCTGCCTGTGTTGTTTTATCACTCTGTCAGATAACGCCCCATTTTTCCTGTGTGAACCAGATTCATGGCCTGGACCATTTCTGTCTTTCAGACTATGCAGGCTGTCAATAAAAAAATGGACCCAAAGAAGACTTTGCAGACGATGCAGGACTTCCAAAAAGAAAATCTGAAAATGGACTTGACTGAAGACATGAGTAAGTTGTACATTAAGTAGATTATTTACAAATATTTTTATATTTCAACCTTTTTTTTATTTTTTTTAACTTCTAAGCCCACTGTTTATGTTGCAACCATTGTTTAAATCACCGTCTTAATGTCTGTGCCTGAAACTGCCTTTATGACAACACACAGTTCAAAATAAAATCATAGTATTGTGGTTTAAATTTAAAAATGTAAGAGTATGCCAAAATTACAGTGTTTAGTGCTAATAAAGTACAATAAAGTAATTAAAACTACACACACACACTATTTGCGCAATAGTAATGCCAGACATCTTGGGATGGAATTGTAGAGGTTACTGCTGATGACACGTGACAACAACCCGTTCATCTTGGCGCTGATCACAGTGCCTCCACACACGGATTAGTTGGTCTTCTTCACCAAGACTAAAGCAGGACTTGTCACTGAAAATGACCCACTGCCATTCCGAGTCACTTTCTGACAGTCTGGCACATCACTATTAGCAGTTGCCATAACGGCCTACACACATGTAGTCTTGCGTTGTGCAGCCATCTGCTAATGGTGCTGCCGCTAAGAGGATGACTCATAGAGCCCATCACTGTCCACTGAATGCCTGCAATCGCAGCTGTTGGGTCAGTCTGGTACAACGACTGAGTGTGAAACTTGAATCATTTGCATGTCTCATGATGTCAAACCTACCCACTAAGTTTCATTTCTGTCAGTTGATTCCTGAGTGCAACTATTTGTGCAACTAGTTTTTTTGACAATGACACATATATATTAATACATATTTCAAATTGGAGAAACCAGCACTAAGTGTCTTCTTTAGTGATTTAATAAATTGCTATTATGTGTTCAGTCAACGACACACTGGATGAAATTTTTGATGAATCGGGTGATGAAGAGGAATGTCAGGACATCATGAACCAGGTGCTGGATGAGATTGGCATTGAGATCTCTGGAAAGGTAAACTACTACCTCTAATTTCACCAGCTTTCCATCTGTCTACCATGGCGCTCACAGCCTATCTGAATTTTACATGAAGCAGTTCTGGCAAATGAGTGGCCTTTGGCTTTGCCTTTGGTTTGTGGCCTTCCCTTTTTCTAAGCATGTTTAACAGATGTGTGATGTGGTCCCTTGGGCCCAAACAGATCCTTCATAATGCCACCCTCCTGTTTCACAGCTAAGCGCCCAGGCCTTTTCTCCTGTAGAATAAGAGTAATTATGTATTCTATAAGTGTTATTCTAAACTCAAAGAGTTTAAACTGAAGGGTGACACAAGCAGCTGCGCAGTTGCTAGCAGTTGTTAAACTGTTGTAACTCTCTTGAACGGTTTTAATGGTGTTGTGCAGATGGTGAAAGCCCCTTCAGCTGGAAAGAGCCTCCCTAGTGCATCGAAAGCCAAGGCAGCCACCATTTCTGACGAGGAGATTGAGAGGCAGCTTAAGGCCCTGGGAGTGGACTAATGCACCGGGCACATGTACTCCCAGCACCACCAAGGGCTTCTTCTGCAGCACACACGCACACACTGCCTTTACTGTCTGGGGATGGGGATGAGAGCGGCTAGATAGATAATAAATTAACAACATGAAAATGTAATTGTGATCTAGATGCTGTACATATTGGCACTGTCCTGACAAGAGCTTGTATGTCAGAAATGGTGACGGTTATTATAAGGCAACCAGATTTCATCCCAAGTAATGTTGAACTGTTATTATTGCTGTGTGTCAGAAAATGTCCACACAAAGGGAAAATGAAAGTGATCGTATCTAAAATAGCACAATATGATTTTGGGTATTAATGAAGGTCAGCGAATGTGAAAAGAGAGAGCCGACTAAAACTGGGCTCTGCAGAACCAGATGGTTTTTCCTCTGTATCATTGAAAAGTAATCACCTCCCCGGTGTACAGAATGGCCAAGCTATATAAATTGTAGGCTTTAATCTAATGCTCTGGCAATATGGTATAATCCTTTAATGTACTACAAGCATAGCGTTAATGTGTACATGACGCTAACTTCGTGGTAAAAGTGTTTGTAAGTGGTCACTTACACGTTTACATGGTTTTCTGAGGGTGAGAGGGCTGTCTAATAGTTTTCCAAATACGCTTCATTAACTGATAAAGTGCTACTTGTTCTTTATCTCCCTGTAGCTTCTGTATCCTGAATATTGGAATTAAGGTAAAGCTGAAGCTTTGTCTTACACTGAGATTGAATGAGTTGGTAAGGGTTTGGTAAGCATTTGTCTCCTTATAGGAACGTTTTACATGAATTCTTTGAATGCCATTCTCTCTCTACCTCTCAGCTGTTACACAATGACTGTTCAGCAGTTTTGCGGGATAGATGATGAATGTCATTAATTAATAAACCAATTGAAAGTATAATTTAGAACTAATGTCTGCACACAATGGGAAATTGTGTATGAGTTGTTGTGTCAGCAATACTAGCTCAATGGCTCAGCTGAGAGGTCTTTAACAGAACGAAGGCAGGCAGGTGTTTCAGAGACATGAAAACCTAGTGTCAGCTCTAATTTATTATGTGGGCATGTATTTACTGAACACTGTGTTTCAGGTGTCGTTATCACACATTACGTTAAGGATCTGTTCCAAGCTGAGAATTCCTCCGTGCTGGCCAAACAGAACCATGTACCTGCAGATAAGTGATTGAAGCTGTGAGCACGGCCAGTGCAGGAAAGGGAATCAGTGTTACTGGTGTGCCTCTAATTTTTATGGGTGGATTCATCATTAGCTGAAGTGCAGTTGCTTTTGAATCATGGTGTGTCCGTTCAGTTGTACTACTTGAATTGTGAAGGATGCAAAACACTAACCTCATTAAATTCTGTTGTAGCTAGTGCCAGTTTGGCGAGGAGCAATATATTTATATCTTTCTGTTTGAACCTGATCATTGTGTGATTCTCAGCATGTTTATTTTATTTTTCTCATACTTATCCATTATGTATGTGAATGTACAGTTTTATGGATTCATTTGGTTTTGTAATGAATAAAGGAATTCTTCATATCTTCTGATGTATTCCATATTAACGTCTCCCAAGTTTCTGTGAATTTATTCCATTTGAAGAAACTGTAAAACTGCTAGAAGCACCCAGTCACCCGGTCGGGTCATTTTAGATTGCATTAAATTACAGTTCATTGCTCATAATGATAAGCAAACATAATTTTTACATGAGGTCTTAATGAGATTTTGGTGAATGACCTTGCCCAGATTAATTTATGTGGAGTCCATTAATTTGGAAATAATGATGTGTGCAAAGCAGAGTAGATCCTAAATCAACAATCTTAAGTTTCCCTTTGATTGTTAATGTTTAATTCCTTTGTACATCCAGATAAATATATTAATGAATGTTTCTATCTCTGTATTTCCCCTAATCTCATATACCAACATGATTTCCATTATTTAGGCAAATTAAAATGTCAATAATCCTAAAATAAACAATGCTATGTTGATGTGAGTGCTGGCAAACTGCTGATGATGGTGTAGATCATGATCCAGTATCTGCTTAGTGAAGTTATGTGCACAAGTGAGAGGCTTTAATGTATTCCTACTCTCAGGACTGGAGCGACACAATAAATATTCCACAGTAAAACCCAGCGGGGACAGAGCAGAGCAGCATGTACCACACACCTGGAGTAGTAAATTAGCATGTGCCTCCCACATTTGGGACACAAGCATCCCTCCACAGCTTCTCAGTGTGTATGCTTGCTCTTCTTTCTTCTTTCTTGTTTCTTTCTTGGGATTGTTAGACCTGCTGGTGTGATTGTTTTCCAAATAAAGTCTTTCTATAAGTAGTTCTCTTTACTACCACACATCCCCTTCTATGTCCTGTAATGACAGTGCCACCATCTACAGTGATTATACAGTGAGGAAACCGTTTATAATTTAGCTTTATTGTTAAAAGCCAATATATTACATTTAAATTAGGTTTTATTCCAAAATGTTCTTATCTGAATATATTAACTCAAATAACATTTGAAAAATTATTTTTCAGACATTTGGAGCAATATTGTCATTGAAAAAAAGATTTCTGAAAAGTAAATAGCAGATTGCAAAAGGAAAACTCCTTCAGAAAAAAATATGTGGAAATCATTCACAGCTTGTATTGTACTAGTTATTTCTATACATAGTACAACACATGCTCCCACTGGTGAACAAGGACAGTATGAGCCTCGGGTCCATATAAAACTCCATGTAGAGCTTTATCCATTCACCCTAATGGCCAGTGACCTGGATTGTCTGTGGTTTGAGGAGGTAAAAGCCTAATAACACTCGTAGTAGGTCTACTTGCAGGCTGGACTTTCTTTGGCCATGAGTGAACTGTGGTGTAGACTGGTTTTCACTCTCTTCTCTCTCTGTCTGCGATTGCAGAACCAGACCCGTACCACTTCCTTCTCTAAGTGAAGCCCCTCCGCCATGCGTACGATCTCCTGCGAGGATGGCTTACTCTTCTCCACAAAGTTCCTCTCCAGCGCTTCCTTTGCCCCCAGACTGAGGAAGTGAATTAAAAATACATTTCTGCTCAATAGTGCTCTGAAATAATGAGGTCAGACATCTTCATCTTCATGTTTACCGTACCTGATAGTTGTTCTTCGCTTCCGTTTACGTTCCTGCATCCCCATTTTCTCATTAAACAGAGCTGTGGAGAGATGTTCTGTTCAGATTAACTGATTCACATGATGAATCTGGTCATATTTTGTATCTAATGCATAAACATTGCCTTTGTTTTCCTGGAATAGGGAAGAAACAGGGTAGGTGTTCTGGAAACTTCCAAATCCCAGTTTACAAAAAACATCTTAGCATTAGGTGCGATGTTTGCTCTACCATTTAAGACTCTTTGTGCTAAGATTCATGGGGAAACTCAGTGCGGGTCCTTGGGGGACAAAGTAACATTAAAATGATTTTTGACATTTCTGGATTTATTTTTTGTTAGAACAAAAAAGCTCCCTGAGTAAAAACATATAGAAATGGACTGATATTGAAAATACATTGCTCCATACTGCTACTCACTCGTTTGAGTGTAGATGTGTGGAGGTTCAATGGAAGAACCGGACTCGCAGTAAGGCCGATTCTAAACTGTAATTTTTTGTTGTTGTGGATGTTACCGTGTGGTTATGTGTTTTGTGTAGGTTGATGTACTGGGGCAGGTTAGTGGGGTTCAAGCAAAGGCCTCCGCAGAACAGAGCGAGTGGGTGTCCAGTCATAATGATGTGGTCATTTTTCAACCATCCATTTCACAGCAAAGGTTAGGGTTAGGGTTAGAGAGGAATATCAGCGAAAACAGGAATGAAACAAAATTAGGGTTTTCATGGTTGGACTTGAAAGTAACCCTGGGGGTCTGTAATGCTCTTCCGTTTCAAGTATCACTTCCAAATCTACATTACTATCCAGCTGTCTAAACTTGCTTTCTGGTGTAGCACCTTATAGGGAAACCAGGATTTGTATAGGCAAGCTAACACTGTCCAAACTCATCTTCCTTCTTTTGTTTGTAGAGCACAAGGTTTATCATCATTTTCAATAAATCCCCAAAAAACTTTACAGTTATACAGAATATGAAGATGCTAAACTTGTAATTGATAAATAGTCAATACAGTATGCCTGGATTCCAATTGTTTCTGCGAATTGCAGTGATCCATATAAGGCTGAAGTCAACTTTTTCCTGCCAGCTCATTATTAGAATTTTCCCACCATTCCACCTTAAACGGTGCAGTAGTTAAATCTGAACAAGAAGCTGGGAATGAGCTGGCTTCAGTCTTGTGTGGTCCATTTGCTTTGCTTTTTTCTAACTTTCAAATCTGTAAAATAATAACTCAGACCTCATGCTGAATCCATTTCTACAATCAATCACACAAGAGATATTTCCTATTTTAGATGCTTCTATGCCTTGTATTACATTGTAACATCACATACATACAATCTATTGGCAGAAAGTATGGTTAAATTACAGCCACTTCGGTTCCATTGTATATTCCATATAAAATTATATTTAGATACATGTTTTGAAAGTTAAGGATAAATAACACTAGCACTGGAAAACCAACATGAAGCATATACAGACCAGAGTCCTGATATGGGTGGGGTTGGTTGTAAACATGGCTAAATAAATGCTATAAACATCCTGAGTAAATGACTAAGTAACATAACTAGAGTGCAGTCCTGTTCTGTATTGTTGTTCATATATTTATTAGGAATTTGTCTGACTAAATACATTTTCCATTCACTGACCACTGATTAGAAGATCAGCCAGGTTTAAGGGGAGCTGTTTCTTATTTATAGCAAGGACCATGATTATAATTAATTGCAATCTAACAAAAAAGAAAATGACTCAGTGAAAGTTGATGCAATTAAACACTTATACTCGTAAATTGGTTTAAATGAAAAGCTCTGATTATTTATATTTGTTGATGAATTATTTGAAACCATTATAATATTGTGCCAACCATCCCCATGACATGTGCCAACTAACCCTATGTTGGGTTTGTTGTTATAGGTGTACTGTGTCATGAATGCAGTTCCAGAAAAAATATTTTGAAATTAAAGGTAGCTAGGTGTTTTTGGATAACATGCCTGGCGTTCGTTCGCTGATAGTTAGGTGATCCCAGTGTGCAGTATGCCTGTCATATATGAATGAGAAAAGTGTGCTAACCGACCTGCTCTCGCCTACTCACGGTCGAGTGTAGTGACAGTGTATTATCCTAACAAAGGAACATGAAAGAATAAATAAAGAATATTTTTACTGATGTCCACTCTAGAGGTCTTCACATGCCTGATTATTAATGCACTCTCCTGCCTGATTCAATCACAATTCACGTCCGCCTGCACCCGCATAATCTAGTGTCCTTCTTACCCACTCCCGCTTCAACAACACTTCATGCCCTCCTACACCCAACCACTTTCAGCTACATCTATAATGCTTGTCCACATCCGCCTGCATTTGTTGTAATCCTCTCCACCTACCAGATAAAACAGCACAGACCTGCACGGCTGGTCACCAGCCAAACAACTATATGACGTGTTCTGGATGCTGGCACACTGGTCAATCAGTATAGCCATAATGTTTCAGACCCATCGTACCTTCATGGACCCAGTCGCAAAAATACATGTTTCAATATCGCAAAATAGAATTAAATACTAAATACTAAAAAAAAAAAATATATATATGTTTTTTACGCTATGTAAAGTCACGTGAACTTGCACATAGAACTTGACATAATGAGGAGTCACGTTATGTGACATCACTGTTGAAAGACAAATGGGAAGCACCACAGCTAGGCAAAAAAAATTAAAAAGGCAGAACACAGAAGCAAAGCAGCTTGGCTTCACGACTAACATTTTGGAAATCTGATTATATTATTAACTAATTATTCTACCTACAAGCCAGGTCAAATGAAATTACATTTAAAACAAACGCAGAGGCTGCAACAATGGTTTAAAAGTCATAACAACGGTTGTGGAAATAATATCTTGTGCAGACGTTATTTACTAGATGTCATACAGCTTCATGTGCTGCTTGTGATAACTACTGATGTGTTTCTCTCTCCAACACACTTGCAGCTTATTCGTTGCTTGCCTGTTTGTTCCTACTAAAAGCTAATAATTGTCAAATCTGACCCCCACCAAGCCGGACAAAGTACCTCTGTAACCCAAGCCAAAACCTGCAGATGAAAGCACTTTGTGTATACCTCTAGTCTACTCACCTCCAGTCTGCTCAGCCTCCTCCAGCCACTTGGCCAGAATGGACTTGAGTTTACATGCATTTTTGAAACTGAGCTGCAGGTTCTCAAAGCGGCAGATGGTGGTCTGACTGAACTCCGAGCCATGCACAGCTGCCAGGGCCTCTCCAACATTAGTCTGAGTGTAACCTGTTAATATCAGAAGAGAGCCTTGGTTGAACCCTTCACAGTGCCAGTACTGGCGGTAATGACCTGTGTACATGAGCTTTTTTTGAATATTTTATTTCTCATTTTTATTTTTAGAATGCATGTACGATATTCCACCTGTACACCAAGTTGCCAATTTTTATGTTTTTTTCGTAAAATTAATAACCATTTCATTAAATACCACAGATATATGATTTGTAGGTATAGTTACTGAATGTCCATCTGTTAAAGCTCAATTTATCAGCCCCTATCAACCTTTTACACAAGCTAGTAAATATTAAATAAGTAATATTGGTACTAAACACAGTGACCATAAACATAGTGACCATAAGCTCATGCCTAAGCTTATTCAGAACATCCTACTCTATTGGCAGTGTTTTTCGCTGAATCTTATACAATCAAACATCTGTGTCAGCGATGGTAGCAGCTTAAAATAGCTAAATTTACTCATTTAATGTCTGGATACTTCTGGACACATGGCATAACTGTGATATTTGAATAAGTAGGACAAACCCAGTTTGATCCTCCTCAGCTTGAAGTCGTTGGCAAACTTCTCTAGCTCACGGATCTGGGGTGAATCCATGTCGGGGGGCTCCTCAGGGGGGCGGCTTTTCCTGCGCAGCTCCTGCTTTATGTCCCCTAGGCTGGGCTCATCTGTGAACAGGGCCTGGGGCAGCGGGGGGAAACTGTGGGACAGAGTGCACGAGCCCCCACCCAGACCATGATCAGGGAACTTATAGAGGCATGGAGCCAAGGCACCTTTGGGGTTAAAGGGACAGAGGGAAGAGATAGCCAGAGGTGATTAGAGGCAGCAGCCACTGTGCCAGCAGCAAGAAAACCGACAGGCTCACAGCAAAGACCACATGTTTGTGATCAGAGAATTTTACAGCATTATTTAACTGGCAGTCTGGCAACAAAATGAGGTCATTAGCAGTGACCTGCAGTAATCTGCTGACTTTAATGATATACCATACGCTCACCAACATTAGTGTAAAATCATGTGAGACAAATCTAATTTATAGGCACAAGTGTTAAACAGGTTTTTGCCTCCCTCTTGTGCCTCAATTAACATACTGCATTTCGCCCCTATTTGGTTCCATTAAGCCAAAACTCTACAGACAGAAATCTGTGTTAAACAAAAACGCATGTTACATTTTAGACACGACTTGTCTTTAGCACTGTGGGATTAGGATGTCCAGAAAAAAGGCAGAGCTGAAGAAAACGGATCCACAGCTAACAACCTCTGGCCTTAGCATCCTCCATGTAATGTCTCTCAACCTGCTGCTTCGCCATGCTTGTGTTCCTGTCTGCCGACACTGGGGGGCAGCTTGTTCACACTTCTCATTGAAGACCACATTCCCAACTGTCTGATAGTGTAGAGTTGGGGAGTTGTTTTCTGTTTTTTACCAAATATACTGACTCCAGTACAGATATTGTCTAAGTCTAATCATGCACACATATGGGTGAATTCTTTAAGATTTCTATATGGAAAATATGTAGAAATAGGTATGTATATGTAGATATTTAGAAATAGAGCAAATCAGAGGTGTCTAATTGTATCAGTAAAGGCCCAATATTGAGAAAGCTTTCCATTCAAAGAAGGAGCACTTATCCTTGACTGTCTGAAGACAGACCAATTGACTAAACAAGCAGAATCAGGTGTGCACTACTTGTTTGAAATGAAAACGCAAACAAGCTGACCCCCTGCAAACAAGACTGGACACCCTGATTTGAATAAGCCATCACATAACTCATAAAGCATATATAACTCCTGTGGTGGTCAGTGCCTTAGATGTCTGTATGTGTGATTTAAAAGGAGTCAGTAGTTTCTATCCTGCACAGTAATTTACTATAACTATTCTTTTTATCGTTTAAACCATCAGAGCAACTATTCATTTAATTAAAACCTAGATTTTTTCATTTTAATTTTTAAAAACAGAGAACATCCCTCTACTAAATGCCTGCCATTTTTGTGATGCCAATAAATGGCTGCTCTCTTTCTGTGTCTTTTACACTGAGTGTTAAACAGCAAGCTAATTGCCTCATTTAACTCAAATATATTATTTTAACCCTGCCACCTTTAGCTAGAGTGTAACATTAGCAAGAGAAAACTTTCTGATTGCCTTATTTTCTGCACCCAGATAGCAAGCATGTATCAGTCTGCCAGCTTGATAAGGTCGGCACTCGGCTGACTGTCTGCTGCTGCTCGTCCCCCCTTGGACCACCCAGATTACTGTCCTAGTTTTTAATCTCCTCAAACAGATTTTAAATGCACACAGCCTTTTGGGAAACATTGGAAAATAAACTGAGAACTATTTTTTCTCAAACAACTGAGAGAAAAAAAATAATGAATAGGCCTAATGTAAATGAACTTTTTGGGAAAAAACTGAAAACCAAGAAGGAGAAATGAAGGAAAATCAAGTAAACGAGACTGGCATGGAAAGTGTCTGAATCTCTGCATACAGACCAGCAAGCCACCTGGAAAACAATGAGCATAAAAAAGTGAGCCTGCTATTCTCATGATACCTGGGTAGAACTATAGGCGTGTCTCAAACAGCCCCCTAGTTAAGTAGTTAGGGTACTGCCCGAGAAATCGATCATTCTGTCTCACTGTCCAAACCATTTCAGTCCCCTAGAATTACCTACAATGCCTGTAAAACCAGTGACCATTACAGTTACTCTATGTTCCTTGACTGGGTATAGTGTCACACCTCCAGCTCATACAACATACAAAGCTCATCAAACATTAAGGGTTCTGATTAGGAAAGGTCCAGTTCACAGTTTATCATTTATTATCAGCTTTCTTCTAACAGAAACATTCATAACATCCTGTTAGCTACTTAGATAACCAGATGCAACTGCTCCTGATTGGACTTAGCCACACATGTGCTTTTAGATGTTAATATGCACCACTTAATACCTGTACCACCTACATTATAACATTACACATTATATTCTGCATTATAACACTATAGTACACTGTGTTTGTCACAAGTATGGGCCTTATTAATTTTGTGAACAAGACAGCAAAGTAGACTCTCCTGCTAAGAGACCGGGTTTTTTTCAGACATACACAGCTACGAACTTCAAGTTTAAATCTTTACCTAAAGGATTAGATACAAAGTCTACTCAGTCATCAGCTCAGGAAAGGCTCCATTTTCTCAGTGTAAACAAAAAAAGAGGGTTGATGAAATGACTGGAATAATCCATCTTAAAAATGATAGCATGGCTAAAGCACCGCACAGTGGATGAGCTCCTCTGTCAGTGTTGTTGTTTCTGTCACTGTATGTTTTCACATTCCCATCATAGATATTTGTGTAGGGTCTAGGGGTTGTGCTTATTTTTAAATTAATTTCCATTCAGTTTATCCATCAAACATTAATAGTACTGGAGTAAATGATGTGACATAGGATATGAGGATATGATATTGCTTGATAGTACTTTCATAGAAAAGTCAGGGTCAGGGTCCCATGCTCATGGGCAGCTGGTATGAATGGGCTGGTGGGCTAAATCCTCCCTGTCTTTCACAGAGTACAAGTGTGATGATGTCAAGGCGCCAGACACATCACTAGTTACATCCTACAACTTCTACACTTGGGTAACGTTTAGTTAATATTATTTATAAAGCTAGCTTTGTGTAGAGTCTGGTAATGTACATGATGATTATCATATGAGCTCAGGAGCTGACATGCTGTCCCATGCTCTTTCAGGTAACCCCATTGATGGTATTCTCCATGTAGTGGGAGGGGCTTATGGAGCATTAAAAGGGGCATAAGGGAAGATGGTGGACAGTCAGGGCTAAAGTGCTAGGTGCACATGCAGTGGAAGGTATCATTGTAGGTCGACAGGAACCTAGTATCCATTTTGTGTTTTCAAATAAGTTCTGGAGTTTACTGGGCCGTCTCTCCGAATTCCTTGTGGCAGCCTCATTACACCCACCACTCACGACCACACCATCACAACAAGGGGCACATCCACTTTACAGGCCTCACTGCTGAGTTCAGATGATTTTGTTCCCAGATCTCATCTAACATGATGGTTCACATGGGACTCAAATCTGTCATTAATATGAATGAACTGTGTCCTGAAGCAATGAAGCAATCCGCACTTCCTAATCAAAAACATGACGTGAATGAACAACGTGCGTCATGAACAACACCAAACCACGCAGCAGAACAAACCTTACCGAAGATAATCTGCTCTAAACCGCTCACGGCTGTTCATTATTACAGCAAGACGAAGCAGAAAAAGGGTCAGATGTTTAACTTGCACTGTTTACCGTCTAAGTGACACCACATGCGCAGTGGAAACATCCTAATCGTTCTCATTCAGGTCGCACGACTAAAATCAGAATGTCCACTAACAGTACACCCCTTGCATTTTTGTGAATATTTTATTATACCCTTTTAATGAGACAACACTGAACATATGACCCTTTGATACAAAGTAAGGTAGTCAGTGTACAGCTGGTATAACAGTGTCAATTTGCTGTGACCTCAAAATAACTCAACACGCAGCCTTAATTTCTAAACCACTGGCAACAAAAGTAAATACACCCCTAAGTAAAAATGGCCAAATTGTTCTCAATTAGCCATTTTCCCTCCCCGGTGTCATGTGACTCGTTAGTGTCACAAGGTCTCAGGTGTGAATGGGCAGGTGTGTTCAATTTGGTGTTATCGCTCTCATGCTCCCTCATACTGGTCACTAAAAGTTTAATGTAAGACTTCATGGCTGTGTGTTGAGTTATTCTGAGGGCACAGCAAATTTACACTATGGTTTTACACAAGCTGTACACTGACTACTTTACATTGTATCAGAGTGTCATATCTTCAGTGTTGTCCCTTGGAATATTTCCAAAATGTTAAGGGCGTACTCACTTTTGTGAGATACTGTACATATTCTTTTTAGGACACATATGGAAGATGCTCAGATCAGACTGAAATAGCAGATTTGCACGTCCACTCTGAAAAAGACAGATCCGTGTCACATTGAACCTTTTTACAATGTGCCTGAGCTTTTTGTTTCGTGTCTGGATCATATCTGGAGAGTGTTGCCGGATTCCTTTGACACTCTTCACTAAACTGTGTCTCTGAGCCTGGACAGATGAAATCTTATTACACTTGTCCCAGATAAAAAGTCCAGCAGTCTTTTCCTTAACCATCCTGCTTCCATAAATGTTGAAATGCTGTGCAAACTGTAAATCCAACCAGAATGCAATAATTATTTAAACCCTGTATTTCACTGAAAACAGTACAAAACAGCATATAAAATGTTGTAACTAAAATAAATTATAGTAATAAAATAAAATAAAGTATTTTATTTATTTACATTTTTTTTTTTTTTATTGAATTTGACAAAAGTAACAAGTTTTAAGAAAAGTTGGTGTATGAGCAGCTTTAGACTGGTGAACTTGTGTAATGGTAAACAAAATCCTGGTGGTAAATCTCACAACTACCCTCCATGACTGAGTATAAAAAGGGCATCCCAGAGAGGCTTACGTTCTTACTTTGACCATGAAACTCGCCATTTACATGATTGGGATAGTTAAAATACACCCATCATCAAAAAATAGCTTCTCCCAAAAGGAATCAACTGACAGGAACAAAACTTGGTGGGTAGGTTCGGCATGTGAGACATGTAAAAGTTTTAAGTTTCACGCTTGGCGGTGCATGTGACATAAGCAAGGACAGGCCTAACCACTGTACCTGACCTTGAGCGAGCAGTGATGCCCTCCATGAGTCATTCTATTGGCTGCATGAAGCAGGACTACATGCCTGCAGACCGTTACTACGACTGCCATTAACACCACATCAACATCGCCAAAAACTGCAGTAGTGTTGTGCCGGACTGTCTGGAGTAACTCAGAATGGCAACGGGTCACCTTCAGTGATGAATCCCACATCTGTCTTTGTGGAGACAATCAAGAAATTTGTGTGTGGAGGCACCGTGGTCAGCACCAAGATTACTGGTTTACTGTCACATGTCACACGTCCAGAAGGTCTGGTGTCATTCCATTTTCACTTTTACCACAAAATCTGCAAGAACTGTATGTGAATATTCAAGGGATGCATGGGATGGATTATCGCAGGACACCATTAGGAACCTCTACAACTCCATGCTGAGACGTTTGGCATGTTGCATTAGCAAACATGGCAGCCCGACACCATACTGAGAGACACCACTTCTGTGTGTGTAGCTCAGTAAACATTGCACACAATTTATCAACATTTACTGTTCGGGTAGATTTCTTATTTTGGGAAAGCCATCAGTACTAAAACACTGTCTCTATGCCGAACCCTGTCCACACAGTGCCTAACTAGCTAACTAAATAAACCACACCTGTTTTTATTTTTTAAGATAATGTCACATACTCTCTGTGCTAGTCACATCGTTTTCTCCTTTAAGTCCATATCCCTCACCTTTTAAGCAGGTTCAGGTTTTTTAACTGAGCTTGAGGATGGGCCGTGTGAACATATATGACTGTAAATATTACATTTGAGGTTTTCAGCAGATGTTCTTACCTATAGAGACTAAATAAACAGTGGAACATGAGAAGTCGAATAATGTTCTCAGTATGACAACTTCTGTGTTTATATCTGAGGGGTAAAGCCTTTGTTGTGTTGGACAGTGTGTTCACTCACTAAACGTTTTGTAATGGTTTAAATCAGAAACTAATGGGTACTATGTATGAACCAAGACCAGTTATTTTAGATTTTGAACATACCACAATTCTTTTTCTCCACTCCCATGTTCATTAAAGTACAGCAGAAGACAGTCATAAATATGGCCACTGCTTGAAAAAAGGTGGAACATTTATTAATATTTTATCATTTGTATATTGTTTGCTCCATCAGTCATGATTTGGGTTTACATCTTGTCATCTTCTATTCCTATTGTACCTGAGAACAAGTGCAGTGCTCCAGTGAAATACGGTGTGACTTTTCTGGATTAGGTAATGGTGCAATGGACACAGACTTTTTCGAAGACAATACTGGGCCATTTCTGTTAGTCCATGCACCATGACACTTTCACACAATGTAGATGGCAGCTCATGTGATCAAATGATGCATGGCAGTAATAATCAACAATATGGAGAGACATGTTTTTCCTTGGGCAGTGATTATATCAACTGATGATATATAACTCCTATATTTCAATGTGTTGCATTTTTATGTCTGTACCTTGCAGCGAGTTGGCTCCATTGACCATGTTGGGGTGTGGGACGCTGCAGGTTTGCAGGATGCGGGTTTGTGAGATGCTGGCTGAGAGCATTTCTTGTGCTGAGGACAAAAATTCTACATTGTCATCACACACCAAACACACACGTGTGCACACGCAACCCAGCATTGATTGATGCCATTCAAAGCACTGAGTCATGAGTCCCTCTGAAGAACGCACTGACGTAGCTGAACTATGAGGCGAGCACAACGCACCTGCCATCATGCCGTAGGTGGTCTGCTGGTTGCTATAGTGACATGGGGGCATTGAGTAGTGTAGGCCTGCCGATGCGTTGCTGAGGGCAGACGTGGACAGATGCATGTGAGGGCGCTTGGACGACTGGACGAGAGGCAGACCCGAGGGAACTGTGGACAGGAGCACAGAACAATGCTTGTGATCTTATCAGCTACATCAAAGCATGAAATGACAGAAAGAATGACAGTTGTACCATGGGAGTTCTGAGAGCAGAATAAAAGGCCATCACTTTTATTGATTCTACATCCCTGAAAGAGTCATAGAGTCTGCCTGTATAGGACCTGGAGAAAAACGAGCACCTCGTCCAGTGTCCACAAGTAACTGTATGGTCCATGTAATGTTGATAATTCCTTTTCTCTAACACCAATAAAGGAGATGCTATGCCTCTTTCAGGCTACCAAAGTCATTACATCAAACATTTAGTGTCACCTGATGTGCACCAATACTGAAGGTATGCGCTGACATAATGAAACTCAATCAAAAACACACAGACTCAAATAAAAAAGTGGCAGACAATTCATTTCTTTAGGATCCAACAATATATCCGACAGGCAGTCTCAGGAGGATAGTGTCCCTTGCTCCTCATTTACCCTTATTTTTTTACTTTCAAACATATTCAATCATAGAAAACCTCTGCCTGTTTAATCAGAAGATTTCCATCCGCTGCATGCCGACTTTGAGTGGAATTCTATTGAATTAGGCCTCCCACCCATAATCTTGTAAAGATAATCTCCATTATTTGTTCTTTTCATCTGCTCAGCATGAGGAGGCACTTTAAATATCAGCACGGCAGGCAGAGTCAGTGTGTGTTATTAGATAACCAGGGCTCTTCAAAATGCTCAGGGAACAGATGCAAACTCTGACATGCCTCCCTGTTAATCACAACGATTTGACATGCCTCTACAGGGCCACTACTTGAAATAAAGCTGAGTTAAATGAAGGCATGTGTGTGAATAGAAATGACATAACATCTTGAAAAATGCTACACATCACATCATCTGCTGCAGCTCCTGTGTTAAATTACACAGTTGGATTGGAGATTTATTGTGTGTAACAATAGGAGGATGAAGAAAGAGTATTCAGTTCTCAGAGATTCTTAGGGAAGTTTTTTTACATGTAAAACACAAACACAAAGAACAAATGCTAATTTGACTATCAACATGTCAAAGTAATCACATGTCTGGTTCTGTAATTGCCCAATCTGAAAGTAACAGCTGTGCAAATTGAACTTATCAGATACATCTGCATAATTTGTACTAATTTAAATAAATTATTGTTTGTCATTCCAGGTAGTCCTTAGTTATTAAACACAACACACTTTCACTGAAATGTGTTCGACTGCTGTAAATGTGTCATAGACAAGTGATGTTTTAACATCAGTCCAGTGCAGAAAAACAGAGCCAGAGGAGAACATCTGGATAACAACGTAACCTTGTAAATGAGGCTAATCACAAAAGGAGCCATATCAGATCATTGATTCAATAATATTACAAGTCTAGTCGAAAAGATCTATTTGAGACAAAAAGGAGAAGGAGAAAAAGATGATAGTGATGAAGAAGAAGGAACTGTGTATGTGTGGTCAGCGGAAATGTCATGCCTTCTGTGTGAGACCTAGGCTGAGAGTGATGACAGCAGAGTAGCATTTCTCAGGTATATGGTCATACTGATTCCTCATAACCTGACTGTCTCTCTCTCTCTCTCTCTCTCTCTCTCTCTCTCTCTCTCTCTCTCTCTCTCTCTTTCTCTCTGTTGTCACATAGCAGCTTCCAGGAGCCATTTGGGAAGACAGCTGTCTGAATTGCCACCCTGCCTTAACTTCTAACAACTGTCTTGGTCATCACCCACACGAAAATACTCCGAAAGACAATATATGCAAATTTCCTTTATTCCTATTCACACAGGAGAGACTGGCCTATCAGTGAGGAAGGGAGAAAGGTCCACAGTAGCAACGTGATAAGACTGAATTACACCACTGGAATACCAACAACCATAAGTAGACAGGAACTACCTTCACCTGGTGATTAGGCAGTTGAATTCTTTGCATAGGTTGTTATAATGTTGCCCAGTTGTCAGTTCAGTTTAGGAAAGTAGCTACGATCCTTTCCAAGAAAACCATCTATCATTCTGCAGGGTTTATCTCGAACCCCTATCCAACACACCTAATCCAACTTATATAGCATTTTCTTTTGTCTCCAAAAGTCTTGGATGTGTGAGATTTGGGTATGGGGTGAAAACTGTAGGACAGCGATAATGATGAAGTAGAAGAAGAACTATGAAGAAAAACAAGAAGAACAACAAGACAAGTCCATCTAAAGCTGTATCAGATTAGCTGTTTTAGATGTGTGAGGTCTAGGTTTGTGGTAAAACCTGTAGGAGAGGGAAGAAGAATAGAAAGAAGAAGAAAAAGAAGAGGAAGAAAAAGAAGATAAACGAGGAGAAGAAGACAAGATAAAGGAGGAGGACAAGAAGAAGAAAAAAAGAAGAAGAAAAGAAAGAAAAGAATGAGAATATGAACAATAAAAATAACCAGAAGTATGGTCCAGCTAATAACTTTCTGACATCCAGATTGCAGGTAAAACTTGAAGGAAGAGGAAGAAGATGAGGACAAAGAAGAGAAGGAAGAAGAAGAAGAAAAATAAAAGTAAAATAACAAAGAAATCTGATCTTTCTGAGATTCAGATTGGAAGTGAAATGAAACATATAAAAAACAACTGTCAGAGCATATTAATAAAAGAAATAAAACTGTATATTGCATAATTACGTAAACATCTGTACAGTTGTGCAAAGATGCATTATGGGACAAGATGCAGTTGTGAGCAGTATATTACAGTATAGAATGATATGAGTGATATGAAGATTCGCTGGATGTTTTGGAAAGTATTGAAGTTACCTGGCTGGACCATGTTGGCGGTGTGACTGGTGACGGGCAGGCAGTCAGCAGCTCCAGTGTGGTGCATGAGCAGCGGCAGGGCAGAGTCTCCACTCAGCGTGGTAAAAGAGTCTGTGCTGCTAAAGGCCTGGCAGGTCATGGTTGTTTCTCTGATCACCTGCACTGGGGCTCATCCAGCACAAGCCCACCTGTGTGACACACGCATGGCGTGTGCAGGTATTTATACTAGCCCCCCCTCAGGACTGCTCATCCATGTTAATGCCTCCCTTCCCGGGGCTATTACCTCTATCCAGCAGCCCTCGGCAACCTCCCGGAGCAAAGCTCTGGTAATTAGAACAGAGAGGGGTAACTCGACACTCTCTATATCCACCCGGCAGTGAGGTTTCAGTTAAGGCCTGCCACTGCTTACACAAATCCGCCGTGATTGTTTACAGGGTGAGGATGTACAAAAAGCATCCAATTATAAAATCCTACAAACAGGCTCATTTTTTATCTGCTCCTTAATGAGACGTAGATGTTATAACTTCAAATATAACATCCGTCAGAAATAAGTTAAAAAAAATGGTGTTAGTTTACTGTTGGGCAGAGCTCATAAGGATACATGACGCAGAAATAAACTTTTCATTGCAAATGAGATAAACATACATTAAGGTTCATAAACACTTATAGCATTTGGTATGTAGCATAAACTAATAGATCTATGTTAAGTGCTACTGATTCATGTCACACATTAGGTTGTATCATTAAAGTATATTGGGTAGGGCGTATTTGTTAGGGTGACATAAAACTAATAGCATAACACAGCTTATCAAATTAAACAAACTAAAATAGAATTTAATGTTAAATATCCAGCAAAAACTGAAGGAAAAAATATAAATATATATATAGATATGATAATATCTAAACTATCTAAGAACTGTGTGGGCATAGTTAATGAGCAGTTTGATTTACAGCTCTAGCTAGCACTCCTAGCTTGCTCCACGTTAAAATTTTGACCCAGCTTTTACGTGACTGTAACCTGAATAAAAACAGATGTGCAGGACAAATAAATTATCAAACTAACGAATGAACAAACGAGGTGACACATGAACACTGTGGGCAGGAACAAGAGATGTCAGCCATGTGATTGGTTGGGAAAGACTTATGGAAGCATTACCCAACATTGGGACCACATAGAAAAGAGACCAATATTGTTGAATAAAACACAGAGACATTTTAAGGTTGAGAAGTGTTTTTAAGACAAGCACAGAAAAAAGGGGGGACAAATTGTTATAAGAAATTAAATAAGTTTTGCCCAACTCAGAAATACTTAAAATGACAATCCTTCATTCACAGTCCTTTCTTTAGGTTAAATAAACCTATTTCATTAGCTTTTAACAAACTCATGTCATTTTTAGATTGGACCAATGAAACACTTGTTTCTACTTTGTGGCCCTAAAGAGCCAGACAGACATTATTAGAACAAAAACACATTTTCAGGGTTTTTAAATAGTTCAGTTCATTAGCATTTTAATAGTGAGTTAACAGATCAAAATCTATAGTGATTCTATAGATTCTTTGTTTTGCTCAGTCAATTTATTATTTCAAATTTAATTACCTCAAAACAGTAAGGCAACCTGGTGACTAAATTTTAAGTTCAAACTATTTTTCCCATTGTGCAGGTTTTATTTTACAATTTATAAGATTTAATCTGGCACACAGGTTTTTACATGCTGTGTCATTTTACGCAAAATAGTGTCATAAACCACCCAATCAGGCACAGAAAGTCACGTGACACAGCTTGAATTTTATTGCATAAAACTTTTATTCTGAACACTTAGTGAACCTCAGACATTAAAGAGCAATTTGTAAGATGATTCAAACTATTGAGTTCATAATGCAAACAATAACCAGCAACATATCACCAGAGAATTTACAGCCCCTCCTCCTCTGTCCTTCCCTGCCATTCTAGTAAAATGTTGCAGGCTCAGGATAAAAATCATCCCCAAGGCTCTGCTGTCTCCGGTGGTGGAAAACAATGCCAGTGTTAACTCTTTTTTTGCTTTTATGTCTGTTTATTCTTTTGTTTTCTGCTAAATGTGGATTCTTGTTGCAAAACAGCGATGGTCATTCTAATCAGTTCAACATAAGAGGATGAAGAAATGGCACACACAGTGTATTCTAGTCCTTTGTCAATCATGTTAAAGGTCTGGCTCCCAGGATAAATCAGTTAAGGACAGGTAGCCAATGAAAGGTAGAGTAATTACTATGACAGTAAGCAAAAAACAAGAAATATTTTATACATTTAGCATTGTCTCTGTGTTGCAGTTTGGGTGTTGAATTTAACATTTTTTATAGATCGGTTAAAAACAGCAGTTAAAGTTAACATTGGGAAGGAGGGACTGGATTGGGAATCCAGAGGGACTGGATTTCCAAACTTCTTATGATAGAGATGGATGCCACAACTTTCTGGTGATATGATTCTTATTTACTCAGACTTATTTACTCACAGTATAAGTATGACAGGTTTAGTGAACATTCATATTAATTTCAAGATTTTGCTTGAGTACTGTAATTTACCAGCTTTAGAGCTTTTTATGGGAGTCAGCCAGTCACCAAATCACATCCAAAATTTGCCCCCCACCAAATGTCAGTGACAAACTGTTATCTGTTCTATTCAATACATTTAATCTGCCACTGTCCTCAGTGAGACAGCAGAAAATCTCCCTGCAGAAAACATAACCAATTACTGGAAAATGGTTTGACCAGCCTTTTTATGTGTATCCCATGCCATCTGGTAAGTGGATTATCCTGTGGGTGA
>JAMWET010007630.1:192500-275000 GCA_024036415.1 Prochilodus magdalenae | reverse complement strand
AGACCCTGAATATTTAATCCCATTTTAAAATATAATAAACATTCTTTGATCTACTGTACCTGAATATCTGTGTTTGCTTTGCTGTGTTTGAGGAGTTACAGCCTTTCCAAAGACCTTTCTGTTTATGCGGATGACACATTTAGTTGTCTAGGATTCCAGCTGCTCTGCCCCCATGCATGCCAAAACAGTGGAGGGATTGATTATGTTGTTTTCGTTGTTCATTGTCATTGATTGCTGCTTCTTGCGTTCAGAGTTCTTGCCATGAGTTTTGCAAAGCAGCCCATTGTGCCTTTCCTTTTAGGAAATTCAGCACCAGTGTTTTTTCCTCACACTGTTTGGCTTTAACTTGATCAGCCTGCAACAAATAGAAAAGTAAAATTTGTTTTGATGGAGCACATGCACCATAATGTCAAAGATGGCATCAATGCATAGAATTGCAGATTTCTGCCTCTGTGTTTCATCTCAGGCTTTTACTGAATGGGAATGAAAACCTATGGAAATAGTTGGTAGCTAAGCAACAAGCTCAGTAAGAAATATGTTTGCTGCTGTGATGGCTGGCTGGACAGGCTCTCTCTGTCTATCAAGCTGCCAAGAATCAATCCCATCTACATTTTCATAAGGGTAAGCAGAACCCAATGACGTTCTCCTGTAAAATGTTGCTGAAATGACCACGTACATTTAAATCAGTGCTCCTCAAATAGAATCCAACAATTTGGCAAACAGTATTTTAACATTATGGCGCAGTCTACTCTCAATGGGAGTATTCATCATTGCATCATTCATATTATGATTAACTATATATGAAACATATTTTAGGGTCTATCAGAGGCAGAGGGAGAGAGACTGAGGTTTATCCATGTAAGACCGATTGTAATAAAGAGTGGACTGTAATTGCTTTGAGCAATACTCTGTTAGGGTTTACAGCACTGAGGCCCCAGAGACCTCTGGCTCATAAACAGCCTTGACTTCAAATTACAGTTATCTCATGTATTGACCGGCTGTCATACAAGGCACATATCTGTGACATTTGTCTGTGTTATTAATCTGCAGGCTGATATATTTTTTATAGTTATTGCTTTTATGTTGTTGCTGTTTTTCTCAGGGAGGTTTGTAAACTAGAGCATAGCAGAAAAACAGCCCTAAATACCTGCAGTTATATAAACTGCATAAACTGAAGGTTCACTCTGAAGTGCTGAGCTCGTTTTCAGTCAGTACAAAAGATAACACGTTTTTGGTAATAGCTTTTTATCACAATATTTTCTCAGCAGTCGTTTGGACAGAAATTAACACTACTTGTGACAGATTTGTCTGAAAACGCCCCCCCCCCCAAAAACAGTTATCCATGGAAGAATGTATGTGCCGTATTTGTTTGTCCATTCCTGTGCAGCACCTACAATTATATGATAATCTTTAAATCCGGACACTTAAAACCAGTTCATTGCATAGCACCATTACTGTACACTTTCAGTGGCCCACACTGTACACCTAAAGCTGTACGCAGCTGGCATTTACATTATGATTTATGGCATTGTCTGGTCAGTGGCTTTGAAGCAGATAAAAGTGCTGGGTCTAATGACAGGGCTGCTGCTGTTCCTTGTAGTCCTTTAAAACGAGGCTGGAGGCTAAGATCAAACAGGGGGCTGCATGGACCGCGGATGAAAGTGGCCCGTCGCTACGATACTGGATCCAGATTCAAGATTAAATAGAAGGCAATCAGGTCAGTTGGTCCTAATCGCCCAGGTGCCAGGCCACTTCATCAATATTACACCACACAGAGTGATATCAAAGCAGTAAGGTAATGTGGAGTGTCAATGTACAAAGGTTCCGATTGTCCCTCTAAGAAGGGAGGACCAATGCTACGACTGGCACAGGCAATTTTAGGTTTACAAAGATTGACATCTGACAAACACTGACTCTGCTTTTCATCTCTGGCTTTTTCTGACTCTGTCTATAGAGTGACTCGGGTTTAAGTCACCTTTCCTAGGAACACAAGGAATAAGACCTTAAGGCCAGGTAAAAGGAAAAAGACTCAGACTGAAACTTCAGTTTCAGGTTTAGTGTATGGGGGCTGTCGGTAATGATCTTTCTGAGGAGACATTTCTCGACAATAACTAGAAGATATATCAGTGAGTTTTATACACAAGCGACATTGCCATCAAAACACTCATGAATCTTTGAAGATAAATTTAAGAGCTGAACTTTGTTCCCACAGTGCCTTTCTGTTCCTAATAAAGTAAAATAGAAGGAAACATGAGCAAGGTTTCACGATGTAAACAAAGTGATGGTCCCAGAAGCTCTCTACTTTTAAAGTTTGTTATGAGAGAATTGGAGCTTTTTCACAAGTTAAGAAAGTCAATATAAATGTTGCCAAAATGCTGATCCTTCCAGCTAAAGCAGGTTTTCAAAACAACACAGTGGCAGCTCTGGCACAAAAAGTGCAGAGAAATTGTTGCCTTCCAAAAAAATGCATACATTTGAATTGAAATGACCAATAGAAATGACCTGTAAACCGCTATTAACACACACACTTAAATTTTCAGACATACGTACTTCATTTTTCACATACTGACTGAACATATTTTGCAGTATTAAGTTATTGTAGATTATAATTGCTGCCTCTTTATTAAGGTTTAAGTGCAAATAGGTACTTGAATGACTTTTGAGGTTGATGTGGCATTTATTGCTAGAACTCAGGATGGTCTCAGGTTTCTTTACAAATGTAACTGAAAGAGAGTTTGTTATGGATGTTGACATGTTGGCTAATTGTGCAAATACTGGAGGATTTTAGTCTTAAAGATTAAGTGCGCACATAGTCACAGCTATTAGGTACATTTTCGTCACAGCTGACACAGGTTTGGTCCAGTCAGCTTATCTGTGTTTTGCTTTGTTTTTGTAATATACAGTATATGGTACCATTTGATTTGATTGCTTGACTTACATGTCACCTCCACTGCTTCTCTTGGTGGCATACATTTGCCATGGCATTGCATTGATTAAGTAGCAATACTTTCTGATGGGGTTAAAGTCAGGACTTTGGTGGGCAGTTCATATGCAAAAATGATTCCTCATATTCTCTGAGTCACTCTTTCACAGTTCTAGCCTGATGAATCTTGTTGTTGTCCTGGAATATGCTAGTGCCTTCAGGAATTGATAAGATAACCAGGTCACTTAATACATTCCATTCTGTACATAAAACATTTCTGTGCCTCGACCTGACCAACCGAAGCAACCCCAGATCATAACACTGCCTCCAGAGGCGTATACAGCGGGCCCTATGCGTGATGTGTGCATAGTTTTATACACTTCCCTTCTTACCCTGTCATGTCTGTCACTCTGGAATAGGTCAAATCCAAACTAAATTGACCACATGACCTTTTTTATTGCTTTCATTTTAATGCTGCCTAGCAAATTACAAGTGGTTTTCTTATGAACATTTAGCTGTTTAGTCCCCAATTCTTTGTTGGGTTGTGCATGGAAATGCTTTGTGATCTCTGATCACAGTCATGTAAGACTTTTTTCTGACCGTTTTTTTTCCGTCAAGTTCTTAACCCAGTTCCAGACATTTTAACATCTTTGTTGTTTTCACCTATTCAACAATAACTTCTTTCCATCATTGTGAGATACGTTTTCCCACATGGTTGTGTAAAACATGAGAACCTACTCCCTGCATCAGTTCAGGTTAAAAGAATTGTTACCAGCGGATCTATATTAATTACTGCCGAAATGACCTAATAAGAGCCTCTCAAATATTTTAATTATTAAATTATAAATGGCAACTTTTCTTTAGGCCATGCAGTGTGTACCAAGAAGAATCATTGTTCACTGTGATTTTATTCACTGCATAATTTCCAATACACTGTGTGGCAGAGGCTAGCCAGTATGTTTTGTTGAGTTTTGACCTTTTACACTGTTCATGGCTGAAGAATCAAGGGAAATTGAGCTTATTATGAATGTTTTCTCAGCGTAAAACCTCATTATGCTTTAAGTATGACCAAGCCACTTTGTTGTTCCACTGCACTTGTGCGAAAGAGAGAAAAACATTTAATTTTGTACTTGAGTACTCAAGCACACAAAGCAGTAATAGATTTCTCTGAACGTAAACAAGCAGTCAGAGTGTCAGTGCTGTATTGTTGGTCTAAACTTCTCAAGTAAAGTTATCCTGCTGTTGGAGGAAAATGCTAAAAGAGTTTTTCTTTTCAAAGGAAAATAAAAATACTAATCCTGTGTTACTGCAGTATATCTACACTCTGTCTAAAAGTTTACAGACAGTTTTCTTCCTGCAGTAACAGCCTCTATTCTTCTGGGCAGGCTTTACAGTAGATGTTAGAACATTGCTGGGAACATTTAATTGCATTCAGCCACAGGAGCAATACAAGTTGTGTGCATGCAACTGAACATTAGCAATGAGTGCACCTTAATGTGACTCAGTTCATTAATTAAACTGCGATGGGCTGATACTCTGTACAGGGTGTTTCCTGCCGTATGCCCAGTGAACACTGGGATAGGCTCCAGCAAACCCATCAATCAAAGAACAAGCGACTTAGAATCCAGAATATACCTGGCATCTTTGACAGCAATGCAGTGTATACAACAGAGAAATAGTCTCTTACGCAGCTTGCTGATTTACTTGAGGACTTGGGGTTCTATGTTCTGAATAAGAGGAAAAAGACTTCCCTGAGTCTTCAATGACAGAGTAGCTGATAAAAGCTAAAGATTGACACAGACACTTGAGCAGCTGTGCTATTTCACGGCTCTTTACCCACCAGGAGGGAAAAAAAGCAATCAAAAGACATGCGAGGTTGTGACCTCATACAAAGCAGTGTTATGAAGTGAGGGACTGACAAAGAAGGGGAGAGGCAGACAGAGACAGAAAGAAAACTGAGAGAGAGAGAGAGAGAGAGAGAGAGAGGGAGAGAGTGGGAGAGAGAGAAAGAAAGAGCTAGAGAGAAATTGGAATGATATAGGGTAAATCCAGCAGGTGAGATATTTTCCTTTACTGGCTTTGCTTCCTCTCTATCTGTTTCTGTTCATCGGTATCTCTCCACGGGTGTTTAAACCTAGCTGTTAGCAGCTGCTATTATGGCACTTTAGTTAGGCCTCCTGTGGAACATCTTTGCTGTAATCTTTTCTGTACATGGCTAAAGTACTGCATGTCTGTATTACAGTCTAGGCTGCTAAATGAATGTTAAGCAATGGAATAATTTATATTAACCTTTGTTCAAACGGGGTTGTCATCATCAGAATTATTATCAGCACATCATTGTTACAAAGCAATTCAAACCAGTGTTTGATTTTTTGTATTATGGAATATAAGTTAAAAGTTCAGGTTACGCCAGGCTACTGGGTTGATCCAGGTAATTCTAGTGCCCTTTACTGCATCATGACCATCCTGTCTGCATCAGAATCACAGTAACAAGGTTGCTTTGGCATGGAATCCTCTAGTATGCATGAGCATCAACACTGATACACTGACTTATATGTAGTTAAAAATATTGGATCAGCATTGACGGAGAATTCCTATATCGGTGCATCCCAACTTTGTATAATGTGAAGCACATATCAGTGGGTTATCTTGTATAATGTTGTACAACTAAAAACATTTCTTAGCCATGCACCCCATAACAGAAAGATCCCACCAATGATGTCGGCCAGTATGAGATAGTGTTATTGGCATCATCCAAACCAGTAATCACAATATATATTGAGATGGACATGTCCCTCAATTTAGTAATATAATAAATACAAATATATGTATTCCACTCACTAGATTTGTATAATGTAAGGGTCCTTTTGATCTAGAGTCAAATCTAGCAAGTCAAATCTAGTGAGAAATTTGCTTGGCTCTCACCAAGTGTAAGCAGCACTTACAGATTGCATTGCTTCTTGTTATGGTGCTATTGTGTAGTACATGTTGATACATGCATAATCAGTCACTTTCTAGAATATGAATTTTGATTCAATACCCACATAACAAACACCAGCTTCCTTCATGTGTCTGTGGTCTTATTACTGATACTGAGACATTCGCAATGAACATGTATAGAATCAAAACAGCATGCCAACATGTAGATGCCTCTATTATTCAGTAATAGAATATTAGAAAAATTACAAAAATATAAAACTAGTATTACATGCAGCCAAACAAAACCTTCATCATGAGATGTACTGATATGAAACATTCTTTTTATGAAGAGCACTAATGAAAAATAAGTGTAAAGCATTCAGTGTTGATCCACCACAGTGGTATATTATGTATGACATTTAAGACCCCAAGTTACTGCTATTTAACTGAGTTTGGGAAGTGTGACAATTGAGAATGGGCAATTGTATTGTCAGTATGACATTGTTTTAAACTGTTGGAGCATAGAATTAACATTTAAAATATAAATCTAAATTTACATTAGCCCATATTTGACCACAGGCTATCATACTGGTTTTGCCCTAAAACACTCATAACAAACACCTTATGTTTTTCTATGTGTATGTATCATATGTAGAGCTAAACTGTTTATTGTCATTTTTCCCCATACAGTGTACAGTAAACTCTCATCCTATATTTTACTAAAGACTGAAGTCCACCACCCATACACACGTATATTAAATTCATGCCATGCCATAAATGATCGGTTCATTTCTGGAAAGCAGGCACAGCCCTTTAACACACACCTTTGCAATTATCATATCATAGACATTGTCAGGACGCAACAGATGCAGATAATAGAATAATTATCACAGGCCTGAATTACAGCACACTGCTGTACATTCTGAATTATGCAAATCCATTGCCTCTGAGAGTTAGCCATGCCACTGTTCTCCCAAAGCAGTAATGAGCAGCTCAAACTACTCATTAGTACACCACTGTTAGGCGCAGCAAGTGCTGGTGCTGGCTGCAAAAGTGTCGTGTATCATGCCAATTAGTGAAGCTTTATGGAATGCAGATGAAGCTACACTTTATTCAGCCTAATCACACTCTTCAGAGGTAGTTCATGAGTCAAACATGACTGTGTGTACAGCAGAGTGCTTTTTAAGATTAATTAAAACCATCCTGCAGTCATTTTCTTATGATCTCAATGGGAGCCTAGAACAGTTTTGGCATCTTCGCTGAATGCAAACTAAAGATAGAGCCATAAATGAGGTTTTTATAAATGCCTTTTTGATCATTTTCTGCAGGATCTCAGCCTAGACACCACAAATAGATGAACACAGTAGCTTGAAATAGCAGCTTTGCATTTATTTCAATATTATGCCAGTAGGAAGATAGCAAGAGTTGATCTGTTTCTCTGAAACACAATGAAGATTAAATTACAGGCACTCTTCTCCACCATCGATCCACATAATGTTTATCTGCTTCAAAGGAATTCAAACTTACAGGGGACATTTTTAGATCACTGTATATTGTGGCATTTGGGCCTGCCTGAATGTGCTTATTTGGATGAAGAAGACAGAAAACTGTATATAAAGACAGACTAAATGTAGTGGTCTCTAAAAGCCCTCCAGCTGCCTGACAGTTTGGTCCTCAGAGAAATGGTGGAAGACAGGGGTATCTCATACACACAGTCACTCTGCTTTCATGGTGGCAGAGCACAGGATGATTTATTGCTTTAATATAACCTTTTCCATCTATCTGAATGGATATTGTCTCTGGTCTAGGGGTAGGCCCAACATAAAGGCTGTTATGAAGAGAGGGAAAAATCATCAATTGCAAGTTGTAAATCAGCATGAGCTGGAGTCTCAGTCTAGGACTGGATGATTTTGGGGTAAGTGCGGTTTTCCTGACCAATACTGGGACTGGGATTTAAATCACGAATATTTTTTATATATTGATGTCCAGGGCTGTTATCTTGGCCAAGAACATCAGCAAATCTATCTATCTAGGTAGGTTGTACACTGTTAATATTTTTCCAACACCAGACAGTGCTAGTGAAAAAATGAAAAACTATTTTTGTGCATTTACTTGGTCTGATGCCATATCCTGCCTGGGAAAGGCAAGACACACTGTGAGCCGAGGAGAGCACAGATATGCTATTTCCCACACTCTGAGCTAAAACATTACAATCATCATCAAAAGAATAGCTGCACAAATGCTGCACCCAGAAAGGAATTAACCGACAGGAATTAAACTTGGTGGGTATGTTAGCTTTGTGAGACATGCAAATGATTCAAGTTACACGTTCGGCTGTGCATATGACGTAAGCAAGGACGGGTCTTACCGCTGTACCTGACTGAATCAGCAGCAACGAT
Organism: Prochilodus magdalenae; assembly: GCA_024036415.1. Taxonomy (NCBI): domain Eukaryota; kingdom Metazoa; phylum Chordata; class Actinopteri; order Characiformes; family Prochilodontidae; genus Prochilodus; species Prochilodus magdalenae. The sequence continues at coordinate 266,759 of JAMWET010007630.1, read as the reverse complement.
TGCAGAAAATCAGCAAGCAGTCATCCTGTTAATGCCAGCATTATTGGCAGACGGCTGCATGACTCAGGACTACATGCAGGCAGACTGTAACGACGACTGTCCTGAACACCGCGTCAACACCACCAAAGACTGAAGCAACTTCAGTGACAAGTCTCGCTTTTGTCTTGGTGAAGACGACTAAGGAATCTGTGTGTGGAGAGACCGTGGTCAGCGCCAAGATGAACGGTTTGATGCCTCGTGTCACATGACAACATGAAAACATATAAACTTGTTTAAACCGTTTAGTTTTGGTTGATGCTTGAATTTTTTTTTGGAAGATTTGAAATGATTGAATTACCACGCTTCAGGACTGACCCAGAGAGGAATGATTAATCAGGGTCAATAATCAATCAAGATTTTATTTCTGAAGTGGCAGTTCATTTTGAATAAAATTTAATTATACAGGGAGGGGGGAATTATTACCCGTCACTATGTACATGCTTATCTGTTTTAGAAAAGTCTGTACTGAAATAAGGCATGAAAATGGAAAGAATACAAAACACGTCTCTGAGACTTAGTTCTTTCACCTGGCATGTCGTATTATAACCTTCTTATTATACAGTGTATAAACAAGTGTGACAAGGTCCCCCTCCAACACTGTTTGGTTGCTTCTGATTGGTCTAATTCATCTACAGTTCAAGCTGTGCACAAGTTCCATGTAATTAAGTTAAAATACTCCATTTAAAGCATGACACAACACTGATGATAATGTAGGCTGTAATTAAAATTGCAGCTCTTGAGATTTAAAAATTACACAGTATTTAATTGCAATTTGAATATAACGATGATTAATCTTGCAGCTCTGCCTCAGTCATGTTTTTTTATTTATTTATTTTTATGTCTTTTCTTTGGGTCAATTAAGTTGGCAGAGACATGCCACTTCTTAATCTCTCTTTTAGTGGGTTTGCAAAGCAGATGCTGCTTTAAGAATGATTCATTTTTTCTGGGTTTTGTTTGTATGTCTTATTCTGTGGTGTTGGTGTAGCTCAGCGGATAACACCACTACCTGCCAAGTAGCCACCACCACACGTGGGAGACTGGGGTTCGAATCCTGGGCTGAGTGACTATGCTGTGCTACACCAATAAGAGTCCATGGGCAAGACTCCTAACACTACACTGGCCCACCTGTAGTATGATTAACCTTGTAAGTCGCTCTGGATAAGAGCGTCAGCTAAATACCGTAAATGTATTATTATGGTTTTGTTATTTTGTTAATGTTCTTTGTTAATGTACCTATGACTATGTACATTAAATTGTGAATTGTGGTGTTAAGAAGTGTAGCTATGCTAGGTGACTATTAGTATTAGTATAAGTGCATGGTGGAAGTGTAAATGAAACATGATATTACTTGTTAATACTTTTTCCCAATTGCTGATGCACTGGGATTTTATCAAACGTACATTTTGATGCAAGATCACAGAAAAGCCATAATTTAGCTCATTCCAAAAGTATTTAATGAATCACAAATCATAATATAAACAGAGACATGATGCAGCTTGTCGACTTCAAACGATAGAAGGCAATATAACACCAGGAAGTTGTCGTGTCCACCTCTATCATGAGAAACATGGAAATGAAATGAAATGAAATTTCACCCCCTCAGTGTTAGCATTTGTTAGCATGAACAGTAGTTTTCTTACCAATCTAAAAGAAATATTGTGAGTTCAACATCACACCTTATACTTTTGCTCTCTAAGATTATTGACTCACTATCAACTCATGAGGTACAGTGGTATTACAAGACTAGGCAGGGTGGGGCTAACTCTAAATTTAATCTTATAATGCAAAGTCCAAAAGAAAAGTCACCTTCCACATATTTGGTTTAGATAGGATTTTTTCTAAAACCAGTTTCATAAAAGTTTCAATTATTTTGTTTTAAATAACATTGCATGTGTATCTAACCTTTTCAGGCATGCATTTTGTGAGTTTGGGATCATTTTGAATGGTGTAAACAAACTTCATTAAAAGACAAGCCTTATCACCATCCTTCTAAGGGTGCCCACAGAGAGTTGGCTCATTTACAGTGAAAAACTTAATGTCTTTGCTTTTAGCATAACACCTGTTCTTGTCTAACTGGGAAGCTGTACCCAGTAGCAACACAATACTTTCACCTGTCTGTGAGTGATGTTGGTATTTCGGCAATGCAAACGTGGCTCCAACGTAAGGGATACTAGAGAAGGATATCTCATAGCTAAGCTTATCCCAGCTCACCCATAGATGCGCCCCAGCTGTACACTGTAAAACTGTAATTTCTTCACAGCCTGTTGATAATTGTAGTTGATGTTGAAATGTTGTAACTGTTTAATTAATTAATGCAAATTTAATGCAAAGAATAAATATTTTTCTTTCTAGAACCACACCTAAAAGACAAGAACTATCCTTTTAAAAGAGTTCTGTTTGCCCATGTGTCTCCAATCTAAGCAAGCTAAATATCTCACTAAGGTGCACTAAGCTGCCAGTGACGCTTATTCATAGCACAAGTCACTAACTGTGATTATATTGTGCTGCGGGCAAATGGGAAGTGAGAGGGTGCCTTAATTGAGATGACAGGAATCACACCTGATTAAATCCTCTAAAATTATGCCAAGCAATAGCACTGTGCAGGTCATTTCTTGGCTAGGCACGGACGAATAATTAGGCGATTCAGGAATACTGTGCTCATTTCTTATGAACCATGCAAATCTGGATGTCAAATCACTCTGCTGTCTCTTCAAATGATTTGCCAGTGCCTCTCTCTAGCTGATGAGATATGCATGCTTATGAAACAGGCATGTCGTGTAGTAGATCAGGTTAATGATAACCGAAATTAAATGAAAAAGGATCCATTTATAATGCATTACCTCAAGGATGTAGTTACCCACAGCATTAAAGACGAAGGAGCTGAGACATGATTTTGATCTCGATCAATATTGCTTGCACTCCTTGACTAGTTCAGTCAACATTAATAAATGACTGTCAATGTCATGATAGGTCTTGCATGGCTAATGGAAGCCACTATAATTAGCACTGACAACTTCTCATTAGTAAACAGAATGCTCTCACTCAGCTCCGTCTGTGAAAACAGGTCTGCTGGCTTCAGTAATCAGCCTCCTCATTCCTTGGCTTATCAGAATTACATGTGCTGACGTTTCTATTCATCTTTGATGGAATTCTATGTGCTTTATCGGCCTACTTGTCTCCCTATTGTCCGCGAGTAGTCAGAGCAATGCTGCTGCTCTATTCTTCTATTTCTAACTGTCCTTAATGATTGAATCCTACCTCCCACCTTGTGGTATTTTCAACCTAGAAATGCCAATCTTCTTTATTCTCTGTGTCAAATATTCTGCTGAGATAATGATAACACTTAGCTGCCCGTTTTTATCTGCTAATCTGTTTCAGCTAAACTCAAGCTACATGGGTTGTGTAGACTAAACCTCTGCTCAAGTAGCTATTGTTGCTAACCCTAACCCTAACCCTAACCCAAAGATCAAATGTACCTTCCCAAAACCAGTACTATGAAAAATATTAGGTAAAGAAAACTTACCTTATAGGTGTGGAAAGTGTCCAATGTAGCCTAATGGAAATAACTGGTAATTAAACGTTAAATTAAGTAAAAAAAGTAAACTACAATTAAAAAAGCAGTTTATAGTTACCATGCATCTCTGAAAATCACAGTAATGATGAATATCCATATCCTGCTGTGCTTTACATTGTTGGGGGGAATGTATGGACCTTAACCACTTTTTTTGCAGGATAGTTCAAGCAGGGCTGTTGGAAAGTGTACTAAGCAATTCTTTGGAAAAAAAAAGGCAGACATAGTGCCTTTAAATTATTTCAGAAAAGCAGAGGACTCTCAAAAACAATCCTAATGGAAATATTAATAGAGCACATCTCGCAAAGACACCTTCAGCTGTAATTCTTTAGTTCCTTTTACACATTTCTTGTAGATAATTTGCATATCCTGAGGGTTTAAGGGCTTTTCCTAAGTGTACAGTGGCAGAAGCCACAGGAAAGACACTTACATCCATCATTGGTCCTTATCTAAAGATCAAACTAAGAGCCCTTACTTTAACTGGTTCTGTTCCTTTGGTTAAGCTTTTAACCTACAGCCATACAGTAAGTGCTTCTGTCTGAGTTTCATTCTATACAAAAACTGTTCAATCAATATGTTGTTTCAGGTGTAAGATTCTCAGATCCAATGCAAAATCAGCACTTGGGAATCCCAAGTTATAAGTTTCTACATAGCTGAATTGTTGAAACGTCATTGAGGCTGGTTTGGTTCGAAATAATCAGCTTAGAGATGTGTATAAACTGGGGTTGTCATATTTAAGATGCATATATGGCCATTTTATTTACTTTCTCAAATAATCAGTGAACCTATGCATCTTTCTAATTTTATATGGAAAATTGATCACAGTAATTTATTGGTAAATCTTACAATGCTCTGCATGTGCCTATAAACCATAAATACATTTAAAGTGGATTTAATTGATTTAATTTAACTCTGTGATGGTTAGGATGGTCTGGTCCAATAATCAATGCTGACAATTCAGAACTTTTCACATCAGTCCTCTCTGAATAGCGGCTTAATTTTGTACCTTAATAATATATACCTCAGTTAAACCATTGGTTCTTGTCGTGGTTGCCATGTCATGGAGTCTATACCAGCTCTCACTGGGTGGAAGAAACACTCTGGACAGTCTGCCAGTCCATCACAGGGCAGACACATAGACATACACATTCACACCTTCTGGGAATTTAATGTCTCCATATCACTTGACTGCACAGGACTGTGGGAGGAAACCAGAGCACCTAGAGAAACCCAGCGCAGACATGGGCAGGACATATGAATCCCCCCCACAGAAAGGACCCTGGTTGCCTGACCAGGGAATCAAACACATGCCCTTTTTGCTGTGAGGCTACGGTGCTACCCCCTGCACCACTGTGCCTCTTAGCCATATAAGAAAATGGACATTTTTCGAAAAGTGGTTGTATTCCTGCTTAAGCGATGACTGTAAATGAAATCGTTTAGAAAACTGGAGGCTTTTCTTCAGCCTGAGCCACGATATTCATATTCAGAGGACTCTTTCAGCTTTTTAATTATCTGAGGGGCATTAGAAAATGACATTAAATGGACATTTGAGTTCATTTTTCAAATAATTACTGCAACAATAATAGTCATAAGACCTTTCAGTGCATGTGAGAGAGTGACATCCATTCTTCAAAATATGGTCTATAAAGTCAACCAGAAGAATCTCAGTATCTACAGTCCCTGACATAAGTTCTGTCGCTTATCCATGTTGTGGAAACAAAAGCTTATAACCTGACTTTAAATTCATCCATTGGTTTTAGAAATGACTCATATGAAAGCTGAAACCCTCCCAAATGAGATTTAATTTACGAAAATAATTTTGCTTCACTGCAGAAATATTGATCATTTAATGAACACAGAAAGGTCAGATTTTGGCAAGACAAAAGTTTTGTCGCCCACAGAAAGTAATGTGAAAATCAAACAAATAATTCACTTCATATACAAAGATATGCTTCATAACACTGGTGAATGACGTTGTGGTGCTATTAGAGCCATATTTAATATTCTGTATGACTTCCATGAGCTTGAAGGACTGCATCCATGCGGTTCGACAATGATTCATACAATTTATTGATGAAGTCATCAGGAATAGCAAAGAATGCAGTCTTACATGCCTCCCAGAGTTCATCAAGATTCTTTGGTTTTGTCTTCCAAGCTTCCTCTTTCATCCTACCCCAAACATGCTCAATGATGTTCATGTCTGGTGACTGGGCTGGCCAGTCCTGGAGCACCTTGATCTTCTTCGCCTTGAGGAACTTTGATGTAGAGATGGATGTATGAGATGGAGCACCATCCTGCTGCAAAATTTGACCCCTTTTATGATTGGGAATGTAAGATGTAGCTAATACTTCTTGATATTTTAGGCTATTGATATTGCCTTCCACCTTGCAAATATTTCGCACACCCCCATACTGAATGTAACCCCAGACCATGCTCTTTCCACCACCAAACTTGACTGTTTTCTGGGTGAATCTTGGATCCATACGGGCTCCAGTAGGTCTCCTGCAGTATTTGCGGTGGCTGTGGTGTAATTCAACTGAAGATTCATCTGAGAAATCCACCTTCTGCCACTTTTCCAGCGTTTAGCAGGCTGTGGGCCTTGGCAAATGCCACACGGTTTTTTACCTGCCTTTTGTTTAGTGCTGGCTTCTGGGCACTGATTCGACCATGGAGGCCATTTCGAGACAGAATCCTACAAACTGTTCTAGTTGACACAGGGACTTGAGGTGACCAGGCCTGGTGGAGCTCTGCTGCAGTGGAAGAGGACTGGCTTTGGATTTTCTAACCAACAAACGTTCCTCCCGAGCAGTTGTCTTGTGGGGTCTGCCGGACCTGGGCTTGTCCCAGTCTCTTCAAATCTTTTTTTAATTCTTTGTACTTGATGCTGAGACACATTAAAGGTGCCAGCCACCTCTGCAGTGGATTTGGTCTTCAGCGTCTTGATAATCAAGGCTTTGGTCGCAGGATGGATTTTTGGCATGTTGTCAGAGGTCAAGTTGCAGTGCAAGTGAAGGTCTGGGGTGCTGGAGTTCTTTTTATACACACCCACTAATTAACCAATCAATTAGTGAGCACAGGTGAGGCTGTAAACTAGGATTGGGTGCATTATATGACAAGGCGACAAAACTTTTGTCTTGCCAAAATCTGACCTTTCTGTGTTCATTAAATGATCAATATTTCTGCAGTGAAACAAATTTATTTTCGTAAATTAAATCTCATTTGGGAGGGTTTCAGCTTTCATATGAGTCATTTCTAAAACCAATGGATGAATTTAAAGTCAGGTTATAAGCTTTTGTTTCCACAACATGGATAAGCGACAGAACTTATGTCAGGGACTGTATTACTCCAAGAGCTTTTCCACCTTTACTGTGGAACTGGCATGTTGTAAAATCAACTTTTTACAATCACAGTGTCATGAGGTAGGAGAGAATTTTTGCCCATTGTACTGAAGAGAAAAACTCTATGCATCCCTCGTCAGTGCAATGCATAAAACGGGGTGACTAATACTTTTCCTCTCATGGTGAAACTGTGGGCTGTGAGATAAAAGGAGTGACTTCAGAGAGGATCGTATTCCCTCATCTCCAGATTTGAAAAATGCATATTCCCTCAATAGCAGACAAAGTCACTAAGGGCAAAGGAGATGATCAAAACACAATATATTCTGGCTGCTGAACACATGCTACCCTGATCGACATTTCAGAGAGCGACTCCGCTGCGGGTGGCTTTATGCAAGACAAAAACCATCTTGATCTCAATTGGTTTCATTATTAAGAGGGTCTTCAGTTGTCATATGAGTATGGCTGGTCATCAGATATCATTTGGACTACCTAATCTGTTGGGTTTTTACAGCAATCAATCCGATGGTCCATTTTCCCATCTCAAGGTTGTCAGTTCCATATTTCTTCAAGTGGAAGAGAAACCAGTAGGAGCTAGCAGGTAATTAGGGAGTTATTATGGATGGTTTCTTGTTTGAGTGAAGGTCTTTATGCTCTCTTCTCTTCCCCAGCAGGTGACTGGAAACTGGACCATAAGCTGCTACTATGAGACCAAAGAAGACTGACAAATCCACTCCATGTGTGAACAGACATCGTTTATCTGCTAGCCTACAGCTGCAATTATTTTGGTTCTGTTTTTCATGTGTCTCCAAAAGAGGGGGCTTAATACTTCATCACTGTCATTCCCTTTTTTCTGGTTTCCCTGCCCTCTTTCAGTCATGCAACACTGCATACACTACACAATATATAATATGTATCAAAATACCATCAACCAAACCATGAAAAGCTATTCACATCCTCAAAAAGACGTTTGCAGTGATGAGACTAAAACGATTACTCTTTAAGTACTCTGCTCACCCTGCTGCCCCTATAACACTGCAAATTGGAAAAGAGAGGAGCAAATAAACGTGAAGAGATGAGTGAAAGAGATAACCCAGAGACGGCGAGAGCAGTTCTGTGGGCGGATTTGGGAGCCATTTCTTTAATTGGAAACATCCTACAGTTTTTCAGAAGCACAATGGTCAGAGTAGGAGGGAGGGTGGCACCAATTTACCAACTGAGAGGATGTTATCGTCACATGCAGAATGAGAGTCAAAGGCCACTGACAGTGACAGCTTGACCTTTTCGGCATCTTTTTCTTTTTTCTCTTCTCTCTCTCTTTGTTGCAATGATGGCAAGCAGCACGGAGGGTGAAGTGTGTTGCTTTTATGTGCATCAGTTTGTTCAAGCTTTAATTATTGACTCATTTAGATCTTGTTTCGTTTTATTGCTTGAAAAGCACCGCACGGTATTTTATTTTGTTTTTGGCAATGGTCAGTAATAATACAGGCACCTGGTAAACGGGAAACTCTCATGAGGATTAAAGTGCTGCAGAGGCCTGGAAAACTGACATGTTTATGTGGAAAAACATTTCTTCTCTCATCATGACACACATGATCAGTGGGTTTAACTCTGACACACTTTCCCCCAGTAAATGCAGCCTGCGCGGAACTAACAGCTTTCTGTTTGCGTAGGGAAAGTGACAGGTCTGGGCTTTGATCATTAAGAGGTATTATATTTCCATGTCACCCCTATGAAATGGCAACATTCTCTGTATGAATCAGAAATTTCTTGAGAAATGATGTTGCCATCTTTACATGGATGACACTACCCATAGTAACAAAGCAGACGCCCACTCTTTCCAAATAATGAATTCAGCCTGCTGGCAGAGTTGTCCCAGATGTAGAGGATTTAAACTTTTAGCGGAGTTGGCATGAAAGAGCTTGACTCCTGAATGCATCCTAACTGTCACTCCCAGCCCAACAGCACAGAAATACCTTGTTTTATAAAGTCGCAACATACCATAGCTTTCCAAACAGCAATGTATAAAATAAATCCAATTTACTTGATTCAAATGTTTGCATAAAGCGGCATCAACATACTATATATCAACTAATGTAATAAACGTGGAGACAGCAACAAAAGCAAACAGCAGAAAGATAAAAATATATATATATTTTTTTATCTTTCTGCTGTTGGCTTTTGTTGCTGTCTCCACATTTTGGAACTGGATTTTACACCCAGTATTTCACACCCAGTTTAAAACCTCATTTTAGTTGTGGAGATCCTCTGTACATAACTCAGACTTCACAACAAAGTTGATTTGAAGTGCTCTTTTCCAGCACATACACACACTGTCCAACACACACTTCTTGTTTGTTCAGTTCTCTTTTGATGTTGCTTTGTCTTTAACCACTATTCAGAATGTTTATATTATTTGTTTTGCTCTGCAGATTATACAAACTGCTGTCTGCCTATGCTTAATAACTGCTTGGTGGGAGAATAGAGTTATCTTTCCGTGAGGAATGTGTTTGTGTGGGTAAGAAAAAAGAAACAAAGTACAAAGTGAAATAAAAATTTATGAAAAAATGTCCTTCAAAGACATCTAACACCTCTCAATGTGTGTGCGCATGCGTATGTGTGTGAGAGAGAAATAGAAAGAAGACAGAGAGAGACTAAGAGTGTGTGTGTGAGAGAGAGACATACAGAGTGTGTGTGAGAGAGAATAAGAGAGAGAGAGAGAGAGAGAGAGAGAAAGAGGGGGAGAGAGGGAGAGAATGTGAATGTAAGGGGGAGACAGAAGAAAGAGACTGAGTGAGTGAGTGAGTGAGTGAGTGAGTGAGTGAGTAAGTGAGTGAGTGAGTGAGTGAGTGAGTGAGTGAATGAAAGAGTGAAAGAGAGAGACAGGGGCAGAGAAAGAGAGTATGTGCCAGAGAAAAGAGACTGAGAGAGAGAGAGAGAGAGAGAGAGAGAGAGAGAGAGAGAGAGAGAGAGAGAATGGTAGAATGAGTGTTTGAGAGAAAGGCAGAAAGAAAAGGGCAGAGAGAGAGAGATAGTGTGAGTCATTAGCCAACTTTTCACAAAGACGCTGCTTTCCTCTGATATTCTTACGTTCATCAGAGATATTTCGTATCCGCCAAAATCAAACCGAATCTGGGGCGCGTCTCCGGTAGAGATTCACCCTCCTCATCCTCGCACACGGACACAGCGCTCACGAGAACCGCACGCAGCCAGCGCTCAGCCGGAGAGCCACACACACCTGTGAGTATTCTTTACTTACTATTGTGTTTACAGTGTAGAAGACTTTCACCAAGTTTACAGAGCAGAGCGCGTCTAGCAGCGTCCATCCCTCAGACAGACGAAAAGCAAACTCGAGCCGTACAGGTTTAGATGGTCAGTTAACTTGTGGAATTAGACTGGGTCCTGGTTTTCACTGATTTGGTTTCTGGCCAAATACCGTGTGTAGCAGGTGCGAGCTGTTTACGTTGAAGGAATGCAGTTGTTTGGATGCGGTTTCATGTTTATCCAGGTGGACATACATTTATTCACACACCACGAGGAATTTTAATATGTTCAGGATCCTAAATCTCTCGCGGGGTTTTCAATCCAGTGCAGATTTGCTCAGCAGGCAGTGAAGTAAAGGAATGACTTACATGTATTTGCTCGGTCCCTTCACTGTTGTGGACTGTAGTTTAAATCGCTGCTGTTTACTCTTCAATTTTCCTTTCAAACAAAACACTCAGAAATTCATACACAGATTTGCCTAGACTGCACACGGTGAACAGGTGGGCTACAGTTTATAGAGTCGCTTGTGAAGCAGTTGCATTAACATGCCTTGGACCACACACAGAAGCACCATAAGTATAATTACACATGACCTTAATAATGCATGGAAGACAGGAGCAGGCAAACGCCTTTATTTTCTAGGTTAGTAAATCTGGAAACAAAATAGCCTTCTTACTTTTTTGTTGTGACCAGTCATATGGCTTGCAGTGAAGCAGCACAACTTCAATACCTCATATAGAGCACCTATATGACCAACATAACGAGGACATGCATGTGGAGACGGATCAGAGCTGGCTTTTAAATGTATCAGGACAAATGTGGTATGGCAACCTGGAACACAACTACAGAGGCTGGTTTCTGAACTGTACTGTCTCTGTGCAGTAGTATAGTTATCAGTATGATTTAATGATGCAGCTGTCAGTTATATTATTTCTTTGGTGTGTTTGTAGGTCACCTGATCCTTTATTATTTGTATTTGGTCATTTCTATGCAAGTTACTGATTTCTGTATGTCTTTAACTGCAGTTAGGACTCTATCATCAAGATCTTTATCTCTGCTTCATTAATTCAAATAATATTCCTCACGTTGCAGATTTCTTGGTATCATACGTAAATGATGTGGGTGAGAATGATCTTTATCAGAATGTCGGAAAGTCAGCAGGCAGATGCCGGAACATGAATCCTGCATGGTGCGGCATGAAAGTACTTTTTAGTGATATGTTAAATAGTGCTACTGTGTTGAGCCATGCATAGTACAGCACTGAGAGCTATAGTAAGCAATGAGAGCATTGTAAGATTTGTTACAATATAATTTTATTTTGCCCTGGTGTCTTTCTGATAAACAATATAAACTCTCTATTGATGTGTTGTGATCCTATTCATGTAATAGTTTATTAATTGTATATTTTAGACTTTAACAGTGTTGTTGTTGGTGCTCATTTGATGGACATCACTGGGCTGTTTGCTTTTGTCACATACATGTACAATTGAGGCCAATACCATATGGTGAGATATATTTAGCAGCACTGATCAAATCAGTTCAACCCAGTTTTTACATCTTGGGATTTACTTTGTTGGTCACTACTCAGTCATTTTGTGAAGCGCAGATTGGTTGTGGAGTAATAGAGAAAATGTTCAAATGGTATATTCATTTATTTGTCTATTTTAGCTTCTTACATCAGAAATGTAAAGTTCACCTACCACATATGGGTTTATAGTCAGAGACCAAAGCCCAGACATACCCCCTCTGCTATCTCCTTTAGTAGAAATGGAACACTACAGAGTACCGAGCAAAAGTAAGAGACCAGCCTTAATTTAATTTCCAGTTAACATGGCTTTGGAATACAAGCACCAGTAAGTAGAAAACTTTCAGTTATCAAAAGAATAGTTACACCTAGAAGGTAGTGTCAGAGTGCAATGCTATTTGGAAGGAAGATACATGTTACAGTAGGAATATGAACATTCTTACACAGTTCTTGCAAGTTTTGCAGTAGGGATGGAGGTGGAGTGACACCAGACCTTCTGGACATGTGACATATGACAACAAATCTCCACACACAGATTTGTTATACATCTCCACCAAGACACATCCCTGAAGATGACCTGCTGCTATTCTGAGTCCATGACAGTCTGGCACCACACCATTGCAGTCTTTGGCGTTGTTGATGTGGTGTTAAGGACAGTCATTACAATTGGTGTGTGTGCATGTAGTCTTGCGTCGTGCAGCCGTCTGCCAATGGTGCTGGCACTAACAGAACGACTCATGGAGAGCATCATGTCCTGAATGTCCGCAGTTGTGGCTGTTGGGCCAGTCAGGTACATGTCCTTGTGTGAAGCCTTTTTGTTTAATTAGTAAATTTTGCACATCCTTTCAGACCCATTGTATTGAGCAATGCTGCAGTACCAGTTTTAGTCTAAAGACTGTAAATCAACTGGGCCTTAGGGTAAGGAGGATTCGGAAATTGTTGCTGAGATCAGCTGAGGGTGAAGCCTGAGGTACCTGGAAACTCAATTCAACAAAGCTGAATATCAACAAAACCTTCAAACAGAATAAGACAGCACCCTCTCTACATCAGGGGTCTCAAAGTAGCAGCCCGGGGGGTCTGTCTGTGCCTGATTCATAAGAAATGAACATTACTATTAAACGAATCCTCTGAGCATGCAGAAATAAGTGCTCTTTATTCTCAGAACTTTACTTCGGTATCGCAACAGCAGTAACATCTATGCTAATCGTAATAAGAGTCACGTGAAATTCCATCATTAAATGTCAATTTATTTAGTTAAAGCTAAAATGTTGATTTTTTATGATTTTTATACTACAATGATAATAATCCACACTGTCAGCAGTAAGTAGTAAGACCTGTCAATAAGCAGTGAATTGAAAGTGCTTAAATTAGTGCATACATGCAGTTAAATTTATACTTGGAAAAAAAAATAATAAAGTCTGTTTGTAGCCTGCTGAAAGATTATTTTTATTAGTCTTCCTGCACTATGATGTACTGGTGACCTGTCCTGTCTTCCACCCAATGAGTGCTGGGATAGGCTCTTGCACCCCCGATGTCCCAGGAGGTTAATAGATGGGTGTATTGTAAATATCATGCTATATATTAGTATATCCTTCTAATAACTGTATAATGATTGATACTTTTCATTTTTGCTTTTGATTTTTTTTTTTTTTTATATATATAAAAAAATGTTCTTGGTCTCACCTCACCTAGTGGTCTTGACTATAACACTAGGCATGGATTGTCTCTCACTGTGGATTGTTTCAGATAGAAGGTGAGAATTGTACATCATTTTCTTCTCTCTCCTGAAGATGAAAGTTTTAAGTGCTGTTTAAGTGACAGTTTTGGTGGTCTTCCAGGGCTGTTGTTAGGAGTCTTATGTTCTCTGTACCTTTTGCTACAGTTTTGGAAACATTTCTTTCACTTATTCTTCTTTTGACCTTTCTTTACGCAACTACATTATTTTATTTCAACTATCCTCATTAATATCTATTGAGAAATCAATAGCTTGTACATTTAACTGGAAATTAGGCAAATGAAGAGTGGCATTATTCTTTTTACTGTAGGGCTATTGTAGACCAGAGATTATTTGGGTGGCGGATGGTTCTCAGCACAACAATGACACTGACATTTTAGTGCCATTTAGTGGCACTTTGTGTGGCACTTTTAGTGATCATTTTTTTCCATGCACAATTTCTGTTAGCCTTCCTCTAGAACAATAGTGGCGAGTTTCTGACAAGAGGATCACTGACTGGATATTTTTGGTTGGCAGGCTATTCTCAACCCAGCAGTAACACTGAGGTGTTTGAATATACCAGCAATGCTCCTGCACCTGATACACTCCTTGGTATCACTGCTGTGCTGAGAATGATCCTCTACTGAAATAATTTCTGACCAGCAGTGGTTCTATGATGGCCTCTTTCCCCTGATAGATTGCTTAGACTGTGGCTTTTTTTAAAGGGCTGAGCAAAGACAGAATGAAGCCTCAAGATTTAACGTGACAAACGACATATAAATACAGTACTTACCAGTGTCCGCTCTGAGACTACGCTGTCACTACATGCTTTGCCTGTTAAAAATTAGACATCTTCAGGGATTGCTGACACACATACTGCATGCCTCTACTGTCTATGTAGGTTAGTTTATGGTGTGCATCTCCTTGATTTCCTAAATTACCAAAACCTAAAACTAAATTTGGTTCATAAAAGGCTCTTTTGTTGGATATCTTTCCAAGGCTACAGCACTGTGCCAGAGAATGATAATGGTGGTAGGCCCATTCTCTTTGGGTAGAGCAGGTTTGGATATGAAGAGGACAGGGAACACAATCCCTCCTGCCTGCTTTGCATCACAAGCAAACGGCTCCATTTCATATCCCATTGTAGCATTACAATCCCAGACATGTCACACACAAAACGAGGATGCATGAATTATAACACCAGCATTTTGCTGTGGGATATAATACACGGTACCTTCATATCTCTTAGTAAGTTAATTGCATAGAAAAGAGGTAAGACTCAAGTTATCTCTGCTTTAACAGCTTCAGTGAGAGAATATAAATGTAGCTGAGACCTTTTAATACATCACCTCTAAAGACGTGTTTTCTTCTCAGCATGCTAATTGCATGGTCCCACCTTTGGCCGCAGCTGCTCTAAAACAGCCCTGACCAATCACACTGACTTAGCTCTTAAAGCAGTTAGCATTTAGGTCAGTGTCCTTGTCTTATTATTGGAATTCAGCACAAGAATCAGACTGTAAACTGACTGCAGTCTCTACCTGATTCCTGTGGCACATTTAGTTGTTCTAGTCATTATTGTCTGTTTAACGTTTGTGAGCTTTTAAGGGTATAGGCAAGAGCTCTCCATGAACCCCCAGCAAACACTCTCTTTCTGTCTTTTCAGTGCATCACTACATTTTGAAAAATAGGTTTTAAACATTGGTTGTCGGATCTAGTCTATTAGTTATAATGGTTGGTCCCTGGCACAAGGGTAGGTCTTTTACAGTAATCACTTGATCACAGTTATTTGAAGTAATCACAATTATGTAAGTCATTTAAGTATTTTCATATGTCTATTTGGTTTAATTATTACGATGATTAAGATACATTCTCAATACTGAAAATACAATTGGAACGTAATTGGAAGAAAAATCATGGGATAGCAATATAAAATCAGTTATGAAGTGGTATTACCTCAGGGTACAGCATGGAAACCACACCTGTATATGTTGTAGAGTGAGATTGAACGGCCCACCGTTCTTATGGTAAGGTGACGATTAGTAAAATATTGAATTATCAAACACGTATGAAGGAGGCATGATAGTGCGTGCCAGACATATGGGACATTCTATTTCCAAAATTGTACAGGCATTTTACATTCCATAGTGTAATACAGTGGGGAGAACAAGTATTTGATACACTGCTGATTTTTCAGGTTTTCCCACTTGCAAAGCATGTAGAAGACTGTAATTTTTATCATAGGTACTCTTCAACTGTGAGTGATGGAATCTAAAACAAAAATCCAGAAAAAATACATTGTATGATTTTTAAATAATTAATTTCCATTTTATTGTGGGAAATAAGTATTTGATCATCTATCAACCAGTAAGAATTTTGGCTCTCACAGACATGTTACTTCTTCTTTAAGAAGCCCTCCTGTTCTCCACTCATTACCTGTATTAACTGCACCTGTTTGAACTCGTTACCTGTATAAAAGACACCTGTCCACACACTCAATCAGTCAGACTCCAGCATCTCCACAATGCCCAAGACCAGAGAGCTTTGTAAGGACATCAGGGATAAAATTGTAGACCTGCACAAGGCTGGGATGGGCTACAGGACAATAGGCAAGCAGCTTGGTGAGAAGGCAACAACTGTTGGTGCAATTATTAGAAAATGGAAGAAATGCAAAATAACGGATAATCTCCCTCGGTCTGGGGCGCCATGCAAGATCTCACCTCATGGAGCATCAATGATCTTGAGGAAGGTGAGGAATGAGCCCAGAATTACACGGCAGGACCTGGTCAATGACCTGAATAGAGCTGGGACCACAGTCTCAAAGAAAACAATCAGTAACACTCTACGCCGTCAAGGATTAAAATCCTGCAGTGCACGCAAGGTGCCCTTCCTCAAGCCAACGCATGTCAAAGCCCGTCTGAAGTTTGCAAATGACCATCTGAATGATCCAGAGGAGGAATGGGAGAAGGTCATGTGGTCTGATGAGACAAAAATAGAACTTTTTGGTTTAAATGTTGTATGTATTTATGTTTGGAGGAAGAAGAATGATGAGTACAACCCCAAGAACACCATCCCAACCGTGAAGCATGGCGGTGGAAACATCATTCTTTGGGGATGCTTTTCTGCAAAGGGGACAGGACGACTGCACCGTATTGTGGGAAGGATGGATGGGGCCATGTATCGTCAGATTTTGGCCAACAACCTCCTTCCCTCAGTAAGAGCACTGAAGATGGGTCGTGGCTGGGTCTTCCAGCATGATAACGACCCAAAACACACAGCCAGGGCAACTAAGGAGTGGCTCCGTAGGAAACATCTTAAGGTCCTGGAGTGGCCTAGCCAGTCTCCAGACCTGAATCCAATAGAAAATCTTTGGAGGGAGCTTAAAGTCCGTGTGGCCCAGCGACAGCCACGAAACCTGAAGGCTCTGGAGGAGATCTGTATGGAGGAGTGGGCCAAAATCCCTGCTGCAGTGTGTGCAAACCTTGTCAAGAACTACAGGAAACGTCTCATCTCTGTAATTGCAAACAAAGGTTTCTGTACCAAATATTAAGTTTCTTTTTCTGGTGTATCAAATACTTATTTCCCACAATAAAATGGAAATTAATTATTTAAAAATCATACAATGTATTTTTCTGGATTTTTGTTTTAGATTCCATCACTCACAGTTGAAGAGTACCTATGATAAAAATTACAGTCTTCTACATGCTTTGCAAGTGGGAAAACCTGAAAAATCAGCAGTTCTCCCCACTGTATGTGTACCGGAAATGCACTATAGAAGACATTACCACCCACAGTGTAAAACACATGGGCCGCCCATGGGTGCTTAATGATCTTGACCAGCAACATCTGACTAGAATTGTCTGTGCAAGCAGACAAGGGACTCTAGAAGAAATCACACCCACATTCAAGGCAGGAGACCCCACATGTATGTCCCGCATGTTAGTGCAGCATTTCTAAGCTTTCATGGGAAATGAAAACAGAAGACCCACCAGGGTATTTCTGTTAACTTCATGGGACATAGTTTCCTGGCTTCCAACCCCATGAGGCTGTGGACCCCAGTTGTCAACAAGGCACTGTGTAGGCTGGCTGTATTTCCATACTGGTGTGTGGTGTTTTTTTGGCACAGGTTGGGTCCACTGTTCTGCTTAACAGATCACTGGCTGGTTTCCACTTGGTTTTACTGCTTGATGACCATTTGCAGCCCTTCATGGGCTTCATGTACCCCCACAAAGATGGGATATTCTAGCAAAATAATGCACTGTGCCATCCAGAAGTTGTCCAGAAACCGTTCAAGAAGCATTCTGGAGATTTCTGATGAATGGTTTGGCTTGCACGTTTGCCTAACATGAGCCCAAACAAGCATTTATGGGATTTGGTAAAAGGATCATTCACACCCAACATTTTGCACCAACAACTTTGTATGCGTTGCTTTCCAGATGGCCTGGCTCAGTGTCCCTCCGGACATCTTCCGTTCACTTATGGCTCCAATGCCATGTTGGGTGGCTGCACTTCGTCGGGCTACAGTGGGACACAAACTAGTTACTGTCCCATGACTTTGGCACATCAGTGTATGTTTAAGTAGTCGCTTTGGATGGCCAGTGACCAAAGTAGTTTGACCTAGGTCCACTGGGCCCAATCATACCATTGACTTTTAGAGACTTCAAGACTTCTAATACCATCCCAACTTCTTATGATAAGGAGCTCTAAGAAGAACATTCATTCATGAGGTAATCCAGGCATGGTATGCAAAGTTGCACTGCATGCTCCACCCCCTCTCTGTAAAAGAGACTTTTGTTATAATTAATGTTGGGGTTCATTAGTTTAATGTGATTGTGAGTTATTTAGTGTGGGTTTAGTGTTTACCATTCCATGAAGTTATATGGCTTAAGTTTATCGTTCCCACTATTCTCAGGATTATTCAGGGTAATTATTTTCATTAAAAGAGCATTTGGTCAGCAGAAATCCCAACAAAACACAAATAAATATGTTAGCAGTAAAAACATCACAACTGACATGTCTGTTGTCTGGCCAATCGTTTTCTGAGCAGAGAGGTTTTGAGCCATTTTTGTGGCATTTGTATTTACACACAGAGGAATTAGTCTTGCGCATTTAACCCATCCATGAAGTGAGGCACCCTCCATCCACAAGGCTGGTTACCTAAACTCCAGCCTGCGACTGCCCCTTTTACAGAGAGCACCTCCCTCCAGACACAGTCCTACAGTGCTCACTATGATAAATAATTACTCGTAAAATGTAAAAATTTGTTTATGTTCATGCTGCTAAAGGGATTGGCCATATTTTAACATTGGTGAGTCTTTGTTTACTTGTAAAGTCAAAGTTTTCAACTCATTGCCTGTTATTCAAGATCCCCATTTGACTAAACCCCCAAGCAATTATTTGGTTTGCCTCGTAGCTTAATGTAGTTATTGGCACTTTGCAGCACTACTATATCGAGTTATTTTTAGTATGCTATCTCAACTTAATTCACGGTGATGTCTGATTTATTGAGCATAGCTTCATAGCACAAAAGAGTCATCACAGAATGCAGCCAAGGGCTCTGTCTCTTCATGTTTTATTTCACACTCATTTATTCTTCATATTTTACCATTTTCAAGCCCCTCATTTCTGACTCTCTGTAGGATTCCCTATATAAGTGTTACCACTTTAATGTCACCCAACTATCTGCCGTCACACTTGTATTAGTACCTGCTGTGCAAAAGGAAGTCTGCATCAAGAACTTGGTTTGAAATCGTTTTATTGAGCTTGCTGTATTCATGAGATCCAATATAATGTAATCATCACACTTCATTTATGATATGATTAGACTACCTCCTGTTTTTTTCAAGCCATAATGTACACATCACAGATTGGGTCATCTATTAGGCTGTCAGGCCGTGTAAATTTACTCTTGAAATAATCAGATTTGGATTGTGTTGTGTGATTTGTGTTGTGTGGATATACAGTGCATTTATTTTGATTATTATTTATATGAGATGCAATTTGTGTAGGTGGTGCAGTTCATTATTAGAATGGTGTAATCTAGGGCAAGCTCGGCCTCTGAGCCTATTCATATCACAGAGTAACACATAGTACTGAACGTTCAAAACTCTGCCTACAGTGTTTATGTCTAATTAAAATTTTTTAGTCTACTTAAGGTTTTCTTAACTTTCTTTAATTAGGTTTAGCCAACCATATGGTAATTCATCTAGTCACATTTTTGTGTAGGAATGCTCAGGAAAACAGCAGATCCATGTTACCAGAACAGAAACATTTCAGAAATAAAACTAATACTAAACACATTGTGAACATTGTACAAACACTGTACAACATTCTATAAACACTGACAATTGTGAGACTTTGTGGGCAGAATAATTGTTTATGACATCTGATGTTTAAAGAGAGAGTTCGATCATCCTCCAGCCCCCCAAAAAAGCCATTTTAGTTTTTAACAGTATCATAGTATATGGTAATGAAATGCCAATGAATTTAACAAAGAAAATAAGACTCACTAAGCGTACTTGCTTCCTTTCAGATAAGTCCAGAAATAATTTCTTGGCATGCCCTATTTAAAGCACGTTTTCATCCAGACAGCTAATGTAAATAAAATAACAGATTATTATGGCTAATGTAAAAATCTCTCCTCTATTATAATGTAAGATTATTTACCAAACATTCCAGAGAAAGTCCCCTGAGATACCCAGAACACAATACTTTTAGAGCATTAGATACTCTGCTGTACCTTGGTGACAGGTACTGTTTAAAGGTTTAAAACAAAAATAAGTAAAAAAAATGGAAATATTAAATGGTGATTCAGTTCGAAAGCATATGACATTAAAGTAGCTGACTCCAATTACCCTCTGTGAAATGTGCATCACTGTGCAAATCCTGGCATTTTACTGTTATTTATCTGGCTTAAGAAATAGGAGCACCTGGTGTTGGATAATCCTAATTAAATCACACATTTATGGCATGTAATTTTCTGATTTGCTAAATATTATCATTATCTAATATTGCATATTTTCATTATCTAAAATGAAGCCTTTTTTAAGAGATTTTTTGCCTGAATATTTCCTTTTTATTGTTTGAATTCACTCCTTTTCTATTCATCTATTCTTTTTTAAGAATAAAAAGGCAATGTAGTTACCAGTGGGACTTGTTTGCAGACGTGGGCTGTGTGAAATTAAAAAAGGGAAATGCATGGAGGAATCCTAAGAAAATACAATTTTGCAGTCATCGACCCCACATTATAACCTTGACATCAGAACTTTAAGTACTTTCATTTTAGATACAACTAAAATAAAAAATGCCTACAGAGTGAATCCATACAATAATGCAGCTAATCAGTGTTATATGTGCTGTACATGGAGATTTGGAGCTAAGTTTGCTTGAAAACCACAAGGTCTATCAGATAGCATTCCCCTGCACCAGGGTGCTATTGTCTGAATTTTTCCTGAAGCCCTTTGCATTCAAATGATTACTGTGTATTTTGTCATGAGGATGCAAATGTTTTCTGGAAATATGTCAGTGGAAACATTCATAGGGTGGATTGTTATGTTTCTGTGTGCCATTAAAGTAAATGATTATCAGGCCATAGCGTGCCAACCAGTGTTTAAGTTTACGCGAAAAAAACCTCAGCAGAAGAAAGTTAGACATCACCCCTAAACTAAAACATTTACACTGGCTCTGTTAACCTAAAGCACACAAGCTTCCCAAACATACTTTGAGGTATTAGTGATAAAAGTATTTAGTATTTCATTCCCCACTGAGGGTCTTTCCGCACTCCAAACAAAAAGTCATCACTATGACAACCATTCTCATAAAACCAGTGGAGTACAGGGATGCGCATGGTGGGCTTCAGAGCAATCATCTTTTATTACTGATGCTTTCACCTTTCCCCCTTTACCATTTAGACCTATCCCAGAATAAAGTAGCTCTCACCTCCTGACTGTAACTATCTTGTATGTTACAGTTCACTGGACATGCGACAAAGAACAGGCAATTAAGGAATGTGTTTAAAATTAAACCTGAGTTGCTTCATATCTCCAAAATGATAACTTTTTCAAGAAAAGGAAAAACTGTGTAAAAATTGCTTTGGACCATTTCTACTGAAAATACAATGTTTTACACCATAAAAGGAAATAAAATTACATAAAAATGCAATCATATGCTAATTGATATATATTCCATTCCTCCATTCATTTGTTCATCTTATGACTTTGAATAACTTTGAGTAACTTTTACTAGGAAAACTCGTACATAGTACATTCCTTTGAACCATGCTCTTCCTCATTCCTTGCTTATTCCGAGTTTCATTTTCTGTTGGTCTCCTGCTAAAGCTGTGCTCTGCTACACTTCAAAAGGGGTTCGCAACATGGCGGTTTCAACAGAGGAACCAAATTTAGAGACACCAAGCACAATTACAAAACGTCCTTGAGGAAACGATTCATTAGTGAGCGCACCCCTGCTGTAACTGGCTTGCCAGACAAAAATGGTAGCCACATATCCTTTTTAAATACGGAGAGTGCTACCCCGCTCAGATAGCTCCTGTTGTTTGAAAAAGAGAAACATTGGGTGGTGTTGCCACTGGCTGCGTGGCAGAGACTGATTAGGTTAGACCTACCCCTAAATTGAATCCCTGAAGGTAAAAAGGTTCAAATTCGAAACACCAAGTCTGGGACAAAATACAACTTGTTAGCGAGAGGAGGTCTTTCCGCAGTATGATGGAGCATAATGTCACTGCATAGATGATTTGTAAGCTTTGAGGCATGAGGAGGTTTTGTTTGGCCAAGAAATTAGACAGCACTTCTTTTGCTTGACAGTGTTCTATATGTTTAAGAGTTTGTAGATACTTATTAACATTTCTTCTGAAATCAATGGTATTTATTCCCACTTTGCTGCAGTAACGGACTCTATTCTTTACACTAGATATTGGAACATTACTGTGAGGATTCATCCACAAAAGCATTAGTGAGGTCAGAAACTAATGTTGGCTGATCTGAATCATTAAGATATTGGATATTGTTTCATCACTCTAAAGAACACAGGTGCACTGTGATGCTGTGATGTTTATGTGATCCTTGGCATTGAACATGATGACTTTAGGCTCATATGCAGCTGGTCTATCCCATTATGTTGGCAGTGTTTTTCTACTGGCACTATACAAGCTGATTTGCTTTAAAGCAGGTAAATTCACTAATTCTAAGATATTTGACTTTGACTGAATTGTTGTTGGTTTGATGTGGGCAAAGCCATTAATTTAACATACACCTTCGACGTTGTATTAGCCATCAGTGTTGAATAAATATCATGGTAGATTTTCCAATGATGAATCTATGGTCAATGGCATTACGTCTGCTTTTCACTGTCTATAAGACCAACCACATATTCTTCAGTACTCAGCTATTATACCACCAGTGAGTGTTGCTGAATGAGCGTTGGATCACTGTTTAGCATGGATGATTTGCTGATCTTAATTCAATATAACAATAATAACAATCAAGATCCATGCAAATTAAAGATAAGAGCTTAATGCTGATTCAACAGAATTGCCCAATATTAACATTGTTTAAATCAAAGTTTGCTGTCTGGAGAAACAGCGTACTTTTGGACCTGTTAAATATTGCAATATAAAATATTTTGGTCATGATGACTGTGTGTCAATTTGGCACAGGCAGAAAGAAACGTATTGTGCCTTTAAATGCATAGATGCCAACATTCGAGCAGGTTCACTTGTGAATTTTTGTGCTGAGGTACTGCAGGCACACTGAATGCTGGCAAATCAAGTCTGAGTAGTTCTTTGCCATGTCCTTGTCACATCATGATGGTGTCAGGTATTAGGCTAGGCTGGATGGCAGGTTTTTCCATGCCATCTGGGAAGCCATGTAACGCCTGTTCTGCTTGAATAGCTTCCTGCACCTGAGTGATGACCTGGTAAAGGGGCAAGCTTTGCTGAAAGAACGGAGCACTAATTGACAATGTGTCACAGTTGGAAGGCCCATAGGACTAGTTAATGAATCTGTTTCTACACATAATGAAATTGCATTCATAATAGTTCTGTGCTGATTACCTGTCCCACTCTCTCACTTTTACTAATGGAAAATACAGCAATTCAAAAATCTGAAAAAAGTGTGGGGTTTGCCCCGTGAGATTCTGACAGAGTTGTTAGTCTGACAGTGGCACGCTGAACAGACAGGTCTGTGTCCTTAAGAGAAGAGGCCCAAACAGAGGCTAGACATCTAAATCATACCAATTTTGCTTTAAAAAATGACAAACTTAAATTATGTTCTGTTCCTTCAGCAGCAATTACATTATAACGCTGTGGTGTCTCTTTCCTGACCAGCTCTGCAGACCTACTCTGACCTTCTCCTCAGCAACATTAACACTCTCTCACTTCATGATCTACATCCCTCAGATGCTGACCTTTTGGCAGTCGATGGCACGTATCACCATGGTCGATTTCCGTCAGCACAAAGACACGATGACGTGTTGTTCCAGTGACGCACACTCACAAAAGCAAGCAAATGAATGAACGGCACTTCCACAGGTACAAACAGTCACATGTCAGATTCCAATGAAAATTAGCAGACACAGCAGCTAAAATGCTACCCCACCGTTCTAGTGCTCTCCAACAGGGAAAAGGCCATGACAGGGACATATTCAAGATAAGTGCATCTGATGTCTATAAAGGTCATTAGAAGAAACCTGTCTCATTTAATGGGACAGTAAGCTGTCAGAAATCTTAGGTTCATGTACCGTAACTAAACAAATAGGGAAATGCCATAGAGCAATCACATCACGGTGAGAGTAAGCAAGATGATGGAGTGCAAAAATGTCATGGGGTGCAGTAACTGTTATTGTCAGCGCAGAAATAGTGGGAGAGGTTAGGAAGGGTTAAGTAGTTTAGGAAGGGTTTACCGAAACATCAGATTTACAAAGGTTTCAACTTAAATGTAATTGATTAGTCTGGACATATTTTGGTGCCTGATGTGTGCATCGTTTGCCTTGCAGTAGAGATGCAGGACTAATTTAAGGGAATGTGTCTATGTCACTGAAAAAAATGACTGGGGCATGCAAGCAGCTGCACAGTACCTTTCTAAGCATTCTGTGACAACTGACATAAACCTGTAAAAAGGGTTCAAAACACAGGACATTAGATGAAAATCTTTTAGTAGTAACCATTTTAATTATTGAGCATTATTTAAAAACACTAGTGAGTACATGAGTGATACTTATTTGTTTAATTATTTACAACTTTTTTATTTAAAACTAATTTGGTCAGGGTTTTAAAATATGTTTATTCCAGCAAGGGTTAAAACTGTTTGAGACAAAAACACGGACTAAAGTAGCTTTAGTGATCAGCAATGATTGTAAGAATAGGGCTTTATAAAAGTATATGTAGGCTTATGTTTCATATAAGGCTGATGCAGGCATCATGTAGCCTTACAAAAGCTGCCCGTTAGAGTAATATTACCTTTATTTCAACATTAGCCTTATAGCTGCAGTGCAAAACAAAGAAACAGAAATGTTTAGGCTGACTGCCTATACTGGGTAAAAATGCTTCTATTTTGCTTTGTAATTTTTCCAGCATTTTTCCCTTACAAATGATCAGCATAACAATTTGAGTGACAAGTAGAATCCCTAAAATACAGCCATCATCAAACAAGAGTTGTACCCAGAAGGAAGTGTGGGATTGTAATGCTATTTGGAAGGAAGATAAAGGAAACCAGGAACAATACATTTATCTTTCTTCTGCAAAGCATTGCAATCCTTCTCTCAGTGTCTCTCAGTACGGCGCCGGGTCGCCATGTTTGCTAACACAAAATGCGTTTGTCTCAGCATGGAGTTGTAGAGGTTCCTAATGGTGTCCTGTAATAATCCATCCCGTGCAGCTTGAATATTCTCACACAGTTCCAGCTGATTTTGAGGTAGGGTTGGAGGTGGAGTGACACCAGGACTTCTGGATGTGTGACAACATGAACAAACTGTTCATCTTTGTGCTGACCACGGTGCATCCACACACAGATTCATTGGTTGTCTTCTCCAAGACAAAAGCAGGACTCATTACTGAAGATGACCCGCTGCCATTCTGAGTCACTTTATGACAGTCTGGGGTGATACTATTTCAGTCTTTGGCAATGTTGACGTGGTGTTAAGGGCAGTCGTGATGGCGGTCTGCATGTATGAAGTCACTGCTCACTGAGTGTCTGCAACTGGGTCAGGCAGGTACAGCATTAAGGCCCATCTATTCTTACGTCACATGCATGGCTGAGTGTGAAACTCATTTGCATGTCTGACAATGCCAAACCTACCCACCAAGTTTCGTTCCTGTCGGTTAATTCCTTCTAGGCGCAGCTATTTTTCTGATGATGAGTCTATTTACATGAAATATTTACATGGAAGTAAATTTTAAGTTTTCTGTGAGCCCTGCTTGCTTCAGTAACAGCATGTGATCAAGCCAGCATGAACCCACAAGATTAATAACTAAAAACTCTGAATAATAGATCAAATCCACGAGTCTAGCACATGCTTTACTGGCCTCCACTTGGTCAGTGGCAAAAATTTGCTTATATTTGAATAGTGACCTTGAAATGAGCTTCCTTCTTCCTTGTTGCCCAGTTGGTAAGAAAGTTAGCCATCACCAATAAAGCATCAATTAAGCTTTTGGTGAAAATCTGCCATCAGTGCAGTTACCAATCATTTACAAAAGTCTGTGAGCTACATTACAAAGAAGGCTTTGCAATGGTAAGATGCATTAACATTAGTGAGTCAACTATAATCATTTATCATTCTAACGAATCACTTTTTACAGTTGGAAACAAGCATGTGTGACTAGCTCACTAATATTGAGCACTATGGATAACCTGTAACAAGGGCAGCCTAAATGAATATACTGTGGCCTCTGTGCACTGAAAAAGTGATTTAATTGTATTTAACTTCCTTGACACATTATTTCCTCATAACATCTTGCTAATGTGGAAAAGGATGTATTTAATTGTGTACAGAGGAAAAAACAATGCATTACTTTTGATATCAGCAAAGTTTTGATATATTTTAATGTAGTACCGCTATTTTATCGTGCTTTGCTCCAGCACAGTGCCAAGCTCAATTGAATTTCCAGGCCAAAACGAGTGAACCTGAAGATCTGGGATTTTTGTATTTAGACCTGGAAACAACAGCATGTTTTGAGAAAAAAAAATTAAATAAAATAAATGAATATAATCTAATAAATATATATATATATATATATATATATATATATATATATATATATATATATACAGGGGTTGGACAATGAAACTGAAACACCTGTCATTTTAGTGTGGGAGGTCTCATGGCTAAATTGGACCAGCCTGGTGGCCAATCTTCATTAATTGCACATTGCACCAGTAAGAGCAGAGTGTGAAGGTTCAGTTAGCAGGTAAGAGCACAGTTCTGCTCAAAATACTGCAATGCACACAACATTATGGGTGACATACCAGAGTTCAAAAGAGGACAAAGTGTTGGTGCACGTCTTGCTGGCGCATCTGTGACCAAGACAGCAAGTCTTTGTGATGTATCAAGAGCCACGGTATCCAGGGTAATGTCAGCATACCACCAAGAAGGACGAACCTCCACCAGCATCACGTAGTGACCTGGCCACTATCCTGCAAGAAGAATGGCTTAAAATCCCTCTGACCACTGTGTAGGACTTGTATATGTCATTCCCAAGACGAACTGACGCTGTATTGGCCGCAAAAGGAGGCCCTACACCATACTAATAAATGATTGTGGTCTAAAACCAGGTGTTTCAGTTTCATTGTCCAACCCCTGTGTGTATATATATATATATATATATGTAAAATATTATATATAATATAATAAATTATATACAGTATATATATATATATATATATAATATTATAAAATAAAGAAATATATAATGCAGAAAATATTCTACAACGTGTGAATTATATATTGTACTGAACCTTTCTGCTAAATAATTCTTCAACCTTGCCAGTCACTATCATGCCGCAATGTTAATGTTTCAGAAC
The DNA here is from genome assembly GCA_024036415.1 of Prochilodus magdalenae. Classification (NCBI taxonomy): domain Eukaryota; kingdom Metazoa; phylum Chordata; class Actinopteri; order Characiformes; family Prochilodontidae; genus Prochilodus; species Prochilodus magdalenae. The sequence goes on along the minus strand of JAMWET010007630.1, from coordinate 239,284 downwards.
TATTTACCCTTGACTCTTTCCACTGTGTTCTGTCCCAGGCATGGATTCAAACTGCACAGATGGGACTAGCCCTCCAGATGGGCTAGGTAAAAGCTCTCCAGGAATGATCCTCCTCTCCCTCACTCTGTCTGTGCTGGCTGTGCTGACCACGGCTATCAACTCTTTAGTTATCACTGCCATCATCGTCACTCGCAAGCTGCACCATCCTGCCAACTATCTTATCTGCTCCCTAGCAGTGACGGACCTGCTGGTGGCCATCTTGGTCATGCCCTTCAGCATCATCTATATCGTGAAGGAGACTTGGGTCATGGGCCAGGTGATGTGCAACATCTGGCTCAGCGTGGACATCACCTGCTGCACATGCTCCATCCTGCACCTGGCTGCTATCGCCGTGGATAGATATCGAGCTATCACAGACGCTGTGGAATACTCCAGGAAAAGAACATCTGCGAGGGCCGCGGTCATGATCAGCGTGGTGTGGTTGCTATCTATTCTCATTTCCTTGCCTCCATTGCTCTGGAGGCAGCACAAAGAAGATGAGTGCCTCATAAAGCACGATCACATTGCCTTCATGATTTACTCCACCTTCGGGGCCTTCTACATCCCCCTCATACTCATCCTTATCCTTTACTACAAGATCTACCGGGCCGCCAAAATTCTTTACCACAAAAGAGGGACTAGTCGCCTAGCTAAAACTGAAATGAACGGACACATGATCCCTAAGTGCTCGGATAGGGAACAGCAAAGCCCTGATACTCTCAGTCCACCAGAGAAGTCTTTGTCTGAGCCCTCCACGGAGGGCGACAGGGTTCGCATCACTGCAAGGAGCCCCAACTTCCAGTGTCGCAGAGAAAAATCAATCAGAAGACAGCGGATATCAGGCACACGCGAAAAGAAAGCAGCCACAACCCTGGGCCTCATTCTTGGGGCTTTTGTCATTTGTTGGCTCCCCTTCTTCATTCAGGAAGTGATAGTTAACACCTGCTCCAGTTGTACCCCCTCCAATGAATTAGCCAACTTTCTGACCTGGCTTGGATACCTTAACTCACTCATCAACCCCCTCATTTACACCATCTTCAATGAGGATTTCAAGAAGGCATTTCAAAAGCTGGTGAAGTGCCGGAATTATCTCTGAAACTGGGATTTCACTAACAATGGAGTATTACTGCATTCAGTACGGATAGAAAACCTGAACGTGAACAGAGCAAGGACAAAGAGAACGGAATTCTTTAATGTGTTCAAACATTAAAGATGAACAAACAGTCAAGGATTTCATTAATTCATGCTGGAACTACCTCTGTATAAAGATGTACATATACTAAAGAACAGACGTACATTCAGAGGACAGCAGACTGCATATTCCAGATTTTGACTGAAATCCTCTAAATACCAAACTTGTAATGCAGCCACAATCCTTGTTAATCGGGTGTATGAACATATTTAAATTATCTTATGGGGTAATATATAGAAAGGTACATGTCAAATATGTCTGTATTTTCAAAATTAATATTAATATTTAATGTCTGTGAAGGATGTCTGGAAAATAAACATGCTATGCTCATTTTTCCACTTGAACCAAATATGAATTTGTTGTAGTTTGCAGTACAACATTTACAGCCCAGTAATACCCTTACATGTTACCTTTTTTTACAATACAGTTTAATTTGTATAAATATATTGTCATTGTCGAGACAAAAACCTGTTTCTTAATTTTATTAATTCGTTTATTTATTCATTGCATAATTTGAAAATGGTCTGTGTGAAAATTACATCCAGAATTACTTGTAATAAAAACATTTCTATATATATGGATGTGCTAGTGATGCCCCTTTGATTTTACTTTAAAAATATATAAATGACACAGGTACAGTGCTTTTCATATGTTCATGCTTCAGATAAATGATTTAAAACATTTTTTAAAAGCTTACATAACTATAAAATCTACAGCAGATCCCAGCCCGTAATAACTAGCCTATACTTTATATTGAAATAGTCATAAAAGTGCGCTGTTAATCCAGTTTCCCTGAATATTGTAGGAAGAAGACAAGTAAATTCTCCACATTATTTTTCTTTATTTTCAGTGATATTAAAGAAATCCCTGTTCCCTGAATTACAGTAAATCACAAATGAAGAACAGTGTTAGTTAATGCCCTTCTCATTAATGTGGAAGTTAACCACATTTTGCCATGCTAGTTCTATACTAATAAAAAACTCAACCCTGTTATTCTTTAACTCACTGTCAGCAAAGAAACGTGAGCTGGTCTTGAGACACTTTTTCCCAAAAGGGTTGATGCGTGTTTTTTACATTACGGTGTTGAACAGTATTCAAAAACAAAGCACAAGGGCACAGTGGCACGCCAATCATTGAATCACAAAGGTAACAGCTCAGCTCATGATTTAGATTTTTAATTTCTGCCTGAAACAGTTATTACCACTAGAATGATTAACACTAGATCAGTATATTCATTAATCTGTTATTTTTTTATTATACTGTATAACCTTAATAATCTTACAGTGGGGCGTGAAGGGGGGGCGGGGTATGTACATACATGGCTTACTGAACTGCACACAACACAAATTATTCTAGTTGCACCCCAGACTTACTTCCTTTTACCTGTCGCACATTTCACAAAAAACAGAATGCATTCAGCTAGTAGCAAACAACTACACTAATCTGTGTACGAGTGCGTCTTTCATTCAGTTCAACAGAGACACCATCTGTATATGACTGGAATTACAACTCATAATATTTGGATGCACAATGTCGAAACAAACTCACTGAGGACTTTTATTAGACACGCCTGCCATGTATCTACATTCATCACCCATTTTAACAGCTCCATGTACCATACAGGTGCACTTTGTAGTTCAGTTTTACAATTACACACTGCAGTCTTTCTGTTCCTTTGCATAACATGATACCCTTTAGCCTGTTCTTTAGTGCTCTGATCCTCTTACAACACACACAACCACATCGGGGTCATTGCAGTGCTGAGAATGATCCACCACCCACATAATACCTGCGTTGTGGTGGTCCTGACCATTGGAGAACAGGGTGAAGGTGGGATAAATGATGTAGATACATAGACGGACTACAGTCTGTAAAGTAGAAAAAAAGTGCTCATTTAGGACAAGAGAAGTTGATAAACAGCATTGTGGAATGCAACTCTTCATAAGAACATGAATATTATATATTTGCACAGCAACACTACCTGAATAACAGACACAAATATATTTTAATATATGCTTTATTGTTAAAACTTGCAAACTCAAGTATTCATCACATATAATATTGCTCAGGATCCAGAGAAATCAGACTCATGCAAAAGACTGAGTGCAGTATTGGGAAATTTTGCATTGCCTTGATTCCTGATACACACAGAGGTTAGTCTGTTAGTGGTTTATGAGTTCACCTGCTTTTATTTTTCCTCAGTATTACACCTACAAAATTGTATATGCATGATTATTTCTAGTGGTCACAAAAACTTACTGAATACTGCTTTTCATAATTCGATTTTCCTGAATGTAGGAGTTGGATTTGGGGTTGGGTGAGAAGGATTTAATGTCATGCTGGGGTAAAAAAGGCACTGGCCAAAATAAAGTCAGTATAGTAGCTCACTTTCCGGGTTCAACCTTTGCATACTTCATGCGAACATCTCTCAGAACATGCTTAGTAATGCTGAAATGTGCTCCTCCAGCTGGATTTTCTAACCTGAAAGTCATGTAGACAAATCACATATTATATAAATCTTGACACTGACATTCTGTTTTTGTCACCTCTGAGGGCACTACAACCCACATGAAGATAGCAATGATGACTCAGGAGAAGTTGCTAACGGCTACAGTTGCTATTATAGTTTTATCCATGCATAATCATTCCAGTGGTAAAAAAAAAAAAGCTTTATTGTGATGTGCAAAATGCTCATTAGTTTTAATAGCAATAGGCAATTCTGTATGATTTTAACACAATTAAAAGATGCCTTTATCACAAAGAAGTGCAAATTCCAAGGAAAACTACTGGTAGAAAAATCTTTTAGAAATATTGTTGGCTATGGCTACAACTTCATCTTGCCCTTTGGGATTTGGAAGAACTATCACAAGTGATGTAGATGCATAGGTATCTTCGTGGACAGTAGGACAGTCTATGGAGTTTTGTTTTTTTCCCCTTAGGGCTGACAGGAAAGCTGGCTACAGTCTTACTGGACAACATCTCTGCTCTGATGTGATGGCTGAAAAATATACTAATCAAACAGATTCCAGGCAGCCCTGTTTAAAGCCCTAAAGCATTTACTTGACAGATGAGAGATATGTTCAGTCTGTGCTGTTGGTAGACCAGTCATAAGGCATGTAGCTCACTTTAACATTCCCTGCAGACAGAAGGCTTTTCAGACTCGATTTCTTCTGTGATGCCCCCATGTGGTCCACAACCCAGTTCAGAAGCTGCAAGGGAGGACATCTCTCATAAAATGAGAGCACATACAGGTCTAAATCAAACCTGTCTAAATATAATGCTACAGCAAAACATTTTAACCTCAAAGAAAAGAACTCCACAAATGCGACAAGAGAACACTGACCCTCAAATTGGATCATGCTTTTGAAACAGGCTACCTTTTCATCAGTGCCGCCGAAGTCTGCCTTGTACCATTTAAAGATCTGGCTGAGCTTCACCTCTCTTTTCACCGAATCCACTATGCAGCCATCATCATTCTCCAGAAAAGCCTCAGCTGCAGTGCGCAACTGACTGTCAATGCCCTGTTGAGCAACATCAAAGATCAAAGATACAAAACTGCAAATTATATAACAAATCAACTCGGGCTGTATTATTTAAGCAACTCAGGCGTAAGCATGTCGTTCACCTGTGGGGTGTAGGTTTTAATCGGAGGGCAACCCTTCGCGCCACAGTTTAGTGCAAAGTGAATTAGAGGCTCTGCGTCAGGAAGCGCAACCTGATCAGGTGTTAGAAAGCACAATTGAGCTACATGGTATCCAATAAAAGCACTACAGAAAGCAAGAAAGCACTATTTATGATATACTATATTAATATGTGCTGTTGGATGAAGCCAAGTAAGTAGTTAGTTTGCTGGAGCAGGTGTGACAGATTAGTCTTGGAATAACAACAGGAATGCACACCTCTGGTCTGATAGGACCTTGCTTAAACACCTCTGCCTAACTCATCATTTAGGTTCAGAGGTTGTGCTGGAGGAAGCAAACTTACAAACTATGCTACACACTGGACCTTTAGAATCAGAGTTGTGCACCCCTGAACTACACTCTGCAGGAAGGGGGATCTTCAGGACTGGGGTTGGTGACCCCTGCCTCAAAGGGACCATAATTTAACCAGTTGTACAACTTAAAGGTCCCTACAAATCCTGTACTAACATTTTAGGTTACAGCGGTAGTGCATTTTATCCACTGTTAATTTCTTATTTAATGACATTCACCCCAGAGCAGGTAATATCTGAGTGGATCATTCTCAGCACTGCAGCAACACAGACATGGTAGTGCTAGGTTAGTGAGTGTTGTGCTTGTGTGAGTGGATCAGCACAGCTGTGCTGCTGGATTTCTCAAACACTGTGTTCACACATCATCCACTCCTACCTTCTTGGTTTACCTTGTAGATCTAAAGTCAGAGACAATAGCTGATTTGTTGCTGCACAGTTTGTGCTGGCTGTCCTCTAATTCTTCCTCAGCGGTCACAGGATGCTGCCCACAGGATGGTGTTGGCTGAATAGTTATGCTCAGTCCAGCAGTAGCATTGATATTTTAAAACTCCAGCAGCACATCCAAATAATACCTGCTCTGTTGTAGTCCTGTGGGGGTCCTGGCTTTTAAAGAACAGCCAGAAACTGATAAACTACAGTCTGTAATTGAATAATTATAAACTCCACTCTTTTTTAATTTGACTGCACAGACATAATCATCATCATTGGTGCTTTAGTGTTGCTACTATGAATACTGTACAGCAAAGAAACAATGCTGGAAGTAATGTGATCAATAAGTCACCTGAAGTCGAGGGTCATTCTTTGAGAAGGGCTTCAGAAGCTGCGCGACCCCTTTCCTGTTACCTCGTAACACTCCATTCTCAATATCCTGAAGTGTGAACACCTCACCTCCAATCAGGTAGCTTACATAGTTGAAAAACTGCAACGAAAACAGGCTTTTTTTTTTTTTTACATATAATCTGAGATGTGTTGGCATTAGGAAGGAATTTATAGGAACCACAAACATTTAAATGAGCCTTCAAGGCTTGTGGCATGATATGAGAACGAATAAAAGGATTAAGAAAGCAGCTTTCTAAGCCTTAGCCAGCATCCTCTCTTACCCGGTACCTCTGCCACATGTTCTTAGGGAAGCCAAGGCGCAGGTTCCCATGGATAACTAGGGCATTGTAGATGTTTATGAAAAAGGCAAGCTTTTCCTCACGGCTCAGAGATAGCAGCTCCACACGTTGCAGCTGAACAGCCAGCTCACAATAATGCTTGAAACAGGGGCTCTGGGACATGGCCTTATAGTCAACTGTCTGCAAAGAGGGGCAATGGAAAAAAAAATCAACACCAACACATGTATAACACTTATAAGCCAAGCCCTACCCTACTTTACGTCTGTGCAGTCTAAACAAATGCCATTTGTGAGTTGTGTTAATGTATGGTTTTACATTACACATGCTAAAACATTATATGCTAAAGTGGCTTGGGTAAGAATGTACCTTGCCATCAGGAGAAAGGTAATCAGAGTAAAGTTTCAGGATCAGATTCCTCAGGGCCTCAGAGAGTTCAGAAGCTGTAAGGGCCAACATCAATGAGCATCATAATTCTTACAATAATGTTAATAATTACTTTACATTCTGTGTGATTCATTTCATCATGGCCTGTAAACAAACAACATTTTATAAACACCAATATATGAAGGACTTCTGTATTATGGCATCTTTTTATAATAGACATCTATACTAACACTTGAAAAATACAAAAGATGTACACTCTGAGAAAGAATACAGCAATAAGCCCCAAGCCTAAACCCAGACACATGCAGATTATCAACACATGCAAGTCTAAAGGAGCATACATGGTAAAAATGGAGTGGGTTTGAAGAGTCTACAGAGCCAGAAGGGAATTTAAAGACTGTGAAACGCAGGAAGAATTTGATGCAGGGGGCGGGACTAAGGAAAAAGCCTGAAAGACCAGAGCAGAGGCTAAATGCACTTACAGATAAACCAGCTACTACTTTCAACTCTACCTACCATCACTGATTCTACAAACCCTTCGTAGGGCTGCATGCTGCCATTTCTCCAGGGTTGAGTGCTGCATTGGGATCATACTCCAGCAACCTGAATAAGGTGTTACTTTTGTCAAAGTGCTTTTTGCACTTTGCAGAGGTAAATGCAGTCTGTCCAATACATTTTGTAAAATCTCACCAGCTTTTTACTTGTGGACAAAGTGCAAGTAATTGGAATTCTAAGGCCAACATATAAGGACAATCTGTCAGCAAATGTGAAAACCTTCTAGAAAAAGTATTTTGAGAAATGACCACATACAAAAAGAGAAAGAACTACACTGGAAGCTCAAGACACATGAGCGCATACTACATTATACTGGCCAGAACAACAAAACCGCCTTTTGGCGATCTAAGGATAAAAAAAAAAAAAAATCAGTAGAAATTTGCAAACCAGGCTTATTCCCAATTTTAACAAAGCGTTTGTACGTCCCCATCTGTTACAGGGGGAGCTGAAGTAACTTACCCAAACCCTGCTCTCTGCACAGCCAATCCATCTGTGCCTGTATAGCTGTTCCTGTGTACCCTCAACCCCCTCCTGTGGCTGCCAATCAACCCGCTCCTCTTCAACTCCTCTACAGAGTCCGCAAAAGCATTCCATTCACACTTAAACTCTGTTAGAGGGGTAGACAAAGCCATTTTAAGGCAAAAATCCAGCAAAAAAAAAAAATGTCCTGATAATTTGTACACATAAAGTCCATGCTTCATTTATCTTTTCTTCAGTCAAAAAGCTTTTTTAAGTACAAGTTATTTATTTGTATGAAATGTTAATGAGGACTTTAAACATAATTTTAGAAAAAAATGTTTTTTAATGGAACTGATCAAGTGAACAAAACCACCACATTAACCGTACTTTGGCCTGTATCCACTGGGAGAAGACAAATCAACACTATGTGTCTGAAAGGATGAGAGCAATAAGCTATAACTGGAAAATGAAATTAATTGTTATGCTGCTGTTCTCAGAACAATGGACTGACCATGAATGTGTTCTGAGCAGCAGCAAATGCAACTTTCGAGGTCTGGAATAACCCTGCAGATTAATTTAGGAAAACTTGAAATCTTTCAAAAAGATTTCCAGAAAGACTTCCAAAAGCTGTACATACAAAACAAAAATAATTTGGTATTATATTTAGCTGTAGAGTCTGTATATCTGTACATCTTTTCTGTTAAATACATTTGTTTTTTCGTATTTGTTTGTTTTTTATTCTCAAGTGGCGGAAAATGAATAGCTTTTTAAATGTTCTGATTTGAAAAAAATAAACTTGAGTTACTTTTGCACAGTGCTGTACAGTATTAAATGCAGAAGTCACACACACATACATTTTCTACAGTAAGACAGAAGAGAATACTGTCAGGTGTTGGACTGATCCCACAATAGGTTTAGCGCAGTTATCCTTCTCTTGCCACCACTCCACAGACCATTGGGGGTGTTCTTGGAGAAACAGCTTGGAATAGGAAATAGAAAAAAATCTACTACACATGCATCTACAGACATTCCAGAGAAAAATTGGTGTATGGTTCTTCTGAAATAGCAACTTTAACAGATTGCAAGAAAAATTGCTTTTCTTCATTCAGGCTGGAAGAACAAGGATCAAAGCAAAATGCAAAGGAACAGGGATAGTAGATTCCACTTTAATAGTAACAGGCAGCAAGCAGTTTGTGCATGACTCACAAACCTTTTCCATTCAGCTCTTTAGACTCAGGGCTGTTTCCTGCAGGTAACCGTGGGGCATCTGCAGGCACAGGTTCCTCCGTCACCATATGCACCAGCCGTTCAAGTTCCTCAGGAGCCTAAAAGAAGCAAATACAAAAGAAATGAAGAAAAAAAAAAAAAAGTCTTATTTTAAAAGACTGAGAGAATTGTGCATTGGAGTTTTCCACAGAATATAGGCAGTTCTCACCCACCAAGTTCTTTAGATGCTCGCTTCTTCCCACATAGACGTTGTTAAAGAATATCTGGGGCACGGTGCTGCTACCAGTCAGCTCCATCAACTGAGCCCGAAGACTTGAATCACGACTCACATCCACATCACACACTGGTAGACCCAAGGCCCCCAAAGAAGCCTTGGCTTGTAAGCAGAGTGGGCAACCCGGCACAGAGTAAACGGTCACTCGTCCTGGTATACAATTCTGAAACGTAGCCATCAAAATACCTACAAAAGAGGATGTGATGAATTTAGAGATCCTGGGGCTCTAGAAGAAGACACTCGCTCTTAACACCCAGAAAGTCACACCAAAGGCAAAGAAATTACTGAAAATAAACCCGCAAATGACAAGCTTTTTAAAATATGTAAATTTTGAAATATGACATTTAACAACATACAGTATGTGTCACTTGTATTTTCAAAGTCACCCTAGTCAGCTGGCTACCTCTGCCTAGTGCAAAGACCATCCTGGAGTAGAGAAAGTCAGTAATTACTAAAACTGCAAAACCCCTTGACTCTAGTGATGCACTACTTTTTTGTTTGTTTGTTTGTTTGTTTTTTTAAAGCAACTCCAACTCTTGACTCTGACAGCCAAAATGGTTGGAATCGTTTTTATTTTAACAAAGATAAACCAGAGCAGAAGACATAGGGACAGAACAGAAGTTAAACCATCATCCATTTGAGCAGCTACATTTTGCAGTGATCTTTCACACACACTGAGGGTCGAGGAAACATAAGAAAAACATTACTGTAATCAGAATCCTTTCAAAAAATCGAGTTTAGCACAAAAAATTGAGTGTAATTTTGTTTTGTGTAATGTTTTTAAGAGACTGACGTTAGCTCCATGATTGCAGCTTCTTATTTAGCTGTTTCAGTTCTCCGTAAGTGATGCAGCAGCTCCAGTAATGGTGCAGTATAATCAAAATACAAATCTCACCTTCATCCTTTTATCATTCTATAAAAATACTTTGGTTTCCGCTGCTTGTTCCATTTCTAATAATTTCTTATTGTCACCTAATCATGAATAAAAACTGCTCTGCAGGACATATAGAAACCTTTTTGAGTATCTCCTTCAGTGGCTGGTGAGCAGCTCTGCCAATGTTTAAAGTTCGCTACTCTCGCTACTCAAACTCACAATTCAACTCTTACGAGTCACACCTGACTCCCAGACGTGAATCGACTCAGTTGGAATCGACTCCCCATCACTACTTGTCTCATTACTCCTACATCAGTTAAATACAGCAAAAGATAAAGGTGAAACTCCTCTTTTTAACATTCTGGGTACAATCTGGCGCTCCATTCCTAGCTAACACTCCTATATTCGGGAATTTCAGATCTTGCACATATTCTGCATTATCAAATCATTAAGACGTTAGGTAAGTGTGGTTTGATGTGAAATGATCAGTTCTGGGAAATACAGTCAGGGTTGTTTACAGAAAAGCTGAACCTAGAAAAAGAGCTCGAGTTTTACATGTGGTTTTGAGATATGATATGGCTTTAAGTCTAAAACTTACTTTAAATAAACAAATGAATAAATAAATAAATGTTGGGGTGTAGGGTGTTATAAGGCATCTTGTTTTTTGTTTTTTTAAAACCACCATTTAACTCTGATCAACATCCTACATCAAACCCATAAGTCACGTGAAGGTGCACTAATGCGCTCGGGTACTAAATAAAATGGCCACCCGGCTCGGTTCTGTTCAAGGGTCAGTCCATTTCTCTACCGTCCTGCACCGTTTCACATTACAACAGTGAGCGGTGGTTTACAGATCAACGACTGAATTATGCAGCAATAGGAGGAAATCTGTGGAATGAACCCTTAATTTCCACCATCATCCTGCCCTAAACAAACAAAACAAGTTGCTGTACCATCACTAACACCACCCACCTCTCAGTCCAAGGGCTGTCTTGAATTATCTCTCCCCATTACAACACAGACTGAGCCATCAATTAGTCTCAGTGACGCTCCGCAGGCTAGAGTACAAAGATTAGCTTAGCTTCACCAGCTAGCTAACCTTAACGTTATCCGTGCGGCTGAGCAGTAACGTTAACGGTAACATCACACTACAGCAAATACAGCTAATTAACCAGTGAGGTTGGTAAACAGGCCAGGCTTAAATTCTCTCTGTAAATCTAAGATAAAACAGGTTTTATACGACTGGCATGTATCCTGCACCACTGTTTAGTAAATTATGCCTCCTGGTTTGTTTTGTTCCAGGATCTTTTTCCTCAATGACGGTAATGGCGGGTTTGTCCGGTTTATATCAGCCCTGTGCTCTCGTTCCCTCGTTCACTTCTCCTTGACATCCACACTTGGGCGTAGATCTTTCCCTACTCGTTCTTTCTTGAGTGCACTGCAGGGCTGAGCACTTCTCAGCTCAAACGTGCAGGGTTGCCAGATTGGGCGAGTTCCCGTCAAATTAGGCGGAATTTGATTGGAAATGGTGCGGAAATAGATGCTGCGGGTGGTTTAAAAAGGCAGATGACATTTGAACAGACCGAGTTCCTTATGGCACTGCTGATTGTATAGAGCGCTGGAATAGATGTAATTATAACTATGTTTTGGCATATGCCTAGAAAGGTAAGAATCAAATGTGCTCCAACAGTTTTGTTGCTATTCCTTTACTTTTCCGGGTGGTGTATCCAACACATTCCAAACCAAGCTCTGTGAGTCATTCGTTCATTCATTCATCTCCTGAGGGTCGCTGGTGGTGATGGAGCCTATCAGCGCTCACTATATATCTATAGGTTTTATTTTATTTTTTCTTGTGATCAAATAAAACTCTTAAAAAGACCGATAGTGCCACCTATATCCTAAAGGGGAACTCCAGCCATTGCCAACTATCCTTGCTGTTGTGAACAGGGTGAATCAGAGTGGTTTCAAACTTGTGGAGTCAGAACTGTTCACAGTGGTGGTGAGGGGACCCCCCTCTAAAAGCTATTAGAGGAAATGGTTAAATATTTGCGGACACGTTGTTTTATAATCGTTGTTAAATAAAGTTTTGGCTTTTATTAGCAGCAGCATTACACACAGAAGGCACATGCTGGTGAGTTTGGATAGTAAATAACAGAGAAGAAATCAGAGTCAGCTTCTTTATTATTAACCGTTTCACATACCACTCTGAATAACTATATACATCGCGAGTCCAGGCTTATTCTGAAATTTTGCAAACAATAGTGGTCTTTTCAAACGCAGTGCATCAGCGGACGTCACGCTTATTAGTGATGTCATATTAAACTGACATCATACTGTTTGGTGTGTTTGTTTGAGCCGTTGTTCATGCAATTCTGTAGGTTTTCAACATTCTTTGCATGGCAGCTGCAGAAGCAATCTGGCAACCCTGTTCTGTGCTGTTCATTCTCCACCGCGACAACGGGGGGAGCTCTGTCCCGGACTGGCGAGTGCACGTCCTCAACCATTCCGCATTATTTATTTCTAACCTTCAGCTCGTGTGTGCTGCCGGGGGTTATTAAAAGTAAAGTTTATGAAATGGCGAAACGCGTGGCGGTTGTGTTGGCGGGCTGCGGCGTTTTTGACGGCAGCGAAATCCACGAGGCTTCAGCAGTGCTGGTGCACTTAAGCCGCCAGGGAGCAACTGTAAGTTCCTGATTCTGTGGGCACGTCCCGTGTCACATACCATACAGAAGTTACACCTGGCATATTTTCAAATCTTGTGGTTAACTGGAACATCCTAACATCTATCTATCTATCTATCTATCTATCTATCTATCTATCTATCTATCTATCTATCTATCTATCTATCTATCTATCTATCTATCTATCTATCTATCAGTATGTTAGCATTGTTAAAAGTTTCAGACTGTATCTTGCACCAGTCACTGTATCTTTCCACCAATCCATGCATGGAGAATGCAGCATGCAGCGAGCATCAGTTTAGCTTCGTCCATTTACACTAAAGTTCTAATGAATATACAGGTTTATATAATATACAATTTACTGTATATTTTGTGCACCTAAATTCTTGTAGCCTTTTCATTTATGTTAACAACACAAACTAAGGTGGAATGAATTTGTGAGAAAGTATGCTATTATTTCTTTCTGCAGGTCAAAATATTTGCACCCAACATCGATCAGATGCATGTTGTAGATCATCTGAAAGGTGCACCTACAGAGGAGAAGCGGAACGTGCTTGTGGAAAGTGCTAGACTTGCCCGAGGTGATATCCAAGACCTGTCCCAGCTTAGTGTAAAGGAGTTTGATGCCATCATTTTTCCAGGTTTGTCTCTCGTCTCTTTTGACTTCAGCATGCCTGTGTCACATGACTCTACTCTCCATCTTAGAGAGCAAAGACCTCTAAACTGAACCCTAGTGTAGGCACATGTCTCGCAGTGGCGGGTAGAGGGCCCTACATTTATAGTGAAGTGAAAGGAATGTTACTTCTGCAAAAAAAAAAAAAAAAAGAAGTAGTTGAAGCCTAGAAGCATCTGTTAGTGTAGGAGCTGTAGCTCAGCACTGTGCTTCTCTTTCTGATGACCCATTTGGCAAAAATAAACAGATAAAACTTAAAAAGAGGGGTGAAATCTGATTGCAAAGTAGCACAGATGCTGTCCCCAATGAAGCAATGAAATAAGACATTATAATAAGATTTGGCAAATAAAAATTAAGAATTAAACTATAACCGGATAAAAATAACATGTATTTTATAAATATTTTATAAATAATATATTTCAAAAATATTGACAAAAGTGAAAATGCACTAACACTTTTATTAGAGAATGTGGAACTGAGCAAATGTAACTAGTCTCTAGTTTGTTGACCGGATGTTCCATGTAGAATTTTGTTTTCAGTGTAACCGTGCGTCACAATTTGCTTTCTGAACTTTGTCAGGTGGCTTTGGAGTTGCTAAGAATCTGTGCAGCTGGGCAGTGCAAAGTAAAGACTGCTCTGTAAACGAGCAGGTTAAGACAGTTCTGGAGGCCTTCCATGGGGAGAAGAAACCCATCGGCTTGTGCTGCATCTCTCCAGTCCTGGCAGCTAAGGTTTTCCCTGGCTGTGAAGTAACAGTTGGTCATGACAAGGACGAAAGGTAAGATCACCATTTCTCAGGAGCTTGTTAAATAATGCCTTCAGAGAAACTGTTCTGTGGTATTCTACATTATACGCAGCATAAATGAAGCACACATTTTTAAATGTAAAAATTCTAGTCAAACAGTAGTTTTAGGAAAGACCAATACAACCGTTCCGATTTTCCCAAACTAGTTTTAGTTTGCTACAGTAATCCTAGATTAAGGACATTGTGTACTAGACATTGGCATTCTGGTTCTTTTTAGTGAATCAGATTCAGATATATATTTGGTTCATCTTTATCTTACAAAAAATCACTAGTCACTAATGTACACAGAAAAAGTTTTTTAGGTACTGTAGTTTTATATATTTCTGCAGTATCACTCTGTAGCAGTGGTTTACAACCATTCGTAGGGACTCGCTATGCTGCACAGTTTCAGAAACCCTTTACCCCACACAAGCATGCAGTGGGTCCACAGGACAGGAATTAAAATCACCTGTCTGTAAAACATTTTGAATGCCTTACTAAAAATGTGAAACGTGAACTCTGATCATGAGGATGATTGAGAGAGTTGTGTGATTTATTGCCTGATCTTTTTGATTTCAGGTTTCCTGATGTCCCAGAAACTGCTGAAGCAATCTCTCAGCTCGGCTGTAAGCACATCTGTAAAAAGGTTAATGAAACCCATGTGGATGAGAAAAATAAGATCGTCACCACCTGTGCCTTCATGTGCAAGGCACCACTCCATGAAATATTTGATGGCATCGGTGTGATGGTTCAAGATGTCCTCAAACTTGCCTGAATGCTGTTTAGCATCAATCAAAAAATAATGAAGTGCCTATGAATAAAACACGATACAGAGAGTGAGCGACATGTCTTGTTATCGTGCCAAATTAATTGTGTAATTGCTGAAAATAGGATTTTTGTTAAGTAGCAACTGAAACTGAAACCTTCAGTATGGAAACCGGTCACTACAACGTTTCCTTATTCTGACCGCACTCCAGCAGTGAGTCAGTGTTATTGCACTTCCTTTCTCTTGCAGTTTTAAAAATATTATACCACAAAGGAACGCAGTGTAGTTGTGACATAGTATATTGCTGAAATACTGTGTATTTTAAGAAAAATTCCTGGTATTGGCAAAAGCAAGATATTCATACAACACATACATATCAGAATTGATGTCACCTCTTTTATTTTGCACTTCCAGTAAATGCTCTTCAAACATGTAAATATATTAGTGTAGCTGTGATGATCCAAACACATTTTAATGCTATTCAAACTATTTTAATATCTTCATCTTAAATTGTAAATCTTAAAATAAACACTTGATTTTTTTTTGGATTATAGGACATTAAACATACATTGTATTTAAAAATATATCTGGTCTTAATCTAAAACTTAAATAGACTTCAGTAACCAGCATGTATCATAATAGCTGTACTATTCTGAACCCTTTGATTAAAATAGTTTGATGTCAATGACAATAGTGAATATAAAAGTAAAGTCTAGTACTAGTACATAATCATGTATACAAACCTTTTAACATGCGGTAAAACTTTAAACATTAAAGTCACACATAGAAAAATTAATCTACTTCATACACCGATTTAAACATACAATGTTCAGTAATTAAAACATAGTCATATCATGAGTATAAACAAATATTTAAATGAGTACAGTAACACTTAAGCTGATGCTGAATAATAGGCTTCATCTCCGTGTATGTGCTTATGAAACTGCATGTATGACCCGAGCAAAGAACAGTCAGGAATAGTCTCCAGGCTGTCAATGATTTGGACAATCCCATCCACCGCATCTGTGGTCAGCACAGTTGATGCATTAGTCTTGAACTTCCTCACCAAATGCTGTTGACTGAGCGGATTTCTCCAGTGACCATAAAAGGTGTTACAGCGAGCTGTGTAGGTTTCTCCCTGGTCCATCTCCACCATGATTTCACAGTACATCTTATCAAAGCTTGCCTGATTGTCCTGTGGGTTTTCCAGGTGGACTTTGAGGAGCAACTCCCTCAAAGCTTTCCTGTTCATCCGTTTACTGCTGAAAGAGTCTACCGTAACTTCTCCATCAAGCAGTGCACTGCAGCAGTTGAACTGGAATGAGTGCCTAGCCTGGTGCTCTGTGACCGGAAGAGGACAATCTATGTATCTGGATAAGGGGACTCTGAGTGTGATCCTCTTAATTTGATTGAGATCTACATTTGGCTCATTGGCAAGTATTTTTGCCCTTACCTTTGCTGATGCATCAGCAACCCAATGCATGCCAAGATGGGCAGGGAAGCGCTTAAATGCAATATCTTGATCCTCCAACACCCACCTGTATTGGGAAGTTGGGGAAACTTCAGCTAAATGGTGAGGAATATAGTCTTGGTAGAAGATTCTAAAGCCTGACTCCAAGTCTAGAATCTGCTTGTTGCCCTCTAGACCCAGCAGGGCAAGCTGAGATGCTTCTAGGCCCCATTTACCAGCATTACCCAAGTGGAGTGGCTTGGTCTGAGTGGCAGCATTTGCCATTGGAGCACCTGCAGATGAACATGCAATAGCCAAGGCTGCCATACTCTGAGCTGGCGAGAGGCCCAAGAGTTTAGCCGTGGCCGCTGCGCTGCCCATAACTCCAACAACTGTAGGTGGATGAAATCTGTGAAAGGAATGTAGATGTTAAACACGTTTTTCTCCCACCCCCAAGCTCAAGTCTTTTATTCATAGATAAACAGTGATAATGTCTTATTAAATGGCACATGGTTAAAACTTATTGTTTAATGACATCTATCTTAGTGTAAACATTAAGGAAACATAACCAGGTGTACCTTTTGGGGATGTTATGAGCCTCTTTTGAAAATCTCATAAGTCTTCCCTGAACTTCAAGTCCCACATTGAAGGCCAGGAGCAGCTCCAAGCCTGAAGGTTTAGTAGGTAGAGACTCGGCGAGAGCCAGGAGAGCAGGCAGTAAGGCTCCAGAGGGGTGAGTTGCTGGATGCCAGGTATCATCAAAATCCATAGAGTGCACCTGAGAGCACAATTACCAATTTATTCATTACAGTTTTTTTAATTATTATGTCATACATCATTCAATTTCACATGGAAACTTTTAATAATTACTGTCACTGTGGAAGTTTTTAAGAATTACATGTTTACCAGCTTACACTTTAATCAAACTAAGCCAGCCAACACACACATGAACTTAATCTGTAAACATTAATAAATTGTGGCTGAATTTATAAAGGATCCATAATCTTTATAATCTATTAAAGCTAAAAAAAAAAAGTCAAATCAAACATAAAAAGTAATTATATTAGGCCCTTGTTTACAAAGGTAAAGTAGGCTCTTTGGAAACATGGCATTTTTATCAACGTACCGCAACTCCATTGACAAATGCGGCATAATAAGGTGGAAGAAAGGATCCTGGTCTTCCCCACACACTGCTGTTCTCCTGCGCTTGGAATCTCTAATAGAAGAAATAAGCAAAAAATCATGAACATATTTTGTCTAACTTGGTTATTTAATCAGTTAAAAGCTCAGTTTCAGAATGATACCTTGCTGTGCTCAAGAGCCACATTAAAGACTGGGGTGCTGCTTCCAAGTAAACCGACCCCCAGCGTATCCAGCATCATTCTCTTGCTTCTTCTGATAACTCCATCTGTCAGATGAGCTGCATTCAAAGATGAAATAGCTGCTCCAAAACTCTCTGTGACACTCTGAAAAACGACCATATAGTTTTCAACCAAGCAAAAAGCAAGTGTATTACCTGCTCTACAGTATACAGTAACTATTTCAGGCAAATTTAACTCTGCTAATAAACAAGCAAATAAGCCAAACGCCACAGTGTGGTCCCTGAATATCTATGTGAAGAGTAAAAGTACCTTGCGGAGCATGATGTAGGGCTGTGGTCTTACTGTGAGGTCTAAAAGCAAAGACAGCTTTCTGTCTTTATATATGTGCTTGCTCCTATCAGATCTGGTTCACTGACTTTCCAAAGTGAACAAACGAGGAAAGAAAACAGCATGCGCATCACAGAAGTACACGATTTCACAATACCACAGTGTAAACCAGCGTAACGCCCTGTGCACTCCTGTCACATGTCATACAACAAATGTGGAACAAAAAGGTGGGTAAACTGTTTATTTTACAGCCAGTTATCATAAACTATATTTTATTTTATTTTTGTGTGTTGATTTAATATGTAGCACAATCAGCAGAAAACAATGATTTCTGTAGAAATAACCTTATTTGTAACACACCATGTTCACAGTTCAAATTTTGGCCCGTTTGGTATCTAGAAGTTAGTATCATATGAAAATGAAACATTTCACTAAAGGATGTGGGAGATTAGCTATTTATATCAACTAAATACTCCTGCTGTTCTTAAAGGATGCTTTGGCGAAATGGGGTGCCGTCTGAAAGTTGAGTAAAAATGAAAGTAATTTTGGTTCTGGCAGGTTCCCTTAATGTGACCATTTTTGTTGATTCAAAAACCTTTGAAAGAGCAGTATGTAGGATTTAAACTAAGACTAACACAGCGCAGCATTATTACTCTACCCTGCAAAAACACAGGCATTGCAATGTACTGTCATAGTCCAAGGAAAAACAAGTATCTCACTTTATAGTCAACATAGTCACTTTACAGGAGAGAGCAAAAACATTCTTTACTATATCTAAACGTCAGTGTTAAGTGTTCATTCCAAGCTATTCTGAAGCATTTCTGGTGGTCCACTTATCAAGAAATTGCTAGTTAGGACATTGAAAGTTAGGATATCAGTTTACTTCCAGTGATGCATTTTTGTTTAGTTCTGGACACCAATGATATGTGCAACAAGTCTAGATAAGTCTTGTACTTAAATGACATTAATGAAGAAAAATTGTAAAACAAAACATGGAGTCACTATACACACATCACACATAAACACATGGGCTCTGCGTGAAGGAAACCGGTCAGCTTTACAACACTTTTTATAATTTTAGAATTAGGAATATGTAACAAAGGTTTTTAGTATATGTTCTGTTTACTTTCATTTTGGTTTAATTGGGTTGGTGACTCAAATAACTTCCCAGTAAAATCCTTCTTGCTAGTGTTTGTGTCCAGCTGGAGGTGTAGGTGTTAATGCAACAATGGGGATTTTACTGTGGAAACCTTTTAAGTGTGAAAATAAAAACCGCACACAAATTGTCTGATCAGCTAAAACGAGGCAGTATAACACAATAATTAACATAATTCACCGAAAAGAATATGTGAGGTTAAAGTACTCTTCTATGATAAAACAACCTGAGATAAGCACAAAAGCACCAAATCATAAACCATAAGTACTGAGTACCAAATAGAACTGCAGCAGCGTGTCTATCAGGACACAAAGTGAAGGCCCTGTTTTTTCTATATGAAAATTATAAACCTTGCAAGTCAAGCAAGTGGAAGAGACCCTGAGAGGAACCAAGACTCAAAAGGGGAACCCATGATCCTCTGACACCAGATAAAAAACAATAATTCAGGAGCAAAAGGAACAGCAGGTATGATTTTACAGTTATTATACAATACTGAATATAGAGACAAGTTCACACATACAAGGAATTTGTTGTTGGTTACAGTTGCTCACAATGTACAGAGAGTAACAAAACACACAGTACACACACACACACATCCTAACACACACAACCACGCACACAATACCTTACATACCTGCAAACCTTACATTATGTGTAGCTGTATACGTATATCAATAAGCGTATATGAGAGTAAAACTGAGAAACCAACCAGTTAATACTCACATGGGACTCATATCACTCCATAAACTTCATAAATACAGACATAATGGGTTTTTAACTTGCCCACTAATGTACAATAGAATGTTGTCTAATAGATCATACTGTGCAAGTGCAGCTCTACTGGTGCCAGGAAGTGCTACTGCATAGAGTTTTGAACAAGGCTAGTTTATTTTGTGTTTGCTGGATGCATTAAAGAGGAACTGATTTTTTCCCCCCAGTTTCTACATGACAGTCATTAAGATTTGATGAGGTTTGATGTGAAATGCTCCGTTTAAAGGAAACATTCAGAGTCGGAATTGCTTATAGTGGTGACGGTTATGTTATATTTTTATCTGCTCAGAATGTTTTCCTCTGTAAAGTTTTGAAAATACTGTGATATTGAACCTTCACAGTATGGCACAGCTATAGGCACATGATAGAGTGTGTTGGGGTAAGACTAGTTTAGTGATGGAGTGTACTATATTTACTATAGATTTGTTTACAGTTGATGAAGCCAGTACTACTTTTTTTTGGTCTGCAGAGTCTGCAAAATAGACTTTCAATAAATCTGCCATTTATTACCGTAGTGGTCACATTCTGTGGTGAAATCTGGTCTTGGTGAGAGAAAAGAGGAATGAATAAATAGCCCACAACTGTGAAAAGGGTCAAAATGGTCTTTGCCACCAGATGGCGGTATTGTCCTGCGTTTCTTCCCCGCGTGCGCATCTCTAGCAGAGGTGCAACTATTCTTCCTGGGGCTCATTAGAAATGAAAAAGGAAGCGAGTAAGAACACCTTTCAATCCGTTTGGGGGAACTGAGTAGTGATCATGTGTATTTTAGATGTTCTGTGTCACTCCAGAAAAGTGAAGCACGTTTATAAACCACCCAATGAGGTGACACTGAGCCCCTGGTCACCTGCAGGTCCTTTAGGGGTCAGTAAAGTGTTAAGGTCTGTCTCCCATCAATGCCCATCAGCACTCTGCTTCCACTCTGCGCACTTTACTAAAACAGCCCCTCCTGCCCTTATCTCCACGTTGTGGCGGGAGGAGGAGGGGGAAGAAAAAGCCCCTCGTAGCTCACAGTTTGGAGTGGCTCACTTGCTGGAGCTGTTGGAGAAGGCGACATGGCTCTAGCAGATCCGGAGCGTGGCGTGTCCAACGGCGCGGACTCTCCGGCCCCGTTTGCTGAGATTATCGAGCTAAATGTAGGCGGACAGGTGTACGTGACCAGGCACAGAACTTTGGTGGCCGTGCCGGACTCTCTGCTGTGGAGCATGTTCAGCAAGAAGACGCCGCGGGATCTGGCGCGAGACAGCAAAGGGCGCTTCTTTTTGGACCGGGACGGCTTCCTGTTCCGCTACATCCTAGACTATCTGCGGGACCTGAACCTTGTGCTGCCCGACTACTTCCCAGAGAAGAACAGGCTGCAGAGGGAAGCGGACTTCTTCCAGCTGCGCGAGCTCTCCAGGCGCCTCAGTCCCAGAGTGAGTAAGGAGAACTCCATCAGCGAGGAGCTGTGCCACAGCGACTGGGACGACGCGCCGGCGCAAGGTACGGTGGGCAACAACGGCCCCGGGAGCGCTCTGCTCGCCCCCTCGCCTTCTCAGTCCGCTTCTCCTTCCCCCTCACAGGAGAGCAAGAAGTCCGGCTACATCACGGTCGGCTATAGGGGCTCGTACACCATCGGACGAGACATTCAGACCGACGCCAAGTTCAGGCGCGTGGCGAGGATCACCGTGTGCGGCAAGACGTCTCTGGCCAAGGAGGTGTTCGGGGAGACCCTCAACGAGAGCAGAGACCCCGACAGGCCTCCAGAGAGGTACACGTCGCGGTACTACCTCAAGTACAATTTCCTCGAGCAGGCGTTTGATAAACTGACCGAGTTCGGCTTCCGCATGGTCGCGTGTAGCTCCACCGGCACGTGCGCGTATTCCAGCAACGAGCCGAGTGAGGACAAAATCTGGACCAGCTACACAGAGTACGTGTTCTGTCGAGACTGAGCTGCTCCTGCCTTTCGCAGGGAGCTGTGTACATACTGTAGGGGTCACGGACTGCAGGCTAGCTCCTTCACATCTGTCCAGATGTTGTGCTGTTTAGGCTAGACGGGTTAGCTTAAAAGGGAATTCCACCAGTGTTCCAAAATTTCTCCACAATTCAGATTCAGGGTGGTTTGACGTGAACTCAACTCTACAGTGATCATCAGGACCCTAGAGTGATGATATGGACCCCAGAGTGGTAATAGGAGCTCCACAGTTATGATGGGGACCCTAGAGTGGTAATAGGGACCCCAGAGTGATGAGAGGGTCCCCAGAGTGATGATGGGGACCCCGGAGTGATAATGGGGACCGCAGATATAATATTTTTATTTGCTGTTGAGCAAAGAGAGTTTTCTTTAGGGGACTACTTTTCCTTACCGCACACTGTATGTACCTTTACGCCACTAATACATTTTATAACATACATTTTAGGACAAAAGGTTCAAAACAGCCATAAAACTACACCTATTCAAGACTACTTCATGTAGCAGCATGGAAGCTTTAAGAGATGTCAGATGTCCTATCACCACTGCTGTGATGATATACACTCTGAATAACCTAGTTTACATCCTAACATTGTTATTGTGCAGAAATTTTGGAGGATAAAACTACATCAGTGGAATTTAAAGGCTGGATGAGTGAGACTGGGTAGCTGTTATACGCACATTATTACAAGACTTCTGACATTACATTTGTTCTCTAGTATTTCATAAGGCACTGGCTCATTTGCTGAGGAGGACATGCTATACTTTGCTTACAGCAAGTCTCCTCAAAGCACATAGACAACAGAGTCAGTGTGACTTCAAAGGTTTTATCATGAGAGTGTGACTTAAACGTTTCATTATGCATGTGCTGATGTGCTGTCATTCCAGTAAAGGACTAAAGTATTCAGTGATATATATATAAAACTAAGCCAAAACACATAAGACGTAGATGAATGTTCATGACTGTACTTGAAAATAAAAAAAAGACATCAAAACAAATATGCGTCTTGGGTAGTGATGCGCCTAACTGGAAACAGCTTGAGAGAAAATGATTTACAGTATCTGTGAAAGACATACTGAAATCCTTCTGTGCTTTAGCTCGGCTGTATCTGATGTTAATCAGATTGGTAGTCTTGCATGCTTTTCCACCCAGAGGCAGTTCGATCTTATTTACTTCTGTTTCTTATTGAATTGTTTATTTTGCTGTGGCCTGTCGGGAAACTACAGATGGAGCTTCCACTCTGCACATTTTAGGCTCCTAAAGGGATTTACTCATAATAAACTGTTTTTTTTTTTTTTTGACTTTCATGTACAACTGTTAAAGCTCGTGCTCTATCTTATGTAAGCTCTTTTTAACTGTTGGATGTGCAGTGCATTTGAGTAAATTCAATAAAGTTGTCGTCATCAACACAACATAACTAAAGCTTATATTTTGGTATTTTTCAGATGATCTGCCGCCTTTCAGTTCCCCAGCTCAGCGTCTCACTGATGTGGTAAAAACAAAAAAGGATTTAGAGTCAAACTAAATATTCTACTCAATTTTCTGCTCTGAATGCATTGTATTTTTGGGGGGAAATACAAGAGGCTCCTTCTTTTTATGGGTTTAATTTATAAATGAGCATCTATCCCATTCAGGGATGGAAATCTGGCAAAATTGGCATTTCGAATAAATTTGTTAACTGGGTCAGTGAGACAATGATACCTTCAAACAACATGATTAGGTTTCTACAGGTAGCTCACTTCCGGCTGTTTTGTATTACAAATTTGGTCTGTGATGTTTGGATGCAAATGGTGCAGCTGTACTCTAATGCTGATGTCATTATCATTTCAAGTGTAAATAACAAAAGGTTCCAGCTGCGGAGATAAAGGAAGGATCGCCTGTTGGACAACACGGAAAACCTTGTGTCCTACAGAGACATCAGCTCTTCATTATTCACTTACGGCTAATGTACTAGAGCAGTGGAATATGTGTGATGTTTGTCACAGTTATGTAGCACATGCCCTTCTCATTCCATGCACCCACTGCACTAAGTATATTTCATTTTTGCTCTAATAAAAAAAAAAACAACATCTTTTTGATAGACTAATACCTTAAAATAACTTTCTAGTAAATCAGTTGGCATGCATATTCATATTAGCTCCATCCATTCCAACGTGTGCCAGTTTCCCTGAGCAATTTATAATTATCTTAGATCAAAGTTGTCTGGTAACTTCTTCGTATTTGCACATCAGAACACTGCCTTCAAACTCAATTGGCTGACAAAAACTTGCTTATTCTAATTAAGTCCTGAGTTAAAAATAAGTTCTCATGCATCTCTCCCAGCTGGGGATATATCTCCATGCTATGCACATTCATTGTGCAACTCTATTCATGCCTTCAGTGAATCCCAGACAAAAAGCTTCTTTCACTGGGTATTTTACTGGGGCTAGAAACTGCCAGCAGCTGGCAAACTGTAAATGGAATCACATTGCTATAATATAAGAACCTGCATAGTCTAGTTATGCTCACATCTTTGAATGGACATGAAACCTCCATTTCAGCAAGTTTGTGTCTATTACAATCAGTGTTCAACACTTCTGATTGTCTGGAAGGATGTTTGAAGTAGTTGCAGAACAGTCATGTAGCAATTCCCAATGAAGAATGAAAAAAAAAACTAGAGGCTCATTCTTTTGTGCAATATTGTGTGCGATTGCTGAGATATGGGCTTTTTCCTAAAAAGTTTACTGTGACTCACTATTTATTTATTTATTTATTTATGCCGAATTTGGTTTAGAAAACAAACATTTATTTCTAAAAAGCATTCTACTTAGTCTAGATGCTTTAAGTTCCATTTTGATGCTACTCATCACAGAAGATGTGAAGTGCATACTCTCTTTAAAGCTGCATCAACAGTACAAATACCCTATTCACACAGAAGGCGTCCTCTTTCCACTTCTCACATCGATACAGGTTAAAAAATTGGACTTGGCCTTTTGCAGCTCAGCAACAGTTTTGGAGCTTCAGGTTCAACATTTCAGGTTACTCTGGACAACATCACTAACTCATGCTGCTACTTCTGATTACTCCAGATTAGCACCCCTACTCAGAGGTCAAATGATATTACTAACGTCAGCTGTCATAAGAAGCTCCCCCATAGCTTCATCTGGCAACTTCTGGACATTGACATTAAGTGATACTGAAGAAACACATCCGGTTACTACCAGTATAGGATACGTTGTCTGGACATTACTGTATTAGCCTTTGGTACCTCTAACCTGCCAATCTAGCCTTCTGTTGATGATGATAAAAACTACACAAGGCCTATAAAATCTTCATTTGTAGCACTGATACAACAGGTGTTCACTGATACAACAGGTGTTCAATTTCAAATTGCTGCAGATATCATAATCGCCACCAGCAGTGACTCCCAGTTCTAATGCTTGAGGACCCCCCACCCTGCACATTTTAATGTATCACCTTTTCCCACAACACCTGATTCACCTGATTATCTGATTAACAAACTGTTCCTGAGCTTAGGTGGGTGTGCTTAGCCAGACAGAGGCATTCTAGGATCAGGCCTGGGAACCTGTGTGGTACAGTAGAGCACTGTTACTAGTCCAAATCCAGAATTATCCATACCCTGGTCAAGTACCTGAGTCTATCTGTTATTACATAATGGTACTCATGAATATAGAAAGACTCCTGATGAAAGGCCTGCACCATTCCTAGCTCCACTTAATGTGTACCTGTCAATATCCTTTAGTATACAGGAAATACATCTCAAGGTCAATACCTCCAGGGTCTCCAGGTAATCAATATGACCAAGTGCTACTAAGGTTCTAATAGAACCTGTTTAATAAAGGTTGTTCCCCATTTATGCATAAAGTTTACATGGCTACTATTTTTGCTTCACCCCTCACACATTTTCTAAGAACATCACCTTTGGGGTTTGCCATTGTTTTTAGACCTCAAGCAGGCTTGATGACCAGGTGAATATGTGAGAGAGAAGCACCCACTGTTATGTAAGTCTGCTATAGGCTATAGTAGAGTTTGGATGTAGTGTCAAACTGTGTTCTATTTCATCCATCAAGCTGTCAGATTTATCCAGCAGGCATTCTACAGTGTCAGTGTAGACTTGTGTATTGGGTTTAGGAGGGCTTTCTGGAGCTACCCCAGGTTTACGCAATGTGTATCCCATTCCTCATGACTTTGTTGATATCCTCGGATATCCATCACCTGCATATATCCATCACCCTACCACTGACAGTCAGTAGGAATGAAAAAGAATATTAGTTACCAATGTCACTGTGTCTCCACAAGTTCCAAATCTTCCACAGTCACACAAAAGCTTTGTGAATATTCTTGGCTGCCTCTGGCATTGTGTCATTACAAGACTTTAATAGTACATGATCTTGAGTATGCGCTATGCAATGCACTACCTCACTTAATGAATCGTTGATGTACAAAAAGACTGACAGACTGATGTGACTATATACAGGGGGCTATTTTCACAGATTTGATCAGTCTGGATATTCTACCATGGCATTTCATAGATTTTCTCACTGGGGTAAGTCAGTCATATGCAAAGGTTTGTTGGCCTACTTGTCATATGATATGTTTAGTGAATCCAGTTCTGCACAGTTCACACTTACTGTTTATTTACTGAATTTAACATACATACATACATACATACATATAAATAATAACAAATACATTTAACATACTGTAAACAGATAACTAATAAATGTGGCCTTTGCAAACATCAAGGTACATGTTATTTTTACACACACATATATATATATATATATATATATATATATATATATATATATATATATATATATATATATATATATATATATATATATATATATATATATATATATATATATATATATATATATATATATATATATACTAAACAAACAAACAATATATATATGTAATTTATTTATCTCACAAATGAACAGAAAATGAGAACGGAACAAAAAAAATGAAACAAGGAAGGAAATATTTATATATATATTTCCTTCCTTGTTTCATTTTTTTTGTTCCTTTCTCATTTTCTGTTCATAAATAAATTAAGTATATATGTTGTATTATATATTTTATTGCTGCTGAAAGTTAACTGAAAAACAAAACAGTGCTGATGTTAAATATTTATGAAGGAATTATGTATTTGAGTGAAGTAAATTAGTGCATCACTTTAATGTGCAGCATGTTTAACTTTAAGAAAAATTCTTTATACGGAAAGGCATAGAAGTTATTCATTTAGGCTCCACTTGTTACAGGCTATACATGAGTCTAATGAATAGAAAGATAGCCAGACAGTACTATATAAGATAACTTACAACTCATATGTATTTACCTGTAAAAAGCACTTAGTTAGAATGAAAAATAATTATAACTGACTTATTTTAACTCTTCTTACAGCACTGCTGAATGGACTCAGCACACTTACACTCACCTATTTACTGCGTAATTTTGCCAATCACAGCAAGATATGCTAATTGTTAAATGCATCATCATCAGACTCTCATAACTCTTCAGTAAGAGTAACTACCAAGGTGACAGATTTTCACAATGAGACTGCCTGACTCTTCATAACTGGAGTGGACAGAAGGCTACACCTTTGTTGTGGTTGATTTTGATAGTTGTTATTAGGACTCAGTCAGTTACAGTATTTGGTATTTACCTGATGAAACTAGAACAGGTCTGTGTTAATGTCTTGAAATTGTAAAATCATTTCAGTATTTTATGAAGTATATCTAAAATATTTTTTTCCTTGTTCTTTGTGACATTATGACCCAATTTAGTCATCTCCATCTTTTCATCTCTGAGCGAGTAGAGGCTATCAACCGGCAACCCAAATGAAGCCTGCTGCCTCATCAAAATACAACAACACCCAGCTCCACAACACACTTGGAGGAAAAGGTTAATTAGCCTGCTTTATTTAATGACTATGGGAGAATGAAGGTGAGAGAGTTGTCCCTGTGGAGCTAGCTGTCTTTTTGATTTGAGCGTATCCAGTTTCATTCTATGACCTCTTCTGACCCTGTTGGAGAATGCACACCTGTTTCATGTGGATTACTGTGGATGTACCATTTAGGAAGCTGAATACTGTAATATACTTGTGCACAGCTGAATTGTTTAGTGAGTCACCTATCCAACACTCTGCAGTGGGTATCAATTATCCAATCAACCCAACCTGTCTTATCTCCTAGGTTACCGTGTAGCACCCTTTATGTAGAAATGGAGCCGGATGACAACAAGTGTGCACCAACTATGCAAAAAGATTGACAGTAGAGCACTGAGAAATATCACTGTCAGTAACACTATATGGTTTAGGTTTGGCCCCTTGGAAATTTCTAAAGTAATGTACTACATAAAACATCATGTTGTTTCAGGCAAGTGGGCGTCACATTTAAAATCAGGGGTTGATAGATTATTGTAGTTTGGATGATGAAGGTTATAATGACAACATTATTGTAATTATTTTTCATTTTCATATCCAGATGCTACACATCAACACAAAAGGCATCTATGTTATAAATTAGCATGTTTTGTTGTATGATATTTAGTCATAAAATTCACTATACTCTTCAGCATTCCAAAGTATTCATGAGTATTTTCCATTTTTGTACTGGAAACATATTCCCATTTACAAGCAAACTCATAAAAGACGAATGAGGATTCCTGAGGCTGCACCCTTGAACAGATTGGGTTAAATGTCAGAGCAACAGGAATAATCCATGCACATCCCACTCCAGTTCTTAAACTGCAGCCCTGCAGTCCTCCAATGAAAGATTAATTCCCATCATACATATAACCGGTTCCGGTTCAGACTCCTGTTTGTAATTTGTATATGCTCATCTTTTGTTTCATAGTCCTGTCATGTGCTGTGTCTGTTAGCCATGTGCTTTTGTTTGTTTTGGTTTTTTGCTCCACCTAGGCTTTCCATGCTCCTCCCATTAATCAGTAGTCTCAGCTGTTCTTTGTATACTGTGTATTCATAAACCCCTTTGTTTTCCTTTGTCCTCTGTTGTGCATTAGCCTTTTGCTGCATGGATTACATCTCTTGTGGTTTGCAGTCTTCATCCCTGTTTTGTGTATCATCTAGTTTAGTTTTCCTTGTAAGTTCCTTCTGTTGTTTTTTTTTCCTTCTGTTGTTCTAGTTTTTGTTCTTTTGTTGTTTTCTTTTGTATTTTACACTTGCATCCTGCTTCTAAGCCTGTTTAGGCATTGCTTAAAATCAAACTTACAATCTTTTATACCATCAAATAACCTGCCATCTACAATACATCTAAACATACGATAAAACATTAGTCACATGTGACTGTAAGTTAGCTAATAGCTTATAATACCTCTACAAGCAGGAAGGACAGATTTGATTTTACATGGACTGGACAAGTTTCTAGATGTTGGCAGTTTTTGTGGATGCCTTCCCTGGCACAATTCAGAGAAGAATTTCCAAGGAGAATGTTCCTGGGGTTTTTGCTATGCTGGTAGACTCGTATGACAATATGCTTCCATATACCTGCAGATTACAGCTACTTCCTGTACGCTATCGTCTCTGGTGCCCCAAATGCAATCATTGCTTCCTGCCAGTCAAATACATCTGCTATGCAACCCATTTCCCATTTTCCACACATCCAATGGGACAATAATGGCACTGTACCATCTCTTCTCAATCTATGAATCCCAACAAAAACACCCTGCAGGTATTTATAGCCCGATCATCTTTGTGCAAGGTCAATATATATATATATATATTAATATATATATATATATATATATATATATATATATATATATATATATATATATATATATATATATAAATGTTATATATATATATATAAATGTTATATATTGTATATTTATTATTATTAATTTATAGGAAATTATTTATTTTTCGCATATTGTACGAAATTTATTTACTCTCATTGCAATGAGATAAGACAAAGTTTCACAGGCCACATTTTTGGCAGCTTTGGTTTAGATAAGTGTTTCTTAGTCCTGGTCCCACTGCCCCGCACTTCATGAGGATTTCACTGCTCCCAACACCTCTGATCAGATAGTTATTGGTTCCATTTTGGGTTAAAGTGGGTATAAATAGCATTATAATGTGCAGGGCAGTGGGGCTCCGGGACTACGACCAATGCTTTAGATATATGAAATTGTTAACTGATTAAGGATGGAGGAAGGATGGATTTGATGTGTATAAAGATAATGAGCAAAATACTTTGAGTTTGTATTTGCATCTAATGTCTCAGATATTGTGTAAAGAAGTTCAGATGTAAAGTACTTGCAGTCTAGTTTAAAAGAATCGTCATTCTTACATGACAGACATGTCAGTGCTTAATAACATGTGTAACTGAAAATCAAATGTTGTAATCATTTGAGACATGACTTTATCCTGAGTTATATCTTACATCGAGACCACAAATTGGTAGAAATGACTGCCACTGCTCTCTGGCCTTGAGTATTATATGTGAAGTTACACCAAACAAAACAAGAGGCCTAGATATAATGAAGATCTGAAACAAGCTGTTACATCATTAAGCGCTGCATGGAACGCTGTAAAACCTTGAACACTACCATTATAGAGGGTCATCTCTACAAATTTCTGCTTTCTGTATTCTGAGCTAACACAGAGATCCAAGCTTTCAACTTTAATCATCCCCTCTCACAGTACACACACACTTCACAGTATAAGAGAGAGCTGGGTCTGCATAATACTCAGAGATCATTGTCTTTACCAATGCAATTATCCAGCAGTCTGTTGGTTACGAGCTCAGGCCTTTAATTAGTTCGCATGGACACAAGTAGACGAAAACAAACCAAATATATTTTGTATATGTGCATATTTGTATGTGTTTATGTGGATGTTTTCTAACTAAATGCATGCCTGTGCTCATGCCCCTGTTCTGTTTGCCGTTGAGAGGGTATCAAACATCCCACTCCAGCTTACTAGCATGTAATGAGGGGTTGACAGTGTGTTCTCCATGGTGCGGGCACTGAATATGGACAAGCAAGATAGGGGCAGTATGAATTACAAATTACACAACGGATCATTTTGATTCAATTCTGGACGACAGTGCAGCTGACTCACACACATTGAAACACAATACAGTAACAGTCTTCCATTAATATTCCATTATTTATATCTGTTCCAGCTAAATCTGTCCGACGAGCTCTTGGTGAATGTAATGAAAATTAATGTAAAATTATATGTGCAGGCGCAGAGGCAGCGCTGCTGTTATAATTAGCTGAGGCAACATCCAACATCTGTTTATCTATGTAGTATATAGCCAGATGTCTGTCTCTGTTCCTAATGTGTTATTTACAGGTTACAGCTTGAGTAGATAAGTCGGACAATACAAGAGCCTCCCTATTCAGCACAGTCGTTTTATCCAAGTACTACTCTCAGTAAATGTGACTTAACCCATGGCAGTGTTTTGCACATTTTATGTAAATAACATAATGTATAATTTGAAAAAGCCAGCTGCCATTTATTTTGTGTTAAGATTTCTCAGCAAATAATTTGTTGTTGTTGTATTTTTTTTGCTGTTTTTGTGAATTTAAAAATGAAACACCTTTATGGGTCAGGATATTACTGTATTTCTATCACATGAACACTGTTTGGTCATTCTGCTTGGCAGCAGAAGCAATAAGAAGCAACCCTCACTGGAAATTCATGTTGAAAACCCAAAGCGCGTACTCTAGCTCCCATGTCTCCAGGCAAAGTTTAGATTACATGTTTGGATGGGTAAGACTAGGCTCATGAAGATAAATTCTTCATAGCTCATGCAGAGATATTGAGGAGCAACTCATCCAAATAATTTACAGTAATCATTTCTTACAGTACAGTAACTTCTCATGTCTTTAGGCCAAACGTAGAATACATGTTGGGATGAGTAAGAGTAGACAAGAGGACCATCATTTTTTGTGATTTTGAGTCCAGTCATATCAACCATGATTTGCTAAATTAATGAATTACTCTAATGGCACACAGTCTGTCCCTAGACAGATACGCCACATTATTCTACTATGGCCTAAATTTACTTGAGCTTTTTTATGTCAAAAGGACAAATTCCCTTGGGATTTTGGAAAAAAAGGAATGAGAATATATTTGGTGCCCTACATTTTCATCCACTAGTGGCCAGACAACTAATAGCCATTGACATGCCACTGCATGACAAACACATGCCGTATATGCAGAAATGTTTGAATTCAGTGGTAATGCAGTGTAATGGAAGCTTTGGGCTGCAGTATAGTGCCTGTGTTCTCTCAGTTTGATGCATTTGATGTCTGTGAGATGAAATGAGATGCCTGTGTTTGAAAGCTAACAGTAAAACAGTTAGTTACATAGATTGGTTTGTGTTACTGATGTTTTATAAAAAATTTTATAAAATTTTATGATATGACAAACAGCATTATATAGTATATGACAGCGGTGACATTATGTAACCTATATATTTAGTTGCTTTTATAATACAGTCGCTTTTTGTTATACAGACTAAATGGCATGCATAAAATGTGAAATGGGTAAAAATAACAGCATATTTGATATTTTACATAAATATGTTTTTAAAACATTAAAAAATCCATACCAAACGGCAATGATAATTCCATGCTGCTAGGGTGCTAGGTTAACTCGTAAACCAGCATGGTCATGTTGGTTAGGCTGCATACCAGCATCCGAAGTACAGCATATGCTGGTTTTGAGGTGATGGGCTGTGATGATCTGTGCTGTTTTTTTCTAGCAGTGGGTTAAAATGACAATATACCAGAGCATAGTTCGAGAACATGGTATGAACATAGTTACCAGAAGATATCAGAGCAGATCACTTTAGATTCAAGGTTAACTGCACAGTAATCACAGTTACTCTAAACTACCTTAGCAAAACCATTGCTCTTTTAGAGTAGAACCATAGTTTTCTTTAGCCACCATAGTGGTTAATGGTAGATTTATGGTAACTCACAAACTGTAGTTATTATGAAGTAACATAGTAAAGTCAAAGTTCATTTCCAAAAGGGCAATAACTTTTTCATGTCCACAGATCTGGACAAAAGTGACCTAGGCAATGGTGAATTCAACTAATTTAAAACCATTATTAAGAGTAAGAGTGTTCCATGCGCCTTTTAAGCCCATGTTCCTTGCAAAATGCTCTATTTCTGCTCTTTTGTGTCATGAAGAGAAATCAATACACATTTTCGACATTTCTTGTAGCCGAGCCAATTGGTTCAATAAAGACGAAAGCCATGGCAGGGTTTTCTTTTCAAGATGATTCCTTTCAGAGCTCGATAATGTCCCCGGATATGCAGTGGCCAGCTCTCCTTCCTGCATTCTGCATCTATTTAGCCCAGCACTTTTCAAACCAATCTGCCTGCACCTCCTAGAACGCGATTGTAGCCTTCACAGACCACAAGCATTAATCAAAAGCATGGACAAAGGACAGTCCCCTTTTTAGACTCAAAGACGGACAATGAATGGGGATAAACACCAACACTTTTCAAACACGGCTGTCAGGAGCAGATTCACGGAAACTCACAGATCAAGCGTCATTACATCTTTTACAGCGGCAATCAGCAGGTACATATTGTCTTTTCCATGCCAGGCTGATGGCCTGGAATTACTGTGGAATCAATTGATAATTGGTTTATAGTCCACAATTAATCAGAAAGGAGCTGTAACTATGTAACAATGGAAGGACTTTTAATGTTTTAATGTTCAATTAGTGTTTTAATTGAAGTACATGTATTTTCATACAAGTATACAACATTTCTTACCGATGCAGTCATGTTGCTTTCATATATTAAAATGCCATAATGCACAAAGACCGGAGTATTATAGCCTATTATCATGCTTATAAACAATATCTTGTTATTTATCACAAAACATAGAGGGTCACCAAAGTAATTCAGTACACCACCAGATTTGGAGGAAAGTCTTCATTATGCATGTTCACTGATTCAGCTCAAGGTTTTTCATTCTGTTTGTACTGGCCTTTGAAAGATGGACCTTGATCACATAGATGTGCTTCATCTAAAAGCAGGGCAGTACTGGTAGTCTTTTTTCCTGTTTGCCTTTGATAAGGTGTCAAACATTGCACCTGTAAACCAAACAAGAATTTGATAGTCTCTCCTCACAGCGCCAGCGCACATGTGCTGCTCCTCAAGCATCATTGGAGACGTTAGTCACTGCTGTTTTGATGATGCGCTAGCTCTCTGTCTCAGCAGTCAGTGAACGTGTTTACAACCGAAGTGAATTTCAAAGCAGAGATTTGTTTCTTATAACAGAACTCTCCTGCCTCAGGTCACTTTAAAACAAGACATGGTGAATACAGATGCGAGGCACAAAGCACGAAGCCAGTGATCCTAATCAATTTCCAATTAACATGGCTTTAACTATTTGATTTTTCTTGTTTTAATGCTCCTAAATAAATGCTTGTTTATCTGCGTGCCGGAGTCAATTGAATTTGGAGGGAGATAATTACCGGTTCCTGTTTTCTTGAGGGACACAGTCTTCCCGTAAGGAATATAAATGACGCTAATTTCATGTATATGATAGATTTATCGTATCAAGCTTTGTTTGTTTACTGGGATTAAGCCTGGGATTTTGTTTTCCTTCACAATAAAAGCAAGAGTAATAGCATTCCTGGCATAAATGGCGTCATAGTTTGAAACACCTGGAAATCAAATGTGTGCATTAACAATCTAATGGAAACATTTTTGTTAAGCAGTTTGAATGAAATGTACCATATTTAATCCTCTTACTCTGTTTTATTTATATATGTGGTCATAGCCCACATGAGGATGCTGAGATCAGAGAAGTGTTCTAACAAGTCTTCCTACATCAAGTGGTCCTACAGAGCATGCACAGATCATTAGTATGATATAGTATCTTAGCATTTCATATTTAAGGCTGTACTATACTACTAGGCTGTCAAAATATGTCTGTAAGTGCTATTCTCAGATAATCACAGAGATGCAAGGATAGAATATCTAGTACAGGAACTAAGCCATTAAAACCATAATTTTATTTAGCCAAGACTTTCCACATTAAACCTGTTTAATATCAATTATAAATAAATATAATTAATTGTATAATTATATAATTTCAGGGGATTTATTTATTTATTTATTTATTTATTTTGTGTTTAAAATAATTATCACATTATATAATATATACAAAGTAAGTACTACCAAAATGACTTATAAAGCATTACTACTCTATCATAGAACTATCATGAGGCCTTTGTATAGGGGTGTTTTGCTCAGTTAGCAGTGTCAGAAGGATTGGAGGCGGAACGATTTTTTGCTCCTATCACAGAAGGGGGTATAAGTTTAATCACTGCATACACCCTATCCACACTCCTCTCCCAGCATAGGTCTACCCACTGCCTCGTCCTTTCTCATCCCCACCTTATCTCCCCTCTGCAGCTTGGGGCACACTCTCCTCCACCATATGGGGCCTGCAAATGGCAGTGTAAGTGGAGTGTGCCTGAACCAGTACAAGCGGTGATACTTATCTGACTGGGTCATCAGGCCGCATGGTAACAATAAGATTGCCAATCAGGGGGCAAGTCACAATCAGTTTGATTATTCCCTGTACTCTTCCTTTGATAAACTAGTGGAGAGTTGACTCTATACGAAATGGGGCTATTTTGCTTACTCACACTTTAGACTTTCAGTAGTAATAGTGTTGCTATTGCTTGTTCATACTGTTGAACTACTGTGACAACAATAAATACCTGACAGTGAAAACACTGTTATGGTCTGTCATTAATGTTTAAGAATAGAATCCAGGAATTGTGTAATCCAACATGCAGTACACTGCAAAAATCAGAGAATCCCATTATTTTATTTCCAGGCACAGGAGTACACTCTATTCATTTTTCAGCATCAGTGAAATTGCAGAAAAGCACACAAGCCTCAACAGTGTGTGTATCCTATGCCTTTTACATTTGTTTTGGGAAACTGGCTTTCAGTTTTTCAAAGAAATCTTCTGGGATTGTTTTCCAGTGGAATGATGGACAGAAGCAGCTGTGGATTGTTTCCAGTCTGAAGTAAGAGTAGAGCTTGATCATTCTCAAAAAATGAAAGCTTTAAGCACTGTTATAATGGTGACGGTTTATTAGCCTACCAGTTCTTGCAAAGTCTTACTTTCGCTACATTTGTTAAAATTTTGTGATTTCTTATAACTTATTCTAATTAGATTTTCATCCTCCTGATGCAGGTAAATTATCTTACAGTACACCTGTTCTGAATAACTGAGTAACATTTTGATTTGAGGTTAATAATATGGCTAGTGTCTGACTGCACAGCACTGTATATGCAATGATGCAACATTAGTTAATAACATAATTGAAATGATCATGTTTTGTTTACAGTCATTTAAAAAACTGCCCTTTTTAGTGACCTTGACAGCCGTCATTAGTGACCATACACCAAAACTACTCTAATGACACTCGTCTACATGCTTGACAATTGCATGAACTCACAAAAGAATAAACAACATCCTACATATCTTCAGTGCAAGATCAACCTTATTTAAGTGCCTTTCCTTTTTTCCAGTTGAGCGAAAACGAAACTGCTAGCTCAGGGAAGCATGAAATTGTTTGAGTAACAAGTTTGTGATGATAAACATGAGAATAATTAAAACCAATATTGCTATTACTACAGGCCCAGAATTCGACCCCGAACACCTTTCCTAGTGTGTCTGCAACTGGTAAAGCTTTTACAGGTTCCATAGCTTTACAGCCATGAAACACAATGGATCAGGTCAACCACATGATGTTTGACACAGCTCAAACACAGGTCTCAGTAAAAAAACTCTAAAAATTAGTTCAGTCACTGTTGTGAGTGAAACAGCAGTAACACAGTGATGTAGATTTAACTTAAACCTGATCTTTTCTACTTTAATTAGTAGCATAACATTTTTCATTTTTGAGTCATAAGTGAAAACAATCAGTCCAGTTAACCAGAACTTACTCAGATTACTTAAGTGTGACATTAAGTATGTTTTACTTACTTACTTACAGCTCATGCAATCCAAAAACACTACTTTGAATGGCAACATACTATATTAGCTGCATTGCTGAAATCTTTGTCAAAGTAAACTACACATACAATTTTGAGGAGCAGATAAAATAAAAAATCAGTTGCTTGAATGTGTTATGCTTGTGC
Organism: Prochilodus magdalenae; assembly: GCA_024036415.1. NCBI lineage: Eukaryota > Metazoa > Chordata > Actinopteri > Characiformes > Prochilodontidae > Prochilodus > Prochilodus magdalenae. The sequence goes on along the minus strand of JAMWET010007630.1, from coordinate 202,118 downwards.
AAGAAGTGGATAATGAGAGCTTATCCAAAATGAGCCAGAAGCCTTTAGTGGAATCCCCACATGGAGTGTGCCTGGGTCAGACGGCATACGGCACAATACCTCCGGGGAAGAAGGAAACTGCAGCAGCTGGCTCGTCTTAGCATTAGTCCACTGGGGACTTAACTACTGTGAGGTTTAGCAAGCTTATTAATTCTTTATGAAGTATTGTCTTATTTACAATAGACTAGCAAGGTAGATTAGAGAAACTCAGCAACATCTGTACAAATGCACTGGGATTCCTAACCTCTCTGGAATACAGTAAACAAAACAATAGACAATTTCACACAATGTGGAAAGCACACATAATTAAAACAAGATAAAAACAAAAGAAAGCTATGAATAAATAATCAATATGTGGTGGTAAAGCGCATGGTACAAATATGCACCAAAGACTCATTATATTTAGTCATTTAGGATGTGCAGTGCAGTGGGAGAGAGGCTGCTATTAAGCCTGCAATATTGCTGTCCAGAGCACAGAGGGGGGAACAGTCTGTGACTGGGGTGATTGGAATCTTGAATAATGGATTGGGCTTTATTACAACAAGGCCTAGTGTGAATCACATTTATTGAAGGTAGGTCACATACTACAGTCCTCTGAACCATTTGGTAGTGTGGTAGGGTGGAGTTAAGGTGTATGACAGACTCCTTACACAGTGCCCTCACCAATGGAACCACTGTAAGGTATGTGTTATGGTATATGACAGTGATTTTGCTGACTCTATAGAGAGTTGCTTCTCCATGATACTTTTCTTAAAGCCTGTTCAATTTTCAAACATAGGTTTAAAGGCTGCTGAAAGGCTGAAAATGAATGTGGTGTTCTACTTTTGTCAAAGTAATTACAAAGATGTAGCACACCAGATCCTGCAGGGCATGGAACCCGAAGTAGCTGATTATGTACACTGAAGCTGTGAAACTCCTGACTTCATTAGTGTTGTTAATATCTAGGTCCTGATTACTGTTATTGGATCATCTTGTAAGGCTCTCTCTCTCTATGTTCTCTTGCGGTTTGCCTGGAAATTCAATGAGGAAAATTCTATTGAGAAAAAAATTGAGAAAATTCAATGTATTGTGTCTAGGGTTAGGGTTAGGGTATCCTTCTGCAAATGGAACTGCCTTTGCCCATATCACTGAGGACATTTCTGTTAAATTTGCCTTGTCGTCTATAAATAGTATCCTAACTCAGGTGCTGCTTCTGTAAATGTGTTCTAGAGCAGTAGTGCTAGGCTTATGCATCATCAGACCTATTAAGCAGTAAGCAGAGGGAAGTGGGAATGTGAATGGAGTCTAGGATAGTGCCATTTATATCTGAAAGTGCCAGGCTTTCATAATTACAGCAGTCAGGGAAGTGAGTGCCACAGGGCTGCAGTCATTTAGGCATGCTATCGAGTCCTCCAAGGGAGTTGGCACAATTAAGTTTATAGCGCCAGGGAATGTATCATCTATAAGATGTATAAGACTATATCAGCATTGATGCCCATAATATTGCTGAAGGATCAGGCCCATTATCTTTATTATTAACACAACCTTAAATTACCATCTCATACCATGATATATTTGGACAAGAGGGTGATATTGAATACCACCCAAGCCTTTAATCCGGGTATAAAATGGAGAATTTTGCAGTCCTGAATGTTTTGTGCATCTCTACTTTTATATTAATGGTATTAGTACTAGAATTATGGCAATAAAGCAATATTATTCCTGAATACACAGGCTAAAAGAATTTTGGTTAATCAGTCTACTTTATATATTAGTACTTAAATCAGGTAACTTTAGTCCTTTTATTAAATTAAATCAGGCGTAACTTTAGTGGATTTGGACAAATCTATGTGGTGGCTAGAAGGACTGGAACCAAAGCAGTCTTCTTCTAACTTACTCCTCTGCTGCTTTAACACTTTGTGTTATGTAATCAATGAAAAATTCCTTGTATGTGCGAACATACCTGGCAAATAAAGCTTGATTCTGATACTGATGTATGTTTGTATGTAGTATTATACAAAAAAAAGCAACACACTGAATACCAACATATATTTTTACACATGGGAGGTACACTACAACGTTCAGCAGGAGACAACTCGAGACACTGGAACATCTATTGTGCCTCCTAATAGCTGAGAATTAGCATTTAAGAACAGCTTGTCATAGTGTTTTGGTAAATGCAGACATTGCATGAGCACAATTATCTGCTGCTATTGACTGCAGTGTAGCTTCTTTTCATTTTCTAATTGATCAATTCCTTCTACTTATCTTGCAGCTTTTCAGAGGGTGGTTTCTATAATTGTGTCAGAGATTTTAAAGGCTTCAGGCAAAAATAACGCTAATAACAAGATAATCATCGCCCTCATAATAACCATGATTCTGAAGATGATTAGGTTAATCAGTCACAGTTATTTACCACCAAAACGCATGTCGCTTGACTGAAGGTTGATCTACTATGAACTGCATGTGATGCAGAAGAGAGTGCGGGGAGGTGAGGTGATGCAGAACGATTAAGCAAGGAATCTGCGGTGTGCTCTCTCACTAAGGACAGAGAGTTCCAGCAGCTCGGAATGTTGCAGTTTAAATGAAACCAGGTCAGGTGCTCAGTGAGGGGGATATACTGCAGAAGTGAGGAAAATTAGGCTTATGACTACTCATCCCTTACTGAAGCAATGAAAGCAGCTGTCATAAATGTACACATTGTACCATATGTGAATTTCTAAAGCCAGCATCGTCTGGTGAGACAGCAGATATTTTAAGCAATCCTGTAATTAAGTGTGTGGGCCGGGGTACATGCAGAAAAAACATGCAAAAAGAGATACATTTCTCCATAAGAAAACACTGCAGTACAGTGAATTATCTACTACTGTGAAATCCTATTTAAAATACCTCATCTAAAATTCATTAATAGCTTCAGACTCAAGTGGCTACATGATTTAGGGACTGCAGCGCAGTATCAGAAAACAATGTGAATACAATCACTTCTGAAGCTCACATCTTGCGCATACTGTACGTCTTGAAGAGTTTGCAAGCTGTTTAAGGCGACATATTCACAGCTGTGACTGAGTGCAAACCACAAGGGGTAGTGAGTTTGTGATCTGTTGTAGCCCATTCTCTTGTAAACCCCTGCTGCATGCCATGTGAAAGGGATATGTGTCAAATTCATGCTTTGTATTGTTGTGTAAATCAGTCAGGGATCCTTCTTTCAATTAGCGAAGCCCAATATTAAGTACCATATGCTGTTATCCCTGTTGACAGTGTTTTCATATCTGCCTTTCTTGGCTTCCCAATTTAGAACAGAAAGCACATCTTTAACTGTCCTCTGTGTTGAACTGACTTTATCTAAGGTCACTTGAGAGTAATGGTAGTTGTGGCGCATGAGAACTCTTGATCCCTTTAATCTAGTGACACATAATACCTTGGTTCACCTTCATGGCCAGCCAAAGCATTTGTTTCTATGACAACAGCTAATGCTACTGAGCCCACAGAAGCTGCAATCGGTGAAGCTGTTGAAGCCTCAATCAGACGACCAGCATGCCGGGTTTTGGTACTACAAAAATAAAGGCACCCAGATAACAACACATCAAGACTGCCTGCAAGGTAAAAGGTAGAAAAGGCATTTACAATTCTCTGTGCAAGTCATCCTGCGTTGTTTTTGGAAAATCTTGGAATTAGCAGATGAAATAAGGCCATCATGGGCATTTCCATATGCTAATGTTTCTGATTCCAATTCAGTCGCTGTTCAGAAACATTTTCAACACAGCAGCTGGCCTCTACACTGTGCAAAGATTTCAGAATGGATGCATCAGAAATGCCCCAAATGACTTGGAAAAACAAAGCTTTATTTTAAAAGTTGAGTTTTTTGGACAGCAACAACAGCACACATCTTTCCATGTGCATTGAGAGAGAGGGGATAAAAATATTTATTACCATGAGAGTATGAATAGCACTGTTCCTGCCCTCTGTAAGAAGGACGACCAAATCCATCAGGCACTTCTTTATAAGCCTATTAGAAGAACAATAGTATGTCATTGTAGTACAACGTTCTCTTCAGTGAAAACAGAGTGCACATCTCAATAATGTCTCTACTGGAGCTCAAAACACCAAAAACATAGCTCCTATGGGGTTTCTGAGAAACAGAGCCAAGAACATTGTTGTGAACAGTTTTATGGCATATCCACAGGATTAGGCTCCATATGGCTCATTCCAAACAGACAAAAGCTTTGGCCTTGCTTCAGAGAAGCCCTGTGTGAATGGATGCTCTCATCATTACTGACTGCGTAAACTGAGTGGCACCCTAATGCCAGGGATAAGCCTTTCCCTCTTTTCTCCCTTCTTTAGTGCTACTGATGACTTTTATCAAGCAGACATCCTGTCGAAATCAGATGATCAGATCAACGCTTATCCCTTTGCCCTGATAATTAACAAAATCTGTCAAAAGGATTAGATGAGTCCCTATGTATTGTGCTTCCATCCATTTCATGATAAAACGGGAAAACACCACAGCTTGGTGTTTATGGAGGGGTAAATATAAAAAATATGATAGCCCTTTTAACTTTCTCTGCTGATGTAGGTGGTTGGCCCAGGGCACTTTTGTTATCTTTATTTTTTTTTACATTTCTAACATGTGGAAGTGTCCTCAAAGCATTACATCAAGTTGTAGCAGAAAAAAAGTATGTATGTGGACATAGACATGTACAGATAAAGCTAGAACATACATACACTTCTTCTTAGTGAATTCAGCTACTATAGATTCCATTGAACTTTGGTGTTGGCAAAGACTTCTGAAAATACCCTGGAAAACAAACAAATGAATCCTATCATTGGAAACTCAGAAAACAAGCTGCACCAAATCTTATTTTGGATGTATCTGAAAACAGATTCGTTGAAAAAGAGCTGCAGGGCAAAATTGTTTTTATGTACACTGCTGTCAATCAAAGTGCTTTACAAATGCGTAAATACAAAGATAATTTAAATAAAATGTTTAAAACATGTAGGAGATTAAACTGCAAATAAATCATGAATTAAACTATGTATTCAAAAGAAAGAAAGTGAAACATACAGTATTCATTTGATTAGGATAAATAGTATCATTACAGGAATGCAGTGCAAGGGCGCTAACAGTACTTTAAACTGAGCTGCTTTTCAACCTGAATTTAGAAGTATTGGGTTTTTTCTAAAGCTCTCTGTCAACTATGTCCATTTAAGAGCAGCAAAGTGACCAAACGCTGCTTCTCCATGTTTAGTCCTTGCTTTAGGTAGCACTGACAGACATGTTTCTTATAATTGAAGAGTCCTGCTCAGCTCATATCACTGCAGCACGTCAGGATAACATGTTGGTCCTACACTATTAAGACATTTATTGACCAGTAATAGAACCTTAAAGTCTATTCTGGAACAGACTGCTATCCAGTGTAAGAAATTAAAAATGGATGATGTGTTCCCTTCTTTTGCTCCTAGTAAAAAATCTGGCTCCTTTCTTTTGAATCAACTGAAGCTCTTTGATTCTGTTTTTGGATGTCCAGTTAGGAACCCATTACAGTAATCAATTATGCCTAAAATAAAGATATGGATGAGTTTGTTCAGGTCTGGTTTAGTTAGAAAATCTCTAATCTTGTTGATGTTCTAAAGCTGATAGCATGCTGATTTGGTAATGGTGACATGATTGCTAAAACATCCACTACTGAGGTGACCAAGACTCTTACACAGTCAATGGGACTATAGTTGTTTGGGCAGATTGCCAAGTAGACGTGAGTGTCACCTGTATAGCTGTGGTAAGATAACCCATAGTCATATAGGACTTTTTTCAAGAGGAAGCATATATAAATTAAATTGAATCCTGAATTAGATAATAACTGTTTGTGAGAGATCAAATATTTAGTAGAGCTAACTTAATAACCTGTGCACTTTAATCCAAAGACCACAATACAGTCCTCATACATACACCTCTGTCCTGGATGCTCTATCTCAGTTGCCTCTGAGCCCAGAGAAGTTGAACCTGCCTCTGCACATGGTTAACATAAGTCTTCTGCTTTGCACAGTAAAGCGTATTTCTGACTGTAACTCTGTCTCTATTGTAGTGTATGTGCTGTGACTAAAGTAATCTGTCACCCATGTGGTTTATACTAGTTATTGTTGAATGACGGTTCTTGATGCAGTGTTACAAATCATATACTGCAGGTTGGGTACATTTGTACTCCTTGTACTCCATGTTCTTTTTGTTTCTGAAAAGGACTGAGATGGGAGAGTTAACTGGTACACTGAGTCCTAGCTTGTTTTGAACACAGGGGCTGCTGATATTATCACTGCAGCAGCATGGCCAGAAAAAATATCAATTTGCTGGATTACTTGAGATGGCTAGTACCTTTGATTTTGCAAGAAACTTTTGAATGAGCAGGTGTCTACCTATTCATATTTAAATGATACACTTGTTCTACAGTCTAGCGTTAGGTCCAAAACTTGATTAAGCAAGATCTTCCTTACACTTTGATGATGTGCTGAATACATAGGCAAATGTGTGCAGGTGGATCAAGACGCATGGTTTTACTGAAAGGACAGAGACACCCTGCATGACATTATTCAATGCTCGATTGCACCTCCATGTCCAGCCAAGATGTTCTTGTTGTGTTTCACTGTGCTGCTGTTAAAATATAGAGTTCACCACTAGAGAATTTACCCTCTGCTCACAACATGATCATTATTATGTTCATCCTCATATTAAGGTTCTGACAAACAATGCTAAACACATGCTCGGGTTTGATAAGCCTGAGTGAACTGCAATCTGTTTGAAACTAACTAGCTATATCTACACTGCCTTTAACTAATGATGGGCAAAAGTATCCAACGTTGCTAACTAGGTTCAGCAGCTTTTAACTAGATGGAATGCCATTAACCAAATATATTATCAACACTACTTTCAGAGCTGACAAAATATTAAGAATGCATGTTTGAATAATTCATTTCCATTTTCATTCTACTATTTTCCCTATCCTGTACTCCTCTGGGAACATTACAACCCAGCAAGTCAATTATCGTTGCCATCACTGTTGAACTATTTAGATCATCCACTCTGTCCTTTGCAATTGCTGCAGCCACCGCCAAGGAAATTGCTTTGTTCGTATCATTATTTCCAAAACTAAGACAACTATTCTGCAGGGCATGCATTGAAACAGTGGTCAATAGAGAGTTGGAGACATGAACTATTATTGGGTGGTGATCGGTAGAAAAACAGATTTATTTTGGAACATGTGATGTGTCACTGATAATAAGAACAGATCATGCCACGAGCAGAGACTCAGCCCATCATATATTTTCTTATTTCTGTCACTTACAGTCATATACAAATGTTTGGATAGTCTTGGTAAAATTGCTTTTTGAGTGTTCCAATATAATGCATCCACTACTGACATTTTTTATTCCATTAGTTTTATTAAATAACATCCAACTGTATTGTACTGCAGGGGATTTAATACTTCCATTTGTTCCATATGTCCTCATCATAAGTGCTATATCATCACTGACAAGGCATATGAATGGACTTAAACACCACTGAGTTAAACTTAACCACAATCTCTTTTGAGATAAGAAACCAGAGGGCTCCAAATCTTTGCAGGCTTAACTTTATGCTGTCTGTTTATTTAGTGCACTTCAATCGACCTTTAAATGCTTTTAAACTTCAAATGTCTGGAATGCATGCAAATCTGAAGTCGCCCCCAATTATCAGATTAGGATCTTGGGTATCTTATTGAATATGTCTTAAAAATATATATCTTTAAAAATAGGACTTTCATAACTTGGCCAATACAGTTTTAGCGACTTCATGGGAATCGAGTGGAGTTCTCCAGTCACAACTACATATCTGCCCACCCTGTCCGCAAATTATGTTTAAACAGAACTCCTTTAAGAATAAGACCCACAGTTCCTCCTGCTTTTGAGAATATCAAAATAATATGTTTGATCAATCTAATTGCACCATAGTCTAAAATAAAACCTACTTAGAATACGAATGTGTTTCTTATTTTAAAAAATATGTATCAATTGTGCATAAAAATCTTAAATAAGCAAAGACCTTCTTTCAACTGGTTCGCTTACAGTCTGGTTCCTCCCACAGAAACCTCATTAACAGAAAACTTCTAGTTTTTACACCTGCAACCCGCTCCAGAAAACACTGGGGCAGGGCAATATACTGTCAATAATGGTACAAAAAAAAATAAAACAGTACAATGATATGATGGCAACAAGTTATTATAACCATGAATGAGTGTTTTATGACCAACGATGGGTAGAGAATCTCCAGTTTGTCAACAAATGTATTAAAATGTTTGATAACAGCATTTCTCAAAGAAAAGTTGGAGAAGATTTGTTTATTTCTCCCTCTACAGAGTATAATATCATTAAACGAATACAGGAATCAGGAGGAAGTTCAATGCATAATAGGCATAAGTCTAAGCTAAATACCTGTGACCTCTGATCCCTTAAATGGCCCTGCTAAACCAACATTTTTGCACTTATTAATGTAGTGTTGTCCTAAGCAAGTATATGCTTATTGACAAGATGAAAAAATATTAACACTGTACAGTATGGACATATAAAAGTGTTTTCCAGGAAATGACTGGTCATATTTTATTGTTATCTGACTTCATTTAAAGAAACCTAATTCGCTTTTTTTCAGCTGGCAGGATGGTTCTGTTGTATCTCTGAAAACTCAAGGGAGGAACATGTTAAATGTCACCCTTCTGCCATTTCAGCGTTCTGCGTATTTCAAAAGCCAATCTGATAGGTCTAACATAAAAAGAAGGACAGTTTAAAATGTTCCCCCTTTGAAGCGCACTGATAAAATTCTAATTAACAGAGGGCGGAAATGACACATGATGGCTAAAGAACTCGCAGACACTTGTTCTCATAGGCAATGGTGGGAATTTGAGAAAGATGCTTCTGAAACGAGGGCCAGGGAAGGAATCATGTTGAGTAAGGCTTGTAACAACAACACAAAAAAAAATTACAAGTTATTTTTTAATTATAAATTATTTATGGTTATTCAATCATCATATCCATTGATGATTTTGAACAGATATCAAAATTAGTGGAGAGGCACATTTATGTGCTATACTAAATCTCGCCTTCATTGATTATCAGAATCATTTAGCGTGAAAAAGGAGTGAAAACATTAACTTAGGAATTATCATTCCCTGCCATGCTCAGCTCATCATTATGCCTGCTGAATTTATATTGGTCTGGGGAACATCCTCTTGGCATAATAACTTCTGAAGCGTATCTGCGTCCTCCAGCTGTGACTGCCTCAGCATTCATGAGCATTTTACATGTCACTGAAAATGAAAGGCTAGCCCATTTCAGCGTAGGTGCTGCATTTGCCAGAGATGGCTAGACTACTGTAAGATAAGTGCATATTAGAATTCCGATACATGTCATTGAGGGAAATTAGAAATCAGCACCAGATATAATAAAGCCTGCTAAGTTTTGAACATAGGGAAATGAACTTGATTAGAACCTGTCAATTGCAGGTTCCTCTCCACCTCTCAAATCTCCATTTGAGTGAAAAAACAGCAGTCCTGATCTTGTTAAATCCCTTTGATTATCTTC
>JAMWET010007630.1:185000-187500 GCA_024036415.1 Prochilodus magdalenae | reverse complement strand
CTCCAAAATGGACTGCATGAATTTTCATGAATAGAGGAATGATGAGAAGAGCTGCTGTTCTCGTACAGTATAGGTCTATATACAGGCTCTCTCATCACATTCCTCCCTGCCAGATCCCTGTGCTCGCCAGTGGTGGGCGTTTACACTGTATGTTGTTATGGAAATGAAGAGACTCTAGTGAACATATGTGGAGCAGTAAACAGTCGGATATGCTTTGCTCTAGCGTAGAGGGTTACAGTATGACCAAAATATGAATTTCGTTAAAAAAAAGTTACAAATTTTCACTGTGCTTTACTATCAAGGCTTAGATTTTGGCTTCCTGCTCATATAATGTACTAAATCCAGTACTCCAGTAATCTAGCGTCCACAGAATGTCCTCTCTCCTTTTCTTCACTGTTAATATTTCTATACAAAAGCAGATTTTATCATTATTAGGATAAATTATGGCAACTGCATAGAAGAGAAAGAGAGCTGCTGTCGCTCTTCTGCACTCTTCTGTGAGATTTTCACTGTGAAAACCTAAAAAAGATGAAAAAAATTAATGAAACATTAATGAAAAAAAAAATATGCAAATTAACATAATTACTTACATACTCAATATTACTATTATTATTATTATTATTATTTGTGGAATTGTTGCACATCTTTAAATTAAGTAAATGTTTTGGGTTTTTTTTTTTCAGGAAGCAGGAAGAGTAATAAATATTCTTCGCTAGAAACGGATGTTAACCTTTTAGCTAGGTTAGCTAGGTTGTGGGTTAGCATCTGTTGTACTTTAAATGGGGCAGCAGTTCCATTCAGGGGCTTCAGGCTGTTGTGTGGTTCATGTAAACTGTGTTTATTTACCATGTACAGAGTCAGGGCTGTTTAGGAACCCCAGACTTCTTTACAGGATAGACAACTAGCTAGCTGTGAGGAGATGATTTGGTGATTTTGGTCAAAAGCTTACTGTATCAGCATAGCTTGCAGTGCCTTTAATGTAGCTATTTATTTCAAAGTGATTTTGGTCTTTCTGTCCAGTCTATTCATCATGAAATTTCATCATGCTGCAAAGGCTAATCAGTTTTATACGATAAAGAAAACTACAAAAATGGAGTTTTTTTTGCATAACATCAATGAGCTAGCTTGTAGGGAACATTGCCAGAACTTTGGCTACCTACAGAGTTTTATAGAAAGAAAGTTTTGATCTAAAGTACAGGATTTAAAAATGTTTGTGATTTCAAATACGGTTAAACATTAACTAAGACAAAGCGTTCTAACTGCAACGTTCAGAGGATGTTTTGAGGGTGTTGTCAAGCCCACAGATTATGCTATATAATAACAATAGAAGAATTCATTCTCAGCAACGTTCCGAAATTCTTTTATGGATGTTACTAAGACCTGAGATGACGGAATGTTTTAGAAATCTCCTGCATTTAGGAAGAATATTCTGGGAACCAGTCACGTTATATGAACGTTTCGTCATCAGTGGACTAGTCAAGTCAAGTAGTTTCAGTGTCCTGCTTAATAGATCTGCTCAATAAAAAGGTGTCATTAATAAAGTGATGTATCTATCTATCTATCTATCTATCTATCTATCTATCTATCTATCTATCTATCTATCTATCTATCTATCTATCTATGTGTCTATCTATCTATCTATCTATCTATCTATCTATCTATCTATCTATCTATCTATCTATCTATCTATCTATCTATCTGTCTATCTGTCTGTCTATGTATTTATCTATCTGTCTGTCTGTCTGTCTGTCTGTCTGTCTGTCTGTCTGTCTATCTATCTATCTATCTATCTATCTATCTATCTATCTGTCTATCTGTCTGTCTATGTATTTATCTATCTGTCTGTCTGTCTGTCTGTCTGTCTATCTATCTATCTATCTATCTATCTATCTATCTATCTATCTATCTGTCTGTCTGTCTGTCTGTCTGTCTGTCTGTCTGTCTGTCTGTCTGTCTGTCTGTCTGTCTGTCTGTCTGTCTGTCTGTCTGTCTGTCTGTCTATCTATCTATCTATCTATCTGTCTGTCTATGTATTTATCTATCTGTCTTTCTGTCTGTCTGTCTGTCTGTCTATCTATCTATCTATCTATCTATCTATCTATCTATCTATCTATCTATCTATCTATCTATCTATCTATCTATCCATGTGTCTATCTATCTATCTATCTATCTATCTATCTATCTATCTATCTATCTATCTATCTATCTATCTATCTATCTATCTGTCTGTCTGTCTGTCTATGTGTCTATCTATCTATCTATCTATCTATCTATCTATCTATCTATCTATCTATCTATCTATCTGTCTGTCTGTCTGTCTGTCTGTCTGTCTGTCTATGTATCTGTCTATCTATCTGTCTATCTGTCTATCTATCTATCTATCTATCTATCTATCTATCTATCTATCTATCTATCTATCTTTAAGGAAGCTACTTTTTTGTGATGATATGCTGGTTGTTTGTTCTATCAGGGTCACAGCTACACAGTTGTAGCAACACTG
>JAMWET010007630.1:152500-182500 GCA_024036415.1 Prochilodus magdalenae | reverse complement strand
GTGTGTGTGGAATCAGGGATCAGCTGTATGAGATTAGTCTGGTGATGGTTTGGCTAATGCACAAAGGTGTGTGACTGTAGGTGTGTGTGCATCTCCACTGACGCCGTATTTGTGAAGGTCATCTTCTTTCTTGTCTGGTTTTAAGTCTTTTGACACCACAAAAAGAAATCATAAAGCCGGGTCCCTTTTCAGGCTCATCTCTGGCATGGTTTACAGTGAGGTCAGTGTGGAGGATAACACCGCACCACAACCAGGAGCCAAAATCAAATAAGGTCTGAAATTGCACACTGATAAAACCCATCAAAACGACCACAGTCCTAAACATTCAAATAAATCATAAACTCTTAGCATTAATACTGATAAGTACACAAATCCCTCCAGAAAACAATTACTGACAACTCTGCATCAGTAATGATACCTGCTCAAATCCAAAAACATCAACATTGTCAACCCCCTAAAAATGAGCACTGCAGTACAGAATATCACTAGGAATAAAAGTTTTTTACATGGCCAACTTGGGATACGTAACGCTTTCCTAAAGAGTGTATGGGCTGTTGAATGAACCCACTGGCTTAATAAAATTTTAAAGAAGACAAGCCATAGAAAGGAGAAAGAATAGCAATGTGACGTGGGGATAAGACGAGGAGGCAGGATCTAAGCGCAGGTTTTTAATGAAGAAGAAATTAAAACAAAACTACAGAAACTAGCAAGACTGGGAACAGGATTCCATAAACACCAAGCAAGAACAACAGGGGGTATGCATGAACAAGGACTAACAAGGAACATCTGAGAAGGGGCGGAGCTACAAACTAAGGACAGGTGAGGGACCTGACAAGAGGGTGGAAACAAAAAATACAGAAGCACATTGAACAGGACAACAAAAGGTACATAGAAGTGACAATAAACAGAAAACCAGAGAAAACAGAGGCAAACAGAGGCAAGGCAGCCTTTGTTGCCTTTGCACTTTCTGTCCAAAGACATAAACCCAGGTCATTTTTATTTTGCATTTTATTGCAGAAATGAAATTTCTTTAAAAATATTATAGATGGTCAAAATTACAAATGAGGACTTTTATTTTGAAAAATATGTCTCTCTGTAAAATGAAATATTACCCCATGTGAATGTGATGTAAACCATGTCTACATTATGAACGTTGATTTAAACGTTCACAAATACGTAATGAAGAGTTTATGTAGGATGCTATGAATGTGTTACGTAGACAATACCACTTTACCTCCTGCGTCTGCAGCCTCTGAGTTAACTCTCAGGATTCTCTCGTTTAAAGCATCAAAATAATTGTTTGAAAAGTTTTTTTCTGGCCCCAGAATCTCTGAAAGCAGCTCAGACAGAGCACACACTGGTCTACAAACACCAAGTTACATGCAGAAGCACTCCAAGTTTCACCTTCTGAATGAAGTGATGAAGCTCTTCAAGCTACTTTCACTTCTTCAGCATGGAGCATAGCCCAGTTTCACAGTTTGTCCATTGTGTGAAGAGCAAAGTATCAGATCCTATTTGAGCTAACTGACAAGCAACGTATTTCTTGTGGGCCTGGTTTCATGTTAAGCTGCATCTTCAACACTTGTTTCGCTTAGATCCAGGCCATCAGTGAAAGCACTAATAGAGGGTCAGCTTCTGAAATGAGGTGGAGAAACTCTGGGCTCTATTTTCATTTTTTTTTTTCAAAGATGAAGGCACGGTGTACAGTGTCAGCTATGCATAATCTAAAACACCTTTCCCATTTTTTAGTCCATCTTTAAACTTTTTCTAATGATCTAGTTTGATTTTATTCAGAGATATTGTTAAAGTACATGGATAACCAAACACAACAGGCACACTGGTGAACACATTTAACATCACTTAACACATCCATGTATTTCTAAATGTTACATCTTTTGGAAATGGTACTAGGTGACACCAGGAAAGAGAAAAGAGAACATATAACACCGGTCCTCGCTTCACTTCATTGGCTTCCAGTTCACTATAGGACACAGTTTAAAGGGCTTGTAGTTGTTTTTAAAGCACTAAATAGTTTGGCCCCTACTTATAATGCAGCTTTACTCACGTCACCAATCACACAGCGCTCTTTGGGGTCTTTGTTGCCTGTCCCCGGGGCGCGTCTGAAACTCTAAGGTGATCGGGCATTCTCGGTGTATGACCCAAGACTTTGGAATAGTCTACCAGCCAGTATTCGCCAGTCTTCCTCTATCTCACCTATACAAACTTGCTTTTGAATAGAGTGAAACCATGGTAACGTGAGGTGTTTTTATAGGTGTTTAATCTATCCCTTACCTTTTATTTTAATATCTGTTATTTATCTGATTTCTTTTATCTGTGTTGTAGTTGTATGTATTTATGTGTAATCATTAGCTATTTTTATGTGCAGCATAAAACGCAGGTTGTTTAAAAAGTGCTTTATAAATAAAAGTTTACTTACTTAGTTACTTACTTAGTTACTTAGTTACTTAGTTAGTTACTTACTTAGTTACTTACTTAATTAGTTACTTACTTACTTACTTAGTTACTTACTTACTTAGTTACTTACTTACTTACTTAGTTACTTACTTACTTAGTTACTTAGTTAGTTAGTTACTTACTTACTTACTTACTTACCTACTTACTGACTTACCTACTTACTGACTTACTTACTTACCTACTTACTTACCTACTTACTTACTTACCTACTTACTGACTTACTGACTTACTGACTTACTTGCTTACTTACTTGCTTACTTACTTACTTAGTTACTTGCTTACTTACTTACTTACTTACTTACTTACTTAGTTACTTCTCTTGTCCAGCTTCTAACGTTAGTAGATTTCTGGTGCTATAAAGATCCATATACAACACATTTCCCATAACAAAGAAGCATTGCACCATGCAAAGAATCTGTAATGCATTCGAGTTTTCCTTCCACCTCGGATCTACAAAACTCCATTTCCCATAGCCCATAATAACCCATCCCATAATTTAACCCTCGCAATTTTCCCAGTTATCATCTCCGGAGATGACTCAGGAGGGCTAACCACACACACCTACTTGCAAACAACTGGCATACCAACCCCAGCACAGACTTTAAACAGTGTTAAAACAGAAGATACAATAACAACCTAAACATAATAACACAAATACCTTTTAACCTAAACTCACTTTCACACACATACACATATTACCAACCAACACCGGCTGAAGAGAACACTATTTCCCCTAAAAGCGATCAACTCAACACCACCAGTCAAACCCTGTAACAGTCCAGCAGAGCCTTAAATATAACCACTACAGCACTGTTAAAGAGTCACCCCACCAGAATATGAATATGACATGAAAGTCTCAGTGTTCTAATGTTGTTATCTTATCAACTTGCTAGCACAGAAGCCTGTAGTGGAAACTCTGGCCTGATTCCAGATTTAGAAGCCAAACACCCTCCCTCATTTTCCAAGCCTTTTCCATGGGGGATAATCCATGCTGCAGCTCCGCTCAGCAGTCCATGTTTTTAACCATGTAGTTAATTCTAATTCCATGTGAAACCTTTCAAATGACTGTCAGGGTTTCCCACAAACACTAGCAATTAGACCATTGAGCCATTAAGCTATTAAGGGTTACAGTACAATGGCAGGGACATTAAGTGGTGTCAGTACCATTTAAGAGAAGTTGTATTTTAGGGTTGTACCCGATTCACAGTTTTGTCAGTCGAATCGGATTCGCCCGTCCTGGTCGACGATTCGACTATTCATTCACGTTTTTTTCTCCAGGTACATTATCTAGTAATCAGTAAATCAGTCTGCACACGGTTCAGATCTGACCCTCCTCATTTAGAAAGTCAGCAGAGTCACAGGAACGTATTTCTGAACTAAAAGAGGCGGGGCTTATGATGATAGATCTGAACTGGAGCCTGATTTAATTACAGGATACAGCGCCGGGCAGCAGCGTGTACTTATACTAAACATTAGCGCTTATAGCTTCTAGTCTTTAATCTCACTCCTAACAGCTTCTTCAGTAGGAGGACCCTTCGCCTTTCATCTCTCATAAATAATGAGCTGATAAATAAACCAGATTAGACCATATTTACATTATTATTAGATGAAAAGAAGAACGGTAGAGCTGAAACCGTTTATTATATTTACTTTTACTTTAAGCAATCACACTTTGATTAAATTTCTGACATTGTTTCTTTGTTCATTGTTAATTGTATCTAAAATTATTATTATTATTATTATTAATGTTATTATTATTATTATTGTTGTTGTTGTTGTTGTTGTTATTACTAATTATTATTATTATATTTATTATTATCATTATCATTATTATGATGATGATGATGATTATTATTATTATTGTTTTCATTATTATTGTTATTATTATTATTATTATTATTATTAATGTTATTATTATTATTATTATTATTATTATTATCATTATTATTATTGTTGTTGCTGTTATTACTAATTATTATTATTATATTTATTATTATCATTATTATTATTATTATTGTTGTTGTTGTTGTTACTATTTAATTATTATTATTATTATTATTATTATTATTATTATTATTATTATCAAACCTTAGACTCCAAACTGTTTAGGCAGATTTACTATGTTTGTATAAGTGGGCTATTTGTGTGCATGTTATTTTTGACTTTGTTGCTGTAAGCGACACTATACAGGTCAAATATATATAAATATGATCACTGCACCTTATAGGATAAGAGTTATAGGATAAGAGTTATAAGATAAGAGTTATAGGATAAGAGTTATAGGATAGGAGTTATAGGATAAGAGTTATAGGATAGGAGTTATAGGATAGGAGTTATAGGATAGGAGTTATAAGATAAGAGTTATAGGATAGGAGTTATAAGATAAGAGTTATATGAGTTATAAGATAAGAGTTATAAGATAAGAGTTATAGGATAAGAGTTATAAGAGTTATAGGATAGGAGTTATAAGATAAAAGTTATAAGAGTTATAGGATAGGAGTTATAAGATAAGAGTTATAAGATAAGAGTTATAGGATAAGAGTTATAAGAGTTATAGGATAGGAGTTATAAGATAAGAGTTATAAGATAAGAGTTATAGGATAAGAGTTATAAGAGTTATAGGATAGGAGTTATAAGATAAGAGTTATAAGAGTTATAGGATAAGAGTTATAGAATAAGAGTTATAGGATAAGAGTTATAGGATAAGAGTGATGTGGGGAAAACGTGTGGTTTACCTATAGACTGAGATCAGGCCACCGTCCTCCTGTATGTGATTATCTGCTGTGGGATTCTGCCTGCTCACAGCTAGAAGAAGGATGGCAGGCACCTTCATGAACATATGCTAGAGCAACCTCTCCTCAATCACTCTTTATCTCCGTCTTGCTCATCCATCCATCCAGGCTTCCACTCATTTTTTCACTCCGCTTTGACACGTCTGTGACTGGGTGGTGTCCCAACATGGCCGCCAGCATGTTAGGCTAAGCCTCTTATTGGCTCCCAGAGGGTACAGTGAGCTTGGCAGTGTCTCTTTCAGAGGCTGCTTTTAGTCTTTGAACTCTGTTTTAAAGCCACTGGAGCTGTCAGGAAAGGCTCCTTGCCCATTATTATGCCATACAAACAGACCACCGGGGTCGTGCCTTATCTTGTAACCTGCAACATGCCTAAATAAGGACACACAGGCCGTGTGGAAATGAATGGGGGGTTTTTACTAGCTCCTCTGAATTACAGGGTCAGACTGTCATTTTACAAGTACAGACCCGCTAGTGGAATTTACCATTTGTGGCCTTTATATGGTCTCACTGATCAAATTTTGTCCTCTAATTTTACTGTTGTGAAAATCTGTCTAGCCTTATATGCCAGCCTATAATAAGTTATATTTCAAAAATAGCACGTGATTCATGATATTTATAATTCTATTAAATGTCTAATAAAAGTCTATTGAGGAATCTGTTGATCTTCCAAAAGGTTCTGAAAATAATGTGTAGCCCATGTAGCCAGAGGTTCCCATTCGCTGGACCAATACAGACAAAAGCAACAAAGATAAAAGACATATCTTTAATTGTGACTCATGTAACCTAAACACTGAAATAAACACCATTCTGAAAATTGGGTGGCGCTATTGCATTATGCCGTAAGCACTTCTGTCATGCAGTAATTATGAAGAGCCACAGGAGTTGATAAGCTTATTCACACGATGAGTGCTGAATCCTCAAGCCAGTATTATTCAAGTCATGAGAACCAATATCTAGTGAGTCACGCTTACAGTTCGCATGTCTGGTATGAAGTTATGAAGATCAGCTTGCTGATTGTTTGTGCAGGGTGGGCTCTGAGAATACCATTCTCAGTACAGTGGTACCATTCTGAGTAATGCTGATAGTTCTATAGTCTTAATTCCATGTGCAGAACTGCTAGACAAAAGACTTAGAAACCGACGTCTGCAGAATTAAAAAACCAGGAACGGTTTATTCACAAACAGGCAATCTCAGCAAGCATCGGTAAACAGTATAACAAAGAAAGAAGTCAGAGACAGGCGGAGGTCAGAACCAGGTAGTACAAGCAGCGAGGGCGAACAGGTTTACCGGGGAAGACCGAAGGGGGAAAGTGAGGAAGCAAAGGTACAAACTGTAGAGTCAGG
This sequence comes from Prochilodus magdalenae, assembly GCA_024036415.1. Lineage (NCBI taxonomy): Eukaryota > Metazoa > Chordata > Actinopteri > Characiformes > Prochilodontidae > Prochilodus > Prochilodus magdalenae. The sequence goes on along the minus strand of JAMWET010007630.1, from coordinate 175,890 downwards.
ACACGAGCAAAAGGGATAAAGTGAAAGAGTAGTAGAGGAACGAAGGGAGTCGAAAACCAGAATGAGACAACACGAGAAAGGACCGCTCAGGATTGCTAAACTAACTTTGGCAAAGCTTGTAAAGTGTGAGTGGTGTGTGTGGCCTAAATACAGGAAGTAAGTGATTGCTAACAGCTGTGGCTAAAACTCAGGTGACCTAGAGCATATCACGGCTTCATCGAGCATGGCCCTCTGGGAAGTGGAGTCCGGAAGAGCGGGGAAGCTGGGAAGACGCAGAGGCGTGACAAGAACCTATTTGCAAGTAGGAGGTTGCATACCAAGGTCAATTCCCTGGGACTTGACAGTCAAAACCCTTTTGATTACTACATTGTTTCTATATTACTGTTCTACACTCATCATCAAAAGAAATTTCGCCCATAGGGAGTCAGCCACACTCGAAATTTTGTCCATAGGGAATCAGCTAACAGGAATGAAACTTGGTGGGTAGGTTTGACATTGTGAGACATGTGAATGATTTAAGTTTCATGCTTTGCTCTGTATGTGACGTAAGCATGGCCAGGCCTTATCTCCGTATCTGACTGAGTATATAATGAATTCTGCTGTTTATGCTGTTGTGTTTGTAGCATCACATTTGCAAGCGAAGTATGCCTCAGAGATGAGAGAGGGGAAGGCTCTGGAAAGCGGGATGGTCTGTGTACTGCGTGCCATACTCGTCATGTGGATACTACCATAACACACATAACACAGTAGTTAATAGAAAGAGAGTGAGAACTGGCAAATTGTCTAGCAAGTGTGGAGTGACCCAACAGTGATAACTGCGGGCATTCAGTGAGCGGTGAAGACCTCTATGAGCAAACTTGTTAGTGCGGTCACTGTTGTTGTGACGACTGCTCTTAACAGCACATCAACATGCTCAAAAACTACAATGGTGTCGTACTAGACTGTCATGGGGTGACGAGTCCTGCTGTTATCTTGGTGGAGATGACCAACCAAGGGAGGCACCGTGGTCAGTGCCAAGATGAACAATTTGTTGTCACGTGTCACATGTCCAGAAGACCTGGTCACTCCACCTCCACCCTTACCCCAAAGTCTGTGAAAATGCATGAGCCTATTCAAGCTGCATGGAATGGATTATGGAAGGACACCATTGGGAACTTCTACAACTCCATGCCGAGATGTCTGGCATCTTGGGTGGCATGTTGCGTTGGCTTGATGAGATGATCTTTGTACCCTTATTCAAGGCTGGGGTGGGCTCCAGCACCCACTGTGACCCAGAAGGGTTAAGCATTTTAGAAGTGAGAGAGAGAGAGAGAGAGAACTTACATCTTTAGAAGACATGACCTGCATGAGGGTTGTGACTGACTTCTCTTCTAATACACTTCCAATCTCAGATTCATCCACTTAGGGAAAGTTCATCTGCACTTTACATGCACTTACCTATATCCATCAGAGAGACCTTCAAATCCAAATTTCACAAACTGTACGTGTTCTGCACCTCTTCACTCCGTTAACTACAGAGTATGACATCTGATATTTTGATAACTCCATTCAGGCCCAGTGCTCATCTGGATGCTCACTGCCAACTCTGCACCGACAACCAAACCTCAGAGGTCTGTGCTCGCAGACGCTTCTCACTTTACAACAAACTCAAAATACGTTAGAGCTTTCTCTCCCAAGCTGTCTCCCTCTGACATCACAGTGCGCTTTCTTTAAATAGCAGATAAAAGTTTCTCCTTCTTTTCCAGCAGACTAATGAGCTAGACTCCCCAGACGGATTTGCAGTCTTAATTGACAATGCAGCCAGACTATAAACATATTGCTAAAACGCATCTCTGCAAGCAGGTTGTGTAAGAACCTGATATTGTTGAGACGAGAGTGAGAGAGAGAGAGAGAAAGAAAGGCAGAGAGAGGGAGAGAGAGAGAGAGAAAGAGAAAGAGAAAGAGAGGGAGAGAGAGGGAGAGAAAGAGAGAGAGAGAGAGAGAGAGAGAGAGAGAGAGAGAGAGAGAGAGAGAATAAGAGAGAGAGAGAATGAGAGAGAGAGAGAGAGAGGGAAGGAGGGAGAGCGAGATGGAGATATTATTGAAGTTAGGGAGGGAGAGAGAGAGGGGAGAGAGAGAGAGAGAAAGAGGGAAGGAGGGAGAGAGAGATGGAGACATTATTGAAGTTAGGGAGGGAGAGAGAGAGAAAGAGAGAGAAGGAGAGAGAGAGAGAGAGAGAAAGAGAGAGAGAGAAGGAGAGAGAGAGAGAGAGAGAGAGAGAAAGAGAGCGAGAGTGTGAGTGAGTGAGTGAGTGAGTGAGTGAGTGAGAGAGAGAGAAAGAAAGAGAGAGAAAGAAAGAAAGGCAGAGAGAGAGAGAGAGAAAGAGAAAGAGAGGGAGAGAGAGAGAGAGAGAGAGGGAAGGAGGGAGAGCGAGATGGAGATATTATTGAAGTTAGGGAGGGAGAGAGAGAGAGGGAAAGAGTGAGAAAGAGAGAGAGGGAGAGAGAGAGAGAGGGAAAGAGTGAGAAAGAGAGAGAGGGAGAGAGAGAGAGAGAGAGAGAGCGGGGGGAGGGTGAGAGAGAGGGAAAGAGTGAGAAAGATAGAGAGCGAGAGAGAGAGAGAGAGTGAGAGAGAGAGAGGGAAAGAGTGAGAAAGAGAGAGAGAGAGAGAGAGTGTGTGAGAGAGAGAGAGAGAGAGAGAGAGAGTATGTGAGAGAGAGGGAAAGAGTGAGAAAGATAGAGAGCGAGAGAGAGAGAGAGAGTGAGAGAGAGAGAGAGAGGGAAAGAGTGAGAAAGAGAGAGAGAGAGAGAGAGGGGGAGAGAGAGAGAGGGGGAGAGAAAGAGAGAGACAGAGAGAGTGTGTGTGTGAGAGAGAGAGAGTGAGTGAGAGAGAGAGAGAGAGAGGGAGAGAGAGAGAGGGAGAGAGAGATAGAGAGAGAGAGAATGAGAGGGAGAGAGAGAGAGAGATGGAGATATTGAAGTTATGATAAAGCATGTAACACAGCGATGAGTCAGAGGACGAATGGGATGTCTAAAAGAGAGAGACAGGAGGAGACGGAGAAAGAGCATTTGTCACCTCCTGATTTCCTCTATTGTTGCTTTTCTGTCTTTTTAGGCTAGGAGCCCACGAGGAAACACCAAACACAGTTCTAGGTTAGCAATACCGGTATATGTGAAAAACTAAGTGCCCCCCACCAAACCTTCTAACTACATATCCCACTTTTCTTTTCCAAAGCTGCACTTTGTGGGGCCTCCGGTTTAAGGCCCTTCCTCAGCATCTCAGTGGGTTAGAGTCAGGATTTTGTGGTGGGCTCTGGAACTTTGTTTCGCTGCATAACTTAATTGCTCTTGAGCTTCAGATCGCACGCTGACCGGACATTCACCGGCAGACTTTTCTGGCAGTAAGGAGAATTCATTATAACACATTGTCCAGGCTTCGAAGCAGCAGAGCATCTTCACGCTAACATTAACACTACCACCGGCGGGTTCTACCATGGATATGTTTGGTTTGCCAGACAAGAGACAAGCTGGTACGGCTTAGTAAGCTTATCTGAGATGAACAAGGCCTGTGGTTCCTTATAGGTATGCTGGATTCTCTGGGTTCTGTCAATGAGTGAGCACTGGACTTTAGGTAGGCCACCCAGCTCAGGTTCATCTTTCTTAACCTAATTTTGGTAATGGCTGAGTAAGTGCTATGGGGGAGTAAATATTGGTGTGGGCTAAGGTGTTTCATTCAGTAACTGAATCGATCATTTCAAATCTAGTCAACAGCATTCTGTGGACAGCTTTCTGTGACCACTGAAGAAGGACTAGAAGATGACCAAGCTGTGCAGTAGCAGAGATTTAACTGTTATTTGGGATGTATGGTAATAATAATCATGGTTATATAATAGAATTTAATGATGTAGGTGCTTATTGATTAGAAATGTACATAAAGTGGACCAACATATAGCATAGTTGGGTGGCATTACAAATCCTTCTGCTAAAACTATGATTTTCAGTGGTATCATTTTAAATCGTCATTCAGGTCACGTCATCTAGGGTTAATCTAATATATATTAGATTTTTTTTTTCAAAAATAAAAAACATAGTCTTGGAGTAGCCTAGTGCTATATAAGTCAATATCAAAAGTTTAAGTGCACACATCTCCATATTCGCTTGCAGTTGACGGTAGGTGTAGCTCAGGAGATAACACCACTACCCGCCAGGGAGCCACCACCACATGCGGGAGACTGGGTTTCGAATCCCGGTCTAGGTTACTACGCTGTGCTACACCAATAAGAGTCCTTGGGCAAGACTCCTAACCCTACACTGGTCTACCTGTACTATGAAGTACCTTGTGAGTTGCTCTGGGTAAGAGCGTCAACAAAATTCCATGAAAGTAATTGTAAATGTTATATGATAATGAGTTAATGTAAACATTTCTCTAAAATAAATCACACCATAACTTGATTTTTATGATTAAAATGAAAAGTGCTCAAATTTGTCCGAATTTTGCCTGAATATTGAAAAAGATTTGTCTTTAGGAATCCGCCGATCATGACTTTCTCAGCGCCTCCATGAAAGAAGGGAGTGCAAATCTGCATTCTTGGTCATGTGATGTTGTTAAGGATTTGTTCTTTCAAAGTAAAAGACCCCTTTCCAGAATTCAGCAGTACGACATTTTATTTGACTGCCTCTTAGAATGAATTAACTGGGAATGAATGGGTCAATAGAAGACTAAAATAAAGAGATGAAGAGAGCAAAATGGCTACACTTACCATGCACTGCAAAGGTAAGAGCTATATATATCTCCAGCTTATTCCGACCGAACAAATGGGTCAGTAGTTAAGGCCAGCATCCTTCATCACTCTCTCCCTCATGGTTTAATTTGTACATGGTGTGCACAGTGATAATGAGTTAAAGTCTCAGACATCATTCCTCCTTAAATCCCAGTGCCATCCAGCCCTCGTCGGAGAACCAACCTAGTGGTCCTAAAGCTCTTCCCTGCAGAGCCTGAAACCACTTTGACTGTGATTATTCAGAGCTGTAGGGGGCTGGATTTAGAAATTAGCACCAGCAAATGATGATAAATCAGTTTCATTTGTAAATGATTAGAGTTTATTTAATGAACTATGCTGACCCATACTGGTCTTTCCCATCCTATATATTAATTTAATCCACTGAAGTCTAATGAGTGATAACTGGAGCATATTATGATTTTAATATGAGTCATTTCAAACTCATAGCTCATTGAAACAAATGTGGAAATGCATATCACATCTCTGTTAGTAGAGGAGAAGATATTTTATTATGATTTGAATGTGATGTAAATGGAAATTGGAAATGGAATTGCTTTGCAGAGGAAGACAACATCTAGAATTGTGTGGCTCATTAAGTAATTAAATTTCCTTCGGGATCAATAAAGTATCTATCTATCTATCTATCTATCTATCTATCTATCTATCTATCTATCTATCTATCTATCTAATTATGTAATTAACAATTATATTCAATAGTACTGTAGAACTAACAGTTCTCAAATTAAAAAGGCCCAGGGATGTCCAGTAGTTCATCTTATCTAATAGAATCCTCTCTAAGTCTTGTAGTATTTTTTTTATTTCATTGTTGAATTTTGATTTTGGAAGCGGAAGGAAGGTTAAAATTTCGAAACAACAAAAAGAAGTCCAGTCAGAATTTCTTGGTATCTTGGTTGACACAGCTAATCAAGGTGTCCCGTTGGTAGGCAGGAAACACACTGGAAAGGCCACTAATCCATTGCAGGGCTAGTATCAACAAGCAATATTTTATTTTTCAACTTGACCATGACTTTTATTAAAGTTTTTTTTTTCAAAAATAAATTTAAATTAAAATTAAACATAGAAATAAGTTCAAAAGCAATTCAAGCAGTTCTAAGAGCTCGACAGGGTTGCATCACAGGGCTCCAGGAAGCACCATGGGCTAATTGGTCTTGTGGATACTACTACAGCATGCTCTTGGCATCAAGGATCTGGGAGACCTACACAAGCCACAGAGAGGGAGAAAGGATGGATTGTCCGACATGCATGGAGTGATCCAACAGCCATGACTACGGACATCCATTGCCCTCTGTGAGTCTTCCGGTTAGTGCCAGCACCATTGGCAGACGGCTGCACGATGCAGGTCTACATGCACACAGACCGTTACCACGACTGTCCTTAACACCACGTCACCGACGCCAAAGACTGCGAAGGTGTCATGCCAGACTGTCATGAAGTGATTCAGAATGGCGGCAGAGTGGCAAGTCCATTTGGAACCTCTACCAGTCCATGCCAAGATGTCTGACTCCATGCTGACACCATTCTGGGACACACTACTTCTGTATGTGTAGCTCAATAAATATTCCACATATCAGTCTACATTTGTCATCAGTTATTGTTCCTGGTCACCTTTATCTTCCCTCCCAGTAGACCTGCATTCCCACACCTCCTTCTGGGTGCAGCTATATTTTGAACCAAACACAAGAACTGACTCATCTCTCTGCTTTTCACTACTGTTTCTGAAAATCAAATCATCAAAAGATACACAGACACCCTGCGTTCCACGCTGCCTATTTTCTCCATACGCAACAACCCGACATGAATACATATTCATACATCACAGCACAAAGAGCCAAAATATTCATACGGACTAAAATTGCAGCATGGGTCATTTCCATCCATTAAAGCATGACTCAAATAAAAGCAAAGGAAAGAAAGAGACTCGAAAAATCAAAAGCTATTCTTTCCAAGCGCTGTGTACTGAGGACCTCCCCGCAGCCTGGCTGCTCTCTGGAGCCGTTCCATACTGTTAAAGTAGCGGGCCTTTGACAAAGAAACAAATTCTAAATCTCTCAATTCATCTAATTGTGCCTCGGAGTGCTAATAAATACAGCTATGAATAATACACGCACAGTGTGGGTAGGTGACACACAAACCGCTACGCTGGCTGCCATTCAAAACTGAGAAACTGGACTACGTTCCTCTCAGAACTAAATAAACACATTCTATGTGGGAATCAAACACTCAGTCCGTACGAGGAAGACTGTCAGCACAGTGTTAGCTTCTAATAGTCTCGGTTTGCCGCTGATTAACTTCAAGCAGGCAAGTTTTTATTGTGTAGCTTGAAAATGCCTATGTGCTATTGGTTTGTGATCATCTGTGGAACATGGAAATGGGAAGATCAGATCAAATGTACTCAGCAGATTTAGGGTTTGTTAATAGAAAGTGGAAAGTAACATTATTCTATGAAGAAAATCAAAAATATACTTTTGGTACGCTTCTTGAGTTTTCAGCTAAGCATTGTAATAGATGGGGTCCACTGACAGAGAGTGTTGGGTAAACTGGGAATGTTGGTGCTGTCGTCCCGCTGCTCCTCGTGTTCTCACTCAGGTTTGTTGACGGTGGAGCAGAGGGGCTCTGACTTCTCAGGGAGCCCTCATGTCTGTGTGGCCTTCTGGCTCTCCCTGTTAGTCCTGCTGTAAGAGCCAGGCCTGCCGGAGTCACTGCTGCACTCTGTTAACACCGTATAGTGTGTTCAGGTCTGTCAGAGCTAACAGTCTGTCTGATCTCTCTGTCTGAGCTGAACTGCTGCCCATCCTGTGTGGCCTGATGCTGTTGCTACATCTGCTCTGTCTGGGAGCCACTGCTCGCCTTTAACCCCCACGGAGCTCCTGGCTGTCCTGCACTGTGAAGGCTTGGCCTGCGTCCTGCTGACCCATCTCATGAACTACCAACATAATTACATCAGACTAATCAGACACTATACTCTCCTTTCTTGTGCTGTCTTGTATCTGGTGTTGACCCGAGGAGGATGGGTTCCCCCTTTGGGTCTTGGTTCCTCTTGAGGTTTCTTCCTTCCTAACTACGGGAGTTTTTCCTTGCCTCTGTGGCCCTCGGCTTGCTCACTGGGGGCTCGAACACCAGATTCTTTGTAAAGCTGCTTTGTGACAACATCTATTGTAAAAAGCTCTATAAAAATAAATGTTGATTGATTGATTGATAGTTATGGAGCATACTTCGTAAGAGATTCATTAAGCCCAATATATATTTAATATTTTATAGCGGAATACACAAGTGTTTTTATTATTGTGAATACACAGAGTGTTATGTTGTTTATTGCAGAATTATTTTTATTGATTAGTTTTGGGAGAAAGCCAATGTTTCTAAGTCACAGAAGTGGCTAACCGTGGCCTTCCAGTTTGCACAGTCTGTGTTTCCTTTAAATTGCAGATCATTTATTGGTTTATTTGATTAATCATCATCAACCATTGTTTTCCATGTCGGACTACTCACTAACCCAGAATTTGTATCAGGAGAAAGAGTTTCTTTCCAACCTGCTGGCTAAACCGAACTTACCCAACAGATGAATATACTAATGCATCTAATGCATTGTGGGTGAAACTAGACTCTGTAAGAAGATAGATCTCTAGAGTCTCTAGGAACCGTATTTGCTAGACTGTTAGACAAAAGACTTCGAGACCGACGTGTGCAGAACTAAAAACCAGGAATGCTTTATTACAAAACAGGCAATCACAGCAAGCACCAGTACACAGCCAAAACAACAGGAGAAGCTAAATCAGAGTCAGGGGCAGGTGGAGGTCAGAACCAGGTAGAACAAGCAGCGAGGGCGAACAAGTTTAAAGGGGAAAACCAAAGAGAGAAAGCAGAGGTACAAACCGTAGAGTCAGGACACGAGCAAAAGGGATAAGGCGAAAGAGTAGTAAAGGAAGAAGGGAGCTGGAAACCAGAGTGCTAAAAGAACGCTCAGGATTGCTAACCTAGGTTTGTCAAAGCTTCGCAAAAGTGGGAAGACAGGAAAGTCAGCTAACAGCTGTGGCTAAAACTCAGGTGACCTAGAGCGTATCACGGAGTCCGAACGGGGGCGCATAGACATGACGTCTTCAAGCGTGGCCCTCTGGGAAGTGGAGTCCCGAAGAGCAGGGAAGACGCGGAGGCGTGACATAGTCAGAATTGAATGCTGTACGTTCACATTTTTAAGCGGCTAGTTTCAAAAACAGGTCATTTTTTGTTATATTTATTGAATTATTGTTTTTAATTCCCTCGTAAGTCTACATTCTCACCCATGGGCATGGTAGTGGGGGGAAAAGTGGACCTGACTACCCAGGGCCCGAGTAGGGAAAGGGGGCCCATTTTTTTTGCTCACGTTCCTCGTGTACTGGCATGGATAGGGGCCCACTGTCATTGAAAGGGTACAGGGCCCAGAATTTGCTGCTACTCCCCTGTTCCCACCCATATTTAATTTCCCATAGTTGCCCTGGACCTTACCCTTAGATCACGTCTGGTCCTGTGAGACTATAAAGGTCCCCCTCTGGGTAGAAGTTTATCAGTGTGGGTGCAAAGTTTCAGTGAATCCTTGTTTTTGTTTTTATAGTTATCAAACCCAGCATGTTTTGTTCACTCCTGGGTCTCTTTAGGTCACAGACCTGAAGCTGGTGTCGACTCGGGTCTGTTCTGCTTCTCTCCCCGTCACTCTGCCTTTTAGCCTGCAGGTATTTTGGTGAGTTGTGTTACCTTGTCGAAATCTCCTACAGTACTGCGTATTTACAGGTACAGCTAAACATAAAACTGTAGGTGGGGTATTCTGCCTGGATCACATGAACCTGGAATGAGCTGATTCGCCAGCTACGTCTGCAGATTTTCCAGTTACACCTCAAATAGCATAGCAGTCACATTCTGGTGCTACTGAGGGTGTGTAGGCACCATTTAAGGTGGAACGGAATAATTACAGCTGGAAGGAGCTTCTGAATAAGAAGCTCTCATCAGCCTTTTCTAAATCACTATGTCAGAACATGCTACAAGCATAGAACAAACGGTTAGGATGTTTTGATAGCTGCTCGCCTTATCGGAAAACACTTACCAGCATTATCACAGTAAGGCCTCTAATTCAAAATGTCTGGCTTCACCTTAAATGATGCAGCAATTATGTCCTTGCACCTAATCTGGCTCTCGTCAGTTCTATGTTTCTTTGTTTTGACCATGGGTGTTGCTGCAGAGGACACCAACCTGCACTGTGAGCTAAGCCCACACAATCGCTAGCTGGCCCATATCGAGCCAGGCCTTGTTTTTGAGTCTACGGATGTGACGTCAGTGCAGAAAGGCCATTATTCACTGGGTCATATCATTCATGTTCCTCTCTAATCTTTGGGCCAAATGTAGAGATATCTGCCCGCCTCTCCCTCCATCTCCCTCCATCTCCACCCAACTAATCAATCTTCAGCAAGAACACCCATCGTCAGCTCCACTTGTGGTTGCTGTTTCCTCTTCTCACTTAGTTTCTGTCTTTCCCGTGTTTGGACCAAAGTGTAAGAGAAACACTTGCGTGTGGTTTCAACTCATTTACAATCAAATCAGTCTTCATGTGAAGCGGAGTAAGGTGCGCTGTGGCTAAGCGGCTGAGACGTGGGCCAGTCTTACATTACGCTGGATTTATTTAACCTCAGTTCTTGGTCTTGAATTGGTTCTCTTATGCTTTTGGCGTGAAAGTGTATGGCGGCCTGTAACGGCCACTTTAAGGCAGGTGAGCCGGAGCGAATAATGGAGAGTGTGGAGGAAGACGCGGGAGAGAATGTGCGTGTGGTGAACTGTACTAGGTTGTAGCCTGGGTTCTCCAACTGGTGTTATCTGGGAACATGTGACGAGTGAAGTCTTGGTGCTCTCATTGTTCATTAAACTGGCTCTGAGACCCCTTCACGACGTGTTCCCTGCGTGTCTCTTCATAGAAGCTAAGTATCCACCTCTCCACGAGAGCACCCACCTAACACCATACTTCCATTCGTTACAAGCCGAGGGCAACATGATGCTAACCAGGTTAGCCTGGTTCACATGTTAAAGAGTAAAATAAAACAAATAAAAATCATGAAAATACTGAAAAAAATGCATCAAAATAGTGCAGTAGTTCATTTTTTGACAAAATATCGATTTAGTTATTTATTTTTCCTTTAGCTTTTCTGCTAAACAGAGTCCGCTGGCAGCCTGAGCCTGACTCCACATGCGTTACCATTCAATCAAATCTTGTAGAATCAAATCATGTGCTTCACACACTGACTACACACCTTGTAGCCTGTTCCCCCTGACCGCACTGTTTCACTTGGAAACACATAGTGTTAAGAAAGGAACAAGCAATCTGAATTCCAATGGACTTTGGCTTTAGAAAATAAATATACTGTACAAATTTATTATTATATCATTGATGCAATTTCTTTTTAATTTTTTTGTTGTATTTTCAAACAAGTTTTGGAGTCCATAGGTGCTGGTTTAGCACTGAGTCTTTTGAAAGAATTCATCAGGTGTTCTGTATGTGCCCAAAGAGGATGAAAGTAATTCAAAATGTCAAAATAATTAATTTAAAAAACTTGAAATAAAGAAAAATCAAACACAGTGACTTTTGATCTATTAAAATAATAATCAGTCATTCTCTGCAAGGTCTGGAGGCCCTAGGTTTTGGCCCTTTTGATCAGGCCTCGGTGATAGGCATCTCAAAAACTCTTCCAGCCAAAAATTTTCCACACCACCATGTTGGTTGATGCCACGCTTGACCATTCTAATCACCCTTGCCCTAGATTAAAACCTTGTGGATGCTCCATATTCATTCATTCATTCATTCATGTATTAATTACCAATACAGAGTAAAATATGAGCAAATAGAAAGGAATGGGACTCCTTACGTCAGTATAACTCTACCTCTATAGGCCTCCATCTCTACCTCTATCTTCCTCTGGGCTTACTTTTTCTCCAATTCAACTTTTTCTCTAGAGTCCTTTATCCACCACGGTCAATCACCTGCCCAAGCACTGACTCACTTACCCGCAATCACTTGTCCAATCATCCATCCAATCACTTGGCCAGTTGCCCATCGAACCAAATGTCCAGGTTCTGGAGGATCAGGGGCGTGAATCGTGAAGGCCAAGTTCACTACAGTGAAACCCAATTTAGCGTGTTATGAAGGTCCATCTTTTACTCAGGCAATTAAGAAGACGCTGTTATTTTTCTTGGCATCGGTAATAAACCATAAAACCCCGCAGGGCGCTTCACATATCATCCGTTATATCTGACCACTACATCTACATCTCCACACTTCCACTGTTTTACCTCCGCTCCTGTCAGCCGCCAGCTTCGCTCATGCGCTAATTCCAGCAGCTCCCATAATCAGCTTCGAATGAGCGTCCTCCCCTTTAATTCTACCCTCTGGGGGACTGTCATTCATCGTCCGCCCCTTTAATATGCTGCTTTTTAAGGCCTGTCATTTTCGAGCTGGTGAAACGCGGAGACGGTGAGCTTACGGTTGTCATAGCAGCACTGTGTCTCTGCTATGCTAGTGTTGGGGAGGCTGGTGGCCGCATGTTCCCACATCTTTTCCTTTTACTGCTGGCGGTGAAGCGATGACACCGTTCAAACCAGAGGTCCCAAGTCCTGGTTCCGGAGGTTTGGTGCTTTTCCTGCTCTAACACATCCGACACAACTAGTTAGCTAAGTAACCAGGACTCTGGAGGACAAACCCAAAGCATACTTCAGGAAACATTGTCGTAGTATACGTAGTATACACATAGTATAGTATACACATGTTCCAGTGATGTCACCATACTGCTCTCCTCTGTGTGTAAACTAGGAGGTTGTAATCTTGGGTAAATCTACAAAATTAGGCAGGTGCATAAATTTGGGCACCAAAAAAAACCTTAACTCAATATTTAATAGATCCTCCTTTCTCTAAATGCTTCCTATAGCTTCTAATGAGAGTCTGGATTGTGGCTGAAGGTATTTTAGACCATTCTTCCCTACAAAACATCTCTAGTTCATTCAGGTTTGATGGTTTCCGAGCATGGACAGCTCTCTTTAAGTGACACCACAGATTTTCAATAATATTCAGGTCTGGGGACTGAGATGGCCATTCCAGAACGTTGTACTTGTTCCTCTGCATGAATGCATTAGTAGATTTTGAGCAGTGTTTAGGGTCGTTGTCTTGTTGGAAGATCCAGCCCCGGCGCAGCTTCAGCTTTGTCACTGATTCCTGGACATTGGTCTCCAGAATCTGCTGATATTGATTGGAATCCATGTGTCCCTCAACTTTAACAAGATTCCCAGTCCCTGTACTGGCCACACAGCCCCACAGCATGATGGAACCACCACCAAATTTTACTGAACAGATTCAGATTCAGAAAAACTTAGCAGGCTTTATTTTCACACATCCCTTTATCAGATGGTTATTTAGCTGTCTGTCCATCTGCATGTCTGATGGTCTGTTTCTTTGTGGGTTACTACATCCATCTGTTGGTCCCTGACTTTCTGTATCCAGTTAGAGTCACATTAAACCTATGTGTGAGGGGTTAGGGGCTAGGAGTGTGACAGAGAGCTGTCAGTCAAGCTGCTCATTATTAAATGGAATTTGCCAGTACATACAAAATTGAAATAGAATTGGGGGAAGGCGTTGGTGCTTAAAATAATGAAGACAGACTGGATATAGGTATCTGAACTAAAGAGTAAGGGGATTCACCATGTGAAAAAGAATCTATCAGTATCAGTACCAATGAGATGGAACAGAATAGGTATTATGAGTTATGGAATAGATAGTGTCAGTTATTATAAGATACGGAAAAGAATATATCAGTTGTTATGAGTTATGGAACAGAATATATCAGATATTATGAGGTATGGAAAAGAAAGTATCAGTTTTTATTATAAGATATGGAATAGAATATATCAGTTGTTATAAGTTATGGAACAGAAAGTGTCAATCATTATGAGTTATGGAATAGAATATATCAGCTAATATGAGTTATGGAATAAAATAAATCAGTTATTAGTATATTTGTTATTATGAGTTATGGAATATCAGTTGTTATGAGTTATGGAACAGAAAGTGTCAGTTATTATGAGTTATGGAATAGAAAGTATCAGTTATTATGAGTTATGGAATAGAAAGTATCAGTTATTATGAGGTATGGAATAGAAAGTATCAGTTATTATGAGGTATGGAACAGAATATATCAGTTATTATGAGGTATGGAACAGAATATATCAGTTATTATGAGTTATGGAACAGAATATATCAGTTATTACGAGTTATGGAATAGAAAGTACCAGTTATTATGAGGCATGGAACAGAATATATCAGTTATTATGAGTTATGGAACAGAATATATCAGTTATTATGAGTTATGGAACAGAATATATCAGTTATTACGAGTTATGGAACAGAATATATCAGTTATTATGAGTTATGGAACAGAATATATCAGTTATTATGAGTTATGGAATAGAAAGTATCAGTTATTATGAGGTATGGAATAGAAAGTATCAGTTATTATGAGTTATGGAACAGAATATATCAGTTATTATGAGGTATGGAATAGAAATGATCAGATATTATGGGTTACGGAATAGAAGGTATCAGTTATTATGAGTTATGGAATAGTGTATGTAGACGGCATGTATGTGTGTGTGTATTCGGAGCTGGTCAGGTTAAAAGACTGGAATGGACTTGTGTTAGTTCTCGTATCACGCAGCTGCATTATTTGACTCATTGTTATTTTACAGGTATGGCTCCTGCAGTGTGTTTCCAGGTCTCTGAGATGGCTCGGTAGAGGGGTAAGGGAGTACTCATTTAAAGTAGACAGGTGAGGAAGTGTGCAGGGTGTTTCGGCATGGCGGTGACGGTACTGGCTGTTCCAGCTTAAGTGTTCCAGGTTATTTTTCCATCAGTTTAGGTGGCGGATGTTTTGAACACTGTGTGCTGTTCTGCTTTCTCCAACATCACTCTGCTCAGTTGTGTTTAGGTTCTCACTCCAAACCGGCAGTTTCGTCATTACCGCGTCCTCCTGCTGAGCACTAGTTCTGAGTCATTAACTACAACTTCAGGGAGAGATGCATAAACGATTATGTGCACACACTACCATTCAAAAATGAGTTTTTTGTTATTGTTGTTATTTTATGACGGAAAGCTATTTAAACCCGGCCAATTAAAAACAAATCAAGACAAAAAGGTGCTTTTATTAGAGATTTTGTTAATTTTAGTAACAAAAGCAGATGCTGAAGGATACAGTACATTCGGTGCCCCTACACAAAAAACACCTCCTCTCACAATCACTGTTTATATATATATATATATATATATATAGGGATAATGTCTCAAATGTGGCCAAAAAAATTTTGTTTGTTCAGGATTTTTTCATGTTTTTCCAAAATTGTGCACTTAACACAATGCAAGTGTGTTTAATTCTGGAGGATGCATTAACTGATCTTACCTTAGAAAATCAACAACAGTTTAAAGCAGTTTGATCAGGGGATTTATTAGGCCATACTATTAATTATTTGTAGTTAATAAACGTGTGGAGTTACAAACTACAGAGGGTTAGGGTTAGCATACATTTAAGTATTTGCTAGTTTATTCATTTATTTAATTCTGTCTAAAAAAAAAGATCCTATTTTTGCAATATTTTTGCTATTTTTTGATTTTCATTTTCACATTTTTACACGTTGTAGAACGTTATTTTTGATTAATTTATTTTTTGTTACTTCTTATCCTGCAGCAAGCAAATGCCGCTCTTCTTGCATCACAAAGCTTTTGGAACATGAACACCTGAAAAGCAAACTATAGGCCATGTACAGGGGTTGGACAATGAAACTGAAACACCTGGTTTTAGACCACAATCATTTATTAGTATGGTGTAGGGCCTCCTTTTGCGGCCAATACAGCGTCAGTTGGTCTTGGGAATGACATATACTGCGTCCTGCACAGTGGTCAGAGGGAGTTTAAGCCATTCTTCTTGCAGGATAGTGGCCAGGTCACTACATGATGCTGGTGGAGGTTCGTCCTTCTTGGTGGTATGCTGACATTACCCTGGATACCGTGGCTCTTGATACATCACAAAGACTTGCTGTCTTGGTCACAGATGCGCCAGCAAGACGTGCACCAACAGTTTGTCCTCTTTTGAACTCTGGTATGACCCATAATGCTGTGTGCATTGCAGTATTTTGAGCAGAACTGTGCTCTTACCTGCTAACTGAACCTTCACACTCTGCTCTTACTGGTGCAATGTGCAGTTAATGAAGATTGGCCACCAGGCTGGTCCAATTTAGCCATGAGACCTCCCACACTAAAATGACAGGTGTTTCAGTTTCATTGTCCAACCCCTGTAGTTTACAGCTAGAGACTGTAACTGTGATATGGTTGGTTTAAGTTGAATCAGCTAGAGATATTTTTCCATATTTAACTGCGTTTTTTTAATATATTCAATATAATATATTCAAATGCAGTGTTGGTAGCTTAGAGTGGATAACGCTGACACCTGAAACATTCAGCACATTAAAACTCCAAAGTGATACTTCTTTCAAATGACTGTAAATATATAAAGCGTAAATGACAAAAATGTAAAAAATGTTTGTACTTTCTGCTTTAGGGACAGTTGAACTGCGCTTGCTGAACTTCACCACGTTTACCTGCTCAAGGCCAGCTCGTGGAGGTGGAGGCCTTGTTGATGTTTTGAAGAACACTGTTAATTACTTCTCTTTGTCTTTGGATGACGTTTTGAAACGTTGGCCTTCAGGGTTTTAGTGACACACCAGTCCTGTGTTCTAGATTGTTGTGTTCCCGGCCCCTCGCAACTCGTCATTCACTGGATTCGATGTTTACTATGGGATTAACCCTAATTCACTGGGTTTGGAAGAGATGCTTGTATCATACCACAGACTTGTGATTTTGGAGTCACTCTAAAGATGTGAACCCTGAAGATGTCACGCGTACTCTGAATTGTAATGAGGACTCGGCTACCACATGTTCAGCTACTTTGAATATCTTTCTGAAGCTACTAGTGGCAGGGATTAGCCTGGCTGTTTAAATTATTTATGCTGGCTCATACTAAATGATGTTTCTCCTTTTAAGACATGGTCTAAACCCTTCAGTCCTTCTACATGGCTGATTAGAGACACTTTGTGATTGATAGAAGACAGGCAGACTGACAGTCAAGTGAAAATATACTATATACTAAAAATATACTAATTATATACTACATACTAATTCTGATATTTTGAGTTGGAGTTAAACCCCCTATCTCCGTGGATGAATTAAGAGAGACTGTGCCACCTTTCCAACCATCCTAGGGTCCTGGCAACATCCTCCCTTCTAGTTACTGACCCTGCATATATCGTATCTCGGCTGTTCGTCCTTTTACAAGGATGACACATGTGTATTACAGTCACCCAGTGCTTACCTCTCTCCACTGGCTGCCAGGCTTTACTTGGTGAAGCTCCTGAGTACCAGTCTCTTATATAAGTGTCAGGTCTATGAGGTCCTCTAATCAAAGCCTTTTAGCTGTCCCAAGAACGAAACCGTAGCAAAACAGGGACTGTACATGTGTAGCTGGTGGCCTTACGCTCTGGAACAGCCATGCCCTGATGTTAGACTCTCTGATTCATTCAAATTCTTATGAATGGCCACAAAGTCCCACATTTTGGAAAGTCTTCCCGGAAGAGTAGAGGCTCCATATTCATACTAATGGCTTTGGATTAGGTGTGATGGCTAGGTGTGATGGCTATGCTTCTGGCCATATAGCCCAAACACAAAAAATCTAAATAAGAATCTTCACAATTGTCACACCTCAGGGTTTCCCCGGCTGGCCACTCCCCCAGACTCAACTTTCCAGAGTGCATCGCCCAATGCCGTCATACCCACATGTCCCCAGTCTCCCAATCATTCCCGCTCTAGGTCTCGTGAGTATTAGCCCACCTGTTTCCCATCTTCAGTCTGCATATGAGCCTCACTCACACTCATTGCGAAGTTTTGCCAAACCCCCTGTTCTGCTGTGTGTCTACTCTGGTTTTGACCCTTTCGTTCTTCGACTACCGATCTCCTTCTTGTCCCTATTGGCTTTTCGTTCTCTAGTACTCTCTGGCTTTTCGATTTCCGTCTGCCCTCTGACCATCTCTCCCTGTCTCTTCCCTGTACTCTGGTTGCCTTGCTAACTGTCTACCCTGGTTCCGACCTTAGCCTGTTTCCTGACCATTCACGTTGGGTGGTGTTTCGTTGCTGTGTTCAATTGCCCCATTGTTCGATAAAGCTTATTTGACTTTTGGTCCCAGTTTGTTTCTAACCATATTGCATACAGGAATAGAAGTAGGGTCATCCTGCTCTCTCTTCTCCACATCGTGAATTTGTTTCTCCTCAACAGTTTTTGGCAAGTCTAATTGAGTTGTGTTTGTGAAAATTGGCTGGTTCAACCGCAGTCCTGTTATCAGAAACATGAAAAGGCGTCTATCAGAAACACTGAACTCCACTGCGCAGTGATATTGTAGGCAACCACCGCTGATTATAATGGAAGCATTTCGGTTTTGTCTTTGTCACTTGTTCGCATCGCTTGCTGGAAGTCATAACTCAAGCTTTGGCAATGTAAACTTTGCATGAACTGTCATTCCATTAAAGCAGCCTGAATGGAATTGAAACAGAGCAAGCGAGAAAGAGAGAGAGAGAGAGGGAGGGAGAGCGATAGAGAGATACAGAGAATGAAGTCTCTCACACATTGGGCTAATTATCTGCTAACAGTGATATGACAACCGTTCTGCTTCCATTCAGGCAGTGTAGGCTCTTGACGAAGTGACTGCAGGAACGTGTGAACATAATCTCCAGCACATTTAAATGTGTGAACCGGAGAAAAAAAAAAAAAGATCACCAAACTCTCAGTGACAGGACCAACTGTGCATTCAGGTTCGAGCCAGAACTGGGAACTCTCTCGCTTCCAAGAGGGAAAGAGTCTACTTGACTGGCCCTCCACCTTGTAACTCCCAGTTTGATTAGCTTTTTTACATTCAGGCAATTACTAACGTACCACAGGGGTCCTACCGTAAGCTGTGTATCGGGTATCACCGTTTTGGAAAGTGTGGAATTCTGAGAAAAACTGGAGCATGCTGTTCCCTGTTGCAGTTATAAGTGCAGTATTAGACCCCCTGAAACCATGTACAGCTATTGGACGCCCTTGCATTTCCCACTGCTTCAGCTGCACTGGCAGGAATCTTACAGCAAAGTGATGCTTCAGTGACAATTCCAGCCCTTACAGTTCTCCCCCTTACTCCAAAAATCCCACAGAGGTTTGATATATGAAGTTTATTTCTTTAGCTGTGTACTGGAACTGCAAAGCTAGCGGACTCTTAGCTTTGTACAGCATGAAGGCTTTTGATAATAGTACTGCATCTGAGCGGGAATTGTCCAAAATGCATGTCTAGCCTGCCTATTGTAACTATTATTATTATTATTATTATTATTATACATTTATTATACACCTATAACATAATACTTGTATTTACTATGGTTTATTGATAATGCGGGAATATAAGGGAATGCGGGAATATAAGGACCTTATTGGAAAGAAGGAAATAGCAGTCATAAATATTAGAAACTCTTCTAGCAATATGCTAGCCTAAATGAATATGCCGAATCTGGATCTGATTTCCTAATATGCAATTCCAGAGCTTGGGAGCTGTCTAAGGAAATGATTCTGCAACAGCTGTTACAGGGACTGTTACATAAGAGTTTGCCATAGGCCTGACTCAGCTAAGGGGAGAGGTGTGGATATGCTATATTGCTTCAGCAGGTCTATAAGATAATACCATATTAAAACCTGGACATGGCAAAAATCAAAACATAACAGGAAACCACTGTAAACTGATTGCAGCAGAGGGATATGCTTAAATAAGCTGTTTAGCCATCTCAAATAGACTTGCTTATAGTTTCTATATAGAGAGTATACGCTAATATCACTAGATATGGATGGACCACTATGGCTTTAATAGTAATTACCTATAGGAGCAGTAGCTCCATGTGTGGGACAATGCTTTTCTCTCTCTCAGATCATTGGTATTTAGAGTTCCGAGACTGGGATTAAACTGGGGCTGAATGGGGAAATAATGGTAGACAGCCAAACAGTTTGAAATGCTGTTAGCTTAATGAATAAGCAGGCTTCCCTGCAGAGTCCTATTGCTGTTAGCTAATGCTGTGTTCTGTTTTTAAAACCTTGGTTTAAGTGCAGACACACACACACACACACACACACACACACACACACACACACACACACACAGAGCAATAATAGCAGGAGCTAGTACCCAGCTTATTTAAAACTTCAGCAGGTGGGAAGCTGTTAATCGGAGAAAGTGTACAGAATGTTCAATAGCTGTTCCTAGAAAATTGCCTTGGGTGGCAACTTGTGAACCGGTGTGGGGAGTCTGTGCACCCGCAGCCTTTGCATTAAACTGGGCTGCTTATTGGTTACTGACCCCTCATATATGCCTTTCATAAATATACCGCAAATAAGCAGCACTTTCCTGAAACATGTAGTCTGTAGAAGTGGAGCTTGTAGTAGTTATATAGTGAGACGGCGTCACTTGAAATAAATATAAAATATCTAGAATTAAGTGTAAAAATCATGTGACAGTGACATTTAACTGCCAGAACAGTCACATAGCAGTCACATGTGACTAAACTATGAACTGTAAATCTTAGATGTATTAGAAATACTGATAAGATCATTCCACTTGACAAGATATAATTTTTGAGAAAGTCTGAGCAGAGTGTCGTTTTCTCCTCTCTAAAAGATTGAGTAAATATTTATTCATATATGTTATGGTTTTGGAGGTCTACCAGTTATTTCATTTTCTTTGTGCATATTAATATTTGGTTTTTAATCTCCTGTTTTTCTCTTATTTTCCTTTGACTTTCCTCTCCTGCTTGTGCAGGATTTACTTGTATCTGATCTTGCTGTCTGCTGAAAAAAAAATGAACTAAATGGCTGCTTGGAAATTCCTTTAAATTAATGAAGGGTGGTCTCTGACTTTTGCACAGTACTGTAAGTAGTACAGTTGATGGTGGCAAAGAAAAATACCTTTAAAAATATTTAAAATATTTAACTCTTTACTAATAGTTTGGTTTTAGAGTTCGACGGCGTCAGTTTATCTGATAGTCAATCTGGCAGTTTCTATTCACTTATTAATTAATTAGAAGGTGAAGATGTAAACCGTCAAGGTGGTCTGATGTGAAATGCTCCCTTTGTGTCAGAACCGATCCCAGGAACCAGGTGCCTGATGCACTTAATGCCTCTTAAGTTTGGAAAATATCACCTAGAAATAGATTTTTTCATACTGAACTTTATTTTACCCTAATTGATGTTAGGTACAGTGAGGAAACACCCTGCGACTTTGCAAGTTCTCCCACTTAGAAATCATGGAGGGGTCTGAAATTTTCATCTTAGGTGCATGTCCACTGTGAGAGACATAATCAAAAAAAAAAAAAATCCAGAAATCACAATGTATGATATTTTAATAATTTATTTGTGTGTTACTGCTGCAAATAAGTATTTGAACACCTGCCAATCTGCAAAAATTCTGTCCCTCAAAGACCTGTTAGTCCGCCTCTAAAAACTTCACCTCCACTCCACTTATTATTCTAAATTAGAAGCACCTGTTTGAGGTCGTTAGCTGCGTAAAGACACCTGTCCACCCCACACAGTCAGTAAGACTCCAACTACTAACATGGCTAAGACCAAAGAGCCGTCCAAAGACACCAGAGACAAAACTGTTGACCTCCACAAGGCTGGAAAGGGCTACGGGGCAATTGCCAAGCAGCTTGGTGAACAAAGATCAACTGTTGGAGCAATTATTAGAAAATGGAAGAAGCTAAACATGACTGTCAATCTCCCTCTGACTGGGGCTCCACGCAAGATCTCACCTCGTGGCGTATCAATGATCCTAAGAAAGGTGAGGAATCAGCCCAGAGCTACACAGGAGGAGCTGGTCAATGACCTGAAGAGAGCTGGCACCACTGTTTCCAAGGTTACTGTGGGTAATACACTAAGACCTCATAGTTTAAAGTCATGCATGGCACGGAAGGTTCCCCTGCTTAAACCAGCACACGTCCAGGCCCGTCTTAAGCTTGCCCATGACCATTTGGATGATCCAGAGGAGTCATGGGAGAAAGTTCTGTGGTCAGATGGTCTTAATTCCTCACCGTGTTTGGAGGACGAAGAATGATGAGTACCATCCCAAAAACACCATCCCTACTGTGAAGCATGGGGGTGGAGGCATCATGCTGTGGGGATGTTTTTCTGCACATGGGACAGGACGACTGCACTGCATTAAGGAGAGGAGGACCGGGGCCATGTATTGCGAGATTTTGGGGAACAACTAAGTTTGAGTTGGGACTTTTCTCTACAACGCAACTCTCTTTACTCTACACACCATTTCACATCTAAACACACTGAACGGCTTTGTTTACATATTAGAAATTAGGCTTTGGGGTGTTAAAGTGAAAAGCATACTCTGCACATCCTGCTTCAGTAGAACTACTGCCTACTTTGTTATCCCTGCATGGAATGTGACTGGGCTTGGCACACAGTGATTTATGTGCACACTCTTGTAGAAATGTCATTCTTTGATGAACTACATGGAACTTTTATGTTACTCTTTAAAATCACACTTTTCCCATTTTCTTATTTTTGTGTTGTAACTAAATGATATTTTATATTTTATTATTATAATTGTTATAAGTAATAACAATTTTTTTGTACTTTGAGACTTTCTATTAGTCTGTACCTGACTAATTTGAAACTGATTTTAACAAGTTTGAACCTGAAGCTGGAGAACCATGCAAATATATTTTTATATATCGTTGCTGTCCAATGAAAAACATGTATCTCCATTTTTGTCCATTTTGACTTTTATGCATCATTTGAAAACAGCCACTGCCATTTACACACTGTGAGATTTGCATGATGAACGGACCAACTGAAATGGCCCAGAAGTGCTCGGAAGGACGTCTGGTTCCATTGACTTACATTAAAATCGAATGAGGTTTTTGGCCTCTCCTGTAAAGTTGCCGTTTTGGAGATACTTGTTTTTCTTTGGACAGTGACGATATATTTAACTGTAAACAGGGCAACTTATCAACTGTTGAATCCAGTTTGATGCCAGTAACATGTTGGGAGCAGGACCATGTTGACCACTGTGTTCTGCACCTCCTCCTTTAACAACACTCTGTAAGCATTTGGGAACTGAGGAGAGCAGTCACTGTCATTTTAAATTCTCAGCAGTTTAGATCTCAGTCTGATTTTTAGGATTTCTTATCACAGACGACAAATATTAACTGTGGGTGACTGGTCTGGACTGCAGGCAGGTCAGTTTAGCACCCAACCCTTTTACTACAGAGCCATGATGCTGTAATACATGTAGAATATGGTTTGACACCGTCTTGATGCATTCTCTGAAAAAGCCATTGTCTGGTTCAGCATTAGTGATGCCTCCATGAATGTGCAAGTCACCCATGCCAGGTATACTGATGTCGCCTCCCCATTTAAACCGTAGAGTGGACTGGTTTCTCTGCTAGACCAGAGATTGCAGTAACTTCTTGGAAGTCTTGGTC
>JAMWET010007630.1:137500-147500 GCA_024036415.1 Prochilodus magdalenae | reverse complement strand
AAGATGTGATTTTTCTTCACTGTTCTGCTCAAGAAACGTCTACAAATGGAGAAGGAGCGTCTCTCAGCCTCAGCACTCATTAATAATGTGAGGACCTATAAATATGCACAGTTATGCAAACTGCAAACACACACAAACACGACTCTGCACATTGTCTCTGTATTACAGACGGAACAGGCCGGGAAAAAGGAGAGCAGAAACACCAGCAGGTTAACACTGTAACACTATTCATCAGAAACATTCTGTCTTCATGTCACACCAGCACCAGTCACTCAGTTCACCTTTATCTTCTACACCTGCCTCTGCGCAGCTTCACAGAGATAGAACTGCAAGTGGTTTACCCATCTGGTTAAGCTATGATTAGTCTCTCACATTTTAGGCACACAGACTTAACAAGAAAGAAAGAAAGAAAGAGAGGACAAAAGAAAGAAAGAAAAAAAGAATGAAAGAAAGGAAGGACAAAAGAAAAAAGAAAGAAAAGAGAGAGGACAATAGAAAGAAAGAGAAAGAATGAAAGAAAGAAAAAAGAAAGAAAGAAAGAAAGGACAAAAGAAAAAAGAAAGAAAAGAGAGAGGACAAAAGAAAAAAGAAAGAGAAAGAATGAAAGAAAGAAAGAATGAAAGAGAAAGAATGAAAGAAAGAGAGGACAAAATAAAGAAAGAAAAAAAGAAAGAAAGAAAGGAAGAAAGAAAGGAAGGAAGGACAAAAAAAGAAAGAAATGAAAGAAATGAAAGAAAGAAAGAAAGAAAGAGAAGAAAGTATGAAGAAAGAGAGGACAAAAGAAGAAAGAAAGAAAGAAAGAAAGAAAAAAGAAAAGAGAAAGAAAGAAAAGAGAAAGGGCAAAAGTAAGAAAGATAGAAAAAAAGAAAAGAGAAAGAAGAAAAAAAGAAAAATGTGTAATGGTTAGGGTAGGGTTGAGGTTAAGATATGGGTAAGGTTAGGGTAGGGTTGAGGTTAAGGGTAGGATTAGGGTTGAGTTGAGGTTGGGGTACGGGTGGTGTTAAGGTTAAGGTTGGTGTTTGGTTTATAGAAGTTAATAAATGAGTAAAAAGTGGGTGGGGCTAGGAGGATGGGACCACAAGGAAAATATCTAAAACATCAAAAACAAGGGGACACAGCCTCGTACCTCATTTATCACCCACTTCAATTATACATACACACTCGCTTCAAATTCAGACAGAGGAGAAATTAAAGAGAGAGGGAGAGAGGGAGATGAGATAGGGTGCTGAAATGTTAAACCAACATCCTTTCTCTCTCTCTCTCTCTCTCTCTCTCTCTCTCTCTCTCTCTCTCTCTCTCTCTGTATCTCTCTCTCTCTCTCTCTCTTTCTCTCTCTCTCTCTCTGTATTTATCTCTCTGTATCTCTCTCTCTCTCTCTCTCTGTATCTATCTCTCTCTCTCTCTCTCTCTCTCTGTATCTCTCTCTCTCTCTCTCTTAATCTCCTCATTAGGTTCAAGTTGAACAGGTTCTCCATTAATTGTACCTGTACATGATGTCAAAGCAAAACAGGGGCAATTAAGCAAGAAGAATTAAATTAAAAACAATCAGTAAACTGACAAACCGGCACTCTTTCTTTTTGTCTTTTTGTCTTATTACTCTCTCTCTCTCTCACACTCTCTCCTCTTCATTCCTTCCCTTTTCTTTCATCCTCCGCTTTGGCACTGCCTAGTTGCCAGTTAGGTGGACTGAGTGTATCGGCTTCATTAGCTTGAGGAGCCTGCAGGCAGAGTGAAGAGAAGGAGAAAAGGAGAGAGAGAGAGAGAGAGAGAGAGAGAGAGAGAAAGAGAGAGAGAAAGAGAGAGTTAAATGGTCTTAGGGACCTTCTGTGAGGAGACCAGGTTGTCAACACTCGTTTGCTGGTCAGCACACACACAAAACTGAATGTTTTAAATCGATTACATATGAATGAGCATATCTGTGTTTAAATGTTTATACTTACAGGTTATTCCTTTACCTATTACTCTCTACATGAACCAAATATTTATACTGAGAAACTCATATTTGGTGGCTGAGGAGTCTACTGTTTTAAAATGTCAGATTGAAAACAGCTTGAAATGGCTTGAGCTTTGTAACAGGGTGCCTGTTGACACTGGACGTGACCCTCAGAACATCTGTAAGTTGACTCAGACAGGCTGTGGCATTCAAACATTGCTCAGTTTGAATTGAGGGGGCAAAGCGTGCCAGGAAAACATTCCCCACACCTTAACTCCACCAGCACCAGTTTGAACTATTTGGGTGGCAGGTCATCGGGTCCATGGATTCATGCTATTCCCACCAATTCTGAGCCTACCCTTTACATGTGAATTCATCAGACCAGACCTTTTTTGCAGTCTTCAACTGTCCAGTCTAGTTGAGCTTGTGCTCAGATTCCTGGCCTTCTTTGACTGGAACGATGTGTGTTCAGCAATGAACACCAGTGAACACCACAAGTTACAGTTGAAGAAGAAAGAAGCTAATCGTCCTTGCACTGATGTATTATTCCAATTTAGTGGTCAGTTGTGCCTAGTTGAAGGCTGAAGGGTGGGGTGGTGGGGTGGTTGTAGTGCTGGGATAAGGGTAATAGTAGGGGTGAGGTTAGGCTTAGAGTAAAGGTCATGGTTAGGGTTAAGTTAATGTTAAGGTTAGGTTTAGGGTTAGAGTTTGAGTAGTGGTAAGGTTAAGATTAAGGCTAGCATTAGGTTATGGTTATGTCTAAGATTAGGGTTAGGTTAATAGACCAGACCATAATAATCAGTAATATAAAAATTAATCATGTAAATTCTGGAGACTGAAAATTCTAGGACATCGGTACTTTCTGTAATTCTCAAGCAACCACCATACCATGGTCAAGATCACGTAGCTCCCATGTGTTCTGCATTCCGATTGTCACATGGGGTTCAAGACGAGGAGGCAGGATATAGACGCAAGGATTTAATGGACAGAACAAGAAACACTAAACCAGCTTACTAAAACAACCGGCATGAGGACAAACAACCGGCAGGGAGACAAAACACCACAGGAGAACACGGGGTACTACAGGGAGTATAAGAGAACAAAGACTAACAAGGAACACCTGGGAAGGGGCGGAGCTACAAACTAGGGACAGGTGAGGGGCGGAGACAGGAGGAGCCAAAAACCAAAACCAACAGAAGCACATGGAACAAGACAACAGGGACATGGAAGTGACAAAAGGAGACAAACAGGGGCTAGACTAGACAGGACGTGACCCTGGTGTTGGAGGTAAACAATAACTGCCCCATTACAGCATGGTGCTATACACTGCAAGGCTGTTGCATGATGTCATCATAGGGTATTGGTGATCAGCTCAACTGTCTTTAAAATGATTTGCAGTGACCCTTCACACCCAGGAGTGACAAAGCAGGGCGTGGCAGAGCTCACCTCAATATAGAGGTCATGCATTTCGGCCTATACTGTTCTCATGGTGTACTCTACATTTTCACTCACCCACTTGTGGAGAGTATGGTAAAGCTCATCTCACCATTTTATTTTTTCCACATCTCTGTAGACCAGTACTTACGTTTTCTATACCTGTAACGTGGAAGGCAATGACAGATACATATCCATAAAGAGAGCGAAGATAGCCAGAAACAAAACAAGGGTCAAAAACTCAAACAACAGAAAAAACAGAAACCCTACCAAACACAGGGACCAAACACAGTAGGGAACCACGGCTTAGTACTCACGAGAGAAAACAGAGACTTCACAAACAGAGAGGGCAAACAAAGATGTCTTATGGCAGTCCTAACGAGTTCAAGATAAGCTGCAGGTGTGGGAGTTGGTTGGTGTAGCTCAGCGGATAACACCACGTAGCCCCCACCACATGTGGGAGACTGGGGTTTCGAATCTCGGGCTGAGTGACTATGCTGTGCTACACCAATAAGAGTCCTTGGGCAAGACTCCTAACACTACATTGGCCCACCTGTTATATGATTAACCTTGTAAGTCACTCTGGATAAGAGTGTCAGCTAAATACTGTAAATGTAATGTAAATGGGAGTGGGTGGAGCCAGGGTGGAGCAGGAAAAGCAGTGCAATGACATGAAGTCCCCAGAGGGGGCGCTGTGTGATGATACCATTAAACTCTCAGTTTTGTATTCGTCTTTATGGAAGGTCAGTCAGGTCATATGCTGGACTGTCATTCTTAGTCATCTGAGGAACATTTGATCTCCTGGTTTCTCTTACATGATTGGCCAGTTTTACATCGTTGCTTCTGTGTGCCATTCCTTGTGTTAATCACCTGTCTGGATGTGCTTTCTCCTCTATGATGTTCACTCCCAGCTCGGTAAATATGTTTGATGATCAGTGTGCCTTCGCTCATAAGCTACCTCGGTCTTGCCCTCAGCCAATAAACCCTGGCCTTTCCTTTAACAGAGATGCTGCAGGTTATGACCTAATCAAATTAGTCATTTAACTTTAATAGCTCAAGGAGTGAAAGAAAGGAGTGGGAGGAGGAGGGATCAGTATGTAGAGCTTTGAAGTGCCTAGTCTAGTCAATATCACATGGCTGATATTCATTTGTACATAGCCTGTTATATGGAGAGGGCTCCTTATTCCGTGTACGTCTTCAGTATATTTCAGACAGGTGAATTCCTATCTAGTCAAAAGAACTCTATAACTACCGAGAAAGGTTTCTCTGTTGAAGGACCTGGGAAACTATGAAGCTATGAGGTAACGTCCTAATGTCATTGTTACTGGGAAAACTCCTTTAGGCATAATCACAAGAAAACTCCTCAGATGCAAACCCAGAAAAACTTCAAGTCACTGGGAAAGTTCTTCCTGTCCATGGATCTAAGAAAACAACCATATGCCTAGGAAAACGCTTCAGCTATGGAGAAATGTCTCTCTGCCAAAGGCCATAAAATACTTGGAATGTAGGAAAAGGGCTTGTGCTGGTGGGCCTAAGAAAACCCACAGTTTGGAAGCCTTGGAAAACTCATTTGCCGCAAGCTTGGAAAAGCAACAGCTGGAAGGAAAGGTCTTTCTGCTCATGGGCCTGGGCCACGATCCTAGGACAACTTACTACATGTCCAGAAAAATTCCTTAACTGTAGTGAAGGTCTCTCTGCCCATATTCCAGGGTAAGATAAGATAATATAAGATAATCCTTTATTGATCCTTTATTGAAATTTACAACGCCACAGCAGGACAGAGGAAAGAACAGAAGTGTCAGGAAACCTACAAATAATAAATAAGATCTACATAAACAATTACAGAAAATATAAATAGTAGAAATAGTGAGTTTTATTGCACATAGTAGAAATAGACTATTGTAGAAATAGAGTACTGTATAAATGGACTAGTGTAGAAATAGACTAGTGTAGAACCAGACTAGTGTAGGAATAGACTAGTGTAGAAATAGACTAGTGTAGAGATAACCTACTGTAGAAATAGACTAGTGTAGAAATAGACTAGTGTAGAGATAACCTACTGTAGAAATAGACTACTGTAGAAATAGACTAGTGTAGAGATAGACTAGTGTAGAAATATACTAGTGTAGAAATAGACTAGTGTAGAAATAGACTAGTGTAGAAGTAGACAAGTGTAGAAATAGACTAGTGTAAGAATAGACTACTGTAGAGATAGACTGGTGTAGAGATAGACTGGTGTAGAGATAGACTAGTGTAGAAATAGACTGGTGTAGAGATAGACTAGTGTAGAAATATACTAGTGTAGAATAGACTAGTGTAGAAGTAGACTAGTGTAGAATAGACTAGTGTAGAGATAGACTAGTGTAGAATAGACTAGTGTAGAGATAGACTTGTGTAGAAATAGACTAGTGTAGAGATAGACTTGTGTAGAAATAGACTCCTGTAGAATAGACTAGTGTAGAAATAAACTAGTGTAGGAATAAACTAGTGTAGGAATAGACTAGTGTAGGAATAAACTAGTGTAGGAATAAACTAGTGTAGGAATAAACTAGTGTAGGAATAGACTAGTGTAGGAATAAACTAGTGTAGGAATAAACTAGTGTAGGAATAGACTAGTGTAGAAATAGACTAGTGTAGAAATAGACTAGTGTAGGAATAGACTAGTGTAGGAATAGACTAGTGTAGAGATAGACTAGTGTAGGAATAAACTAGTGTAGGAATAAACTAGTGTAGGAATAGACTAGTGTAGAAATAGACTAGTGTAGAAATAAACTAGTGTAGGAATAGACTAGTGTAGAAATAGACTAGTGTAGGAATAGACTAGTGTAGGAATAGACTCCTAAGGATGACCGTCTGTTATACAGTCTGATGGCCGGAAGAAAGGATCTGCGGTACCTCACCGCGGGTGCAGCAGCCGGGCACTGAAGGAGCTGCCCAGTGCTTCCAGAGAGTGGTACGTGGGGTGGGATAGGTTCTTCAGCATGTGTTTAAACTTAGTCCTCATTCTCCTGTCCCCCCACCCCCTCCACTGGGTCAAGAGGACACCCCAGGACAGAGCTGGACTTCTTGATGAACTCCTCAGCCAAGATCCTAGAAAAACTTACTACATGCCCAGGACAAATCTTTAACTGTAGTGAAGGTCTCTCTGCCCATATTCCAGGGTAAACTCCTCAGCCACGATCCTAGGAAAACTCCTTAGTCATGATCCGAGGAAGACACCTCAGCTGTAGGAAAAGGTCTCTCTGCCAATGTGGCTGGACAAAACCCCTCACCCCCAAGCCTGGGAAAACTCATTAGCTGCAGGGAATTTGCCAGTGGGCTGGGGAAAACTAGGAAAACTCTTTACTCAAACAATTCAGCTGCAGGTAATGGTCTCTTTGCCAGTGGGCCTGGGAAAACTCCTCAGCTGGAAGGAAGGGTCTCTCTGTGGGCTTGCCCAAGAAAAACTCTTCAGCCACGGCTCTGGGAAAACTGTCGAAAAGGCCAAACTACTTTGCTGGCAGGGAAAGTCGGTCCCAGCATTCCCACAAACAATATAAACCAAGACAAATAAGACCAGTGTGAAGCTGCATCCAGGTGCGCTCAGTGTACTCTCACCGGAAATAACAAATCATACACTCACTCGCACTCGCTCCGACGTTCTTCTATTTCTCAGGTGACAGTGAAATGTGAGTATATCCGAGCGTGTCATTACACGTCCCTCAGTGCTGTAATAGTGTGTGGGATGTGCTGTTATTCCAGCAGTAACATTTAAATGGGCTGTACAGTAGGAGTTTTCCGTGAGGTCTTCCTGTAGGAAAGTTCTTCCTCTCCTTTGTTCATCAGAAGGTGTTTAGCAGTGCGTGTGCCGATGCAGGGATTGTCCCGTGCTGTGTTTTGTGTGTGTGCCTTACAGTGCGAGATTAGAGGAAAGGGCTGCGACAGAAGCGGAATACCCTCCTAATACACACTAGCTGCTTCTGCTTCCTCAGCGTGATCAAAGCCGCTGTCACTTAACGCCACCCTCCTGACCGAGTTTCCTTCAAAATTCCACTGTGTGCTCCGGCAAGATAATTCCTACCGGAACGGCCTGCAGGCCATGCTGGTTCCACTCGACTTTCCATTGTTTGGTTGTCAAGCTTTCTGCATGAAGTCGGAGTGGATTGAAGTAGCGTCTTTAAAACAACGGTGGCATCAGTCGAGACTTGACTTTCCCATCCTCAGAACGATGTGCTGATGCAGGTGTATGCGCTCCTTCAGGCCCTTGCACTCCTTCTCTTCTGTGACAGGTTATACCTTGTGGGTTTTGTAGCCCCATGCGTCTCTACAACTCTATTTCTAATTGTCTTAGGATGCTTTACAGTTTTCCCTCAGATGCAGCGCATGAATTACCAAACTGTCATTTGTAGTCCAGACCAGGGGCTCTCATCCTTTACGGCCCCAAAGGCCCCCTTTTTATTACGCCCAAGCACAAACTAAATTCAACTTGTAAAAAAACTCATCTCTTTTTCTTTTCTCAAGTGCTCCAAAACATGTAATGCGATATTTAAAATGGGGGGAAGAAATGAATAGGAAGAAACAAAAAAATTAATTGGACGAAAAGAAATAAATATGCGGAATCTGAAATTATATACGAGATGGGCTTTGATTCGGAGCTGCGGTCTATCATTTTTTTGCCACTGAAAGTACTTCACTGGCTTTCCTACGGGAGTAAGTGTTAGGTCTGGAGATGTCTGTTTATTTTGGAGCGCTTCTGTGATTCATTTGGACGAGTCAAACCACACTGGCTTCTGGATTACTGTTGTCACAGTGTACAGTAATAGTAAACCTTATGTAACACGCTCATCGTCAAAGGGACAGCTGCACCCAGAAGGAGGTGTGGGAGTGTGGTGCCGTTGGGAAGGAGGATAAAGGTGACCAGGATCAGTAACTGATGATAAATGTAGACTGATATGATCAATATTTACTGAGCTACACATACAGAAGTCTGTCTCTCAGTAAGGCGTTGGGCCGCTGTGTTTGCCAACTCAACATACCAGACGTCTCGGTATGGAGCTGTAGAGGTTCCTGATGGTGTCCTGTGATAATCCATCCCATGCAGCTTGAACATCCTCCGTTTATCTTGGTGCTGAACACGGTGCCTCCACACACGGATTCGTTGGTCGTCTCCACAAGATAAAAGCGGGACTCGTCACAGAAGATGAACCTCTGCCATTCTGGTCACTCCGTGAAAATCTGGCACCACACCATTGCGGTCTTTGGTGACGCTGATGTGGTATGGTGGCGTTGCGTGGATGTAGTTCAGCGTGGTGCAGCCGTCCGCCAATGGTAGTGGCACTAACGGTGACTCACTGCTCGCTGGATGTCCACGTTCATGGCTGTTTGTTCAGTCAGGTACAGCGAGGCCTGCTTTCATTGCTTTCTGTCACATGTGCAGCCAAGCGCATGTCTTACAATGCCAGACCTACCCACCAAGTTTTAGGCCAGTTGGTTGATTCCTTTTGGGTGCAACTATTCTATGGCGATGAGTTTGTGTGCTGCAGGAGCAGCTCATTAGAGTCTGTAAAGATTCAGAGGTAGGCTGATCAAGCTGACAGTACAACACCAGCATGCTGCTACAGGAGGAACACTACCTCTGTAGATGAATTCGCTCATATCTGCTGAGCTGGTTGGTGTAGCTCAGCGGATAACACCACTTCCCACCAGAGAGCCACCACCACATGTGGGAGACTGGGGTTCGAATCCTGGTCTGGGTGACTATGCTGTGCTACACCACTAAGAGTCCCTGGGCAAGACTCCTAACACTACAATGGCCTACCTGTAATATGATTAACCTTGTAAGTCGCTCTGGGTAGTTGGTGGTTGGTGTAGCTCAGCGGATAACACCTCTGCCTGCCAGAGAGCCACCACCACATGTGGGAGACTGGGGTTCGAATCCCAGTCTGGGTGACTATGCTGTGCTACACCAATAAGAGTCCTTGGGCAAGACTCCCAACACTTTATTGGCCTACCAATATGATATGTATTATAAGTATGATTAACCCTATAAGTCGCTCTGGATAGTTGGTGGTTGGTGTAGCTCAGCGGATAACGCCACCACCACATGTGGGAGACTGGGGTTCGAATCCTGGTCTGGGTGACTATGCTGTGCTACACCAATAAGAGTCCTTGGGCAAGACTCCTAACACTACATTGGCCTACCTGTAATATGATTAACCTTGTAAGTGGCTCTGGATAAGAGCGTCAGCTAAATGCCATAAATGTAAAATTTCAAAGTTCTGACCAGCAGTGAACTGAACTAGGGGTTTGTATGGAAGTGGGCCGAGACCCTCAGTTTTTTGTCAGAAACCGAATACGGGAGGAGTGTTCACAAACTGACAGAAAGTAAAAGTGTGATATGTCCACACCAGACAAGGTAGTTGTGAAAGCACCCTGAGAAACTTCTCCAGCTCTGGCTGGCTTGCTGACTGTCTGCATGGTGCACCCGCGGCTGCGTTATCTCAAACTGATGAGGGTTTAATTAGCTTGCTCCTGCCACGTTTTCCTTCCTATACCATTACAACCTTCCCCTGTAAGTCGCAGCCATGCGGTATGATTTTATTCACCGTTTCATGGTCATGGAAGTCAAACTTCTGAAACGGAAAGTTTCGTAGC
>JAMWET010007630.1:105000-132500 GCA_024036415.1 Prochilodus magdalenae | reverse complement strand
TATACAGCAGTTCAACATTCAACAAAAAATGGGTACTCAAACTTTTGAGTAGATACAGTGTTGTGGCAAAGTGGTAGGTACCTTTATCATGGTGAACACACCATTAAATAAAAATAAATAAATAAATATATATATATATATATATATACACACGTCATACATGTGTTAAGTACACCTACCTTGTATGTACACTCACTGTTGCTCTATCATGTGTAGTTCTACAGTTACAGATTGCTGGTTGAAGTTTCTAGCCTCCTCATAATCTGTTAGCCCCTCTTCATCAGTGGTAAGGACTCCCACAGGACCACCAAGGTGCAGGTGTTATTTGGGATCATTCTCAGCACTGCAGTGACCCTGTCGTGATGATGGTGTGTTAGTGTGTGTTGCGCTGGTATGCCTTGATTAGACACAGTAGTGCTGCTGGAGGTATTTTTTTTTTCATGTACATGAACTTGATTATTTAGTCGTAATAGGATTTCTGCAGTCCTCTGATTATTCAGGTAGTCAGGTAAACCGCATATTATACAGGGAGGTCTAGAAATCCAGATTGTAGATCAGTAGAGCTGGATTTTAGCTCAGTAATTGAATTTCTATTAGTTTTCTCAGCCAATGCATGTGCAGGAACAGACTGCTGTGGAAAACCTACACCCACTGGCCCGAGGAACTACACCTACTGGCCACTGCATTAGGTAAACTTCCTTGTATCTACACTTACTGTCCATTTTATCATCTACCATATAGGTGCCCTTGCTAGTTCTACAACTGCCAACTGCAGTTCATCTGTTGCTCTACATACCTCCACAAGACCACCCCTTAGTAGGTGTAATTTGTGGAAAGGGTCCCTCCCGGCACTGCAGTGACACTGACTGGTGGTGGTGGTGGGTGTGTTAGTCGTGCTGTGTTTAAACACTGTGTCCTCTCTATTAGACACTCCTACCTTGTTGGTCCACTTTGTAGATGTAGAGTCAGAGACAGTGGCTCATTTGCTGCTGCATGATTTGTATTGGTCAGCCGCTAGTCTTTTATCGTTGGTCACAGGATGCTGCCCACAGGACGCAATTCACAGAGCGGAGTTGCCTGGATAGTTTTAGCTGGTGGACTATGCTCAGTCCAGCAGATCTGATCCACTCACACCAGCACAACACACATTAACACACCACCACCACATCGGTCACTGCAGGATAATCCACCACCCATGTAATGCCTGCTCTGTGGTGGTCCTGTGGCGGTCCTGACCAATAAAGAATAGGCTGTGAAGGGGATACCAAACTACAGTCTGCTCATTGGGTGCATATAAACACATTCACTATGTGAACTATCCGTCCTCTCTATGAAACCTTGTTGATCCACCTTGCAGAGTGGTCCGTTTCTGGACACAGGGTCCTGCTGGCTGGACATGTTGGGATAACAAAGACCAGATCAGGTCACTGACACTGCGGTTGGCGATTCACTCTGTGCAGCACACGCATACTAACATATCACTACCAGTGTCACTGCAGTGCAGAGAATGATCCACCACTCAGACGATGCTTGCTCAGTAGTGGTCCTGTGGCGATCCTGACCATTAATAACGCAGTAAGGGGGCTAGCAAAGTATGAACAGAAACAGATGGGCTGCAGTCGGTAATCATAGAACTACACAGTGCACCCACAAAGTGGAGCTGATCAATAGGAGGTAGATACAAGGTAGGTGTACGTGATAAAGTGGCAGGTGAGTCTTTACATGTGTGCGCAAATACGCTTTATCTGGACAGTGATTATTTGCTGAACCGGACATTCTATAAGCTCTCTCTCTGTTGTGTATTAGACCTTTGCAGCCAGCTCTTCACTTATTTCATTCCTCCAAGGAACAGGTCACCATGTGTAGTTTGGACTGGTTTAATAGAAGGAGGTGTGAAACTATAAAACAGTGAAAAGACTGACATTAGTTTTCCTTACACAAGAAACTTCAAAACAGACAACGAGAGGTACGAATATACAGCAAGGTCTGTGTTCAAACTACCCACAACTCCGAAGACAGAACATATAACAGCCTACAATAGAACATCATGGTTCCCTAACAGACACCTCAAGTATAACTGCTTAAAATATAAAATATACACACACAGTTCTTACTGATGGTCTAAATGTCCTTGTACTCACTGGCATTGCCACTCAAAGGTGTAGAATGGGATGGGCATTGATATTTAGCAGCGGTGCACCACCCTCATGTAGCAACCAAGCAAAAACCTATGTTTTCTATACAGCTTCCTGTTTGGTCAGAGCACTCTTCAAACCACTAGGTGGCGCTTAAGCCAGCGTTTCAATGATTAATCCTTGAATCATCCCTCTATTGTATTGTGGGTGAAAAGCTACTGTCGAAAATCAGCTTATAAACACTGAAGTGAACAGAAAACTTTCTAAATGGCCCTATCAGGCAAATCCGTATTAGCACGGACAAGGCCTTAGCTTAGCCCCTGTACTATTAGTCCTAATTACCCATTTACAAGTTAATTAACTACTTAGCTTTGACTCTGGCAAAGGTGTAGGACCATTAAACCCGAGATTGACGACAGCTGGCTGTGGATCCTCTGTAGCTCCGGTCCAGGTGTGGAGGAGGAGCTGTGGGGGGCAAATGCATCTGGGTAAAGGCCTTTTACCAAAGTGAAGCTGGAAATGAGCACTGTGCCGCCAATTACAGCAGATTAGACATCTCCACTCTTCTCGGGACACCTAAAAGCCTGCTGTTTGTTCAGCTCAATAAGGAAAGAGCGAGAGAACGAATGAGTCTAGGTGTATATATAGTCTTTCTGGCCATCGACTTGGAAACTGGCAGAGTGTTCATAATAGCAGTTTGCTGTAATTGGCCTGGTGACTGTTTGTGTGTCTGGTTTCGAAAGAGGATAGCTAATGATTTCCACAATTAGCCCATGAGATTTTATGTGTGTGTGCCTTCGAGTAAAGTAAAGGTGTTGGACTCTAGACAGATATTAAACAAAAGTATGGATCAAAACTACTATATTTCATATTTCCATGTCTGAAAGCAGGACAGAATTCCTAGTTAGTGTTTATGGTAAAGAGAGGGATATCTGGGGTCCCTATAATCAAACATATACCAAAATTTATCACACCTTCTATAAAATATAAATTCATATACAGTGTTAATAAAATATTGTACCTTCAGTAATGTTAACCTGTCAATCCACATAATAACACTAAACCAGAGCATCCTAAACTACTCATCCACATACAAGATGCCTAAATATATTATCCCCTTTATGAAAAGGTTTAAGTCCAACTGGTAGGCTTAAAATGTGGCCGCATTTATGAAGTATCTCTCAATAGAAAGTTGCCAAAATGCAGTATTCCTTTAATGGGGAAGTCCTGATGCATACGGTTTATCCATAACCTAAAAATGTAAGACTCTAAAAAGCTTAAAAAGGTGCTTTGGGTCTAGCAGCTTGTTCTACCTGGCTTTCAGGATCTGACTCTGACTCTAATTCTGCAGAACCAGTGATCACAACAGAGTGGCTGAGCCAACCAATCAGTGCACACTGGGCTCATCAGGAGGCAGGGCTTAACGACACATGAGTTCTATCACAGCGTTTCACACAGAAGGTGAAAAGTGATATACAGTGTGAGAAAAATACTGGGAAAACCTTGAGGACAATTAAGGTTGTGAATGTATTACATATTTACAGGGGTTGGACAATGAAACTGAAACACCTGGTTTTAGACCACACTCATTTATTAGTATGGTGTAGGGCCTCCTTTTGCGGCCAATACAGCGTCAGTTGGTCTTGGGAATGACATATACTGCGTCCTGCACAGTGGTCAGAGGGAGTTTAAGCCATTCTTCTTGCAGGATAGTGGCCAGGTCACTACGTGATGCTGGTGGAGGTTCGTCCTTCTTGGTGGTATGCTGACATTACCCTGGATACCGTGGCTCTTGATACATCACAAAGACTTGCTGTCTTGGTCACAGATGCGCCAGCAAGACGTGCACCAACAGTCTGTCCTCTTTTGAACTCTGGTATGTCACCCATAATGTTGTGTGCATTGCAGTATTTTGAGCAGAACTGTGCTCTTACCTGCTAACTGAACCTTCACACTCTGCTCTTACTGGTGCAATTAATGAAGATTGGCCACCAGGCTGGTCCAATTTAGCCATGAGACCTCCCACACTAAAATGACAGGTGTTTCAGTTTCATTGTCCAACTCCTGTATAATTGACATTGTTGCTAAAACATAATACCCTATAATGAAGAATTGTCAGTCTATAAAGCATTAATAAAATATATCATCTCATCTATGAAGACGTTCTAATGCATAGACAGTAGTGTTAAGTTATAATATCTTATAATAATATAATATTTTATACAACATAATATAAAATTTGGTGAAGAAGTACCAATCCATAAACTGCACTGCCAAGATATAGTACCTCATTAATGAAGAGGTGGCAAATCGCATATGGGTTTGTTAAAATATTAGTCCACCCTTTATGAAGAATTATTCATTTATACAGTATTGGCAAAAATAGTAGCCCCTTTATTAAAACGTACAAATCCATACAATATTAATGAAGCATACCACCTCTTTCATGGACCATGATGAACAGTGCCCCTATCCAGGAAAATGTAGCAAGCAGTTTCTAAAAAAGTACCAATTCATCAATTATTAACAAAATTAAAGTCCCCCTTTATGGAAAAGTACCGATCAATATATCTAGCATTGCCAAATCCAGTTGGTGCTACACACTAACGCAGGTGGTGTAATGAATGGACTTGCTTTATTTCCTGCTGGGAACATTTTGAAAGCTAATACACTTAAACAACTAATGCAATACATTAACTCTTACCAATACAATAGTTGCCTAGCTAGCGACTCAGCTTCCAGTGAATTCCTCCACCCGTGGCAATATTGATAGGCCCTTTTTGTCCTTCTCTTTCTCTCCCCTCTCTCTTTGTGTCCCTGTCATCTCTCCCAGAGCTAGAACCATTAGCGGATGTGCTAACATGTTGGTGGGGGCGTTACTTATGGGCTGTTATCACTGGCCCCGAATGCCGATAAGGATCACATTTAGCACGGCTGTGGACTGAGAGAGACAGTGATGTATGCTGTGTATATGCCACTTCCTCGCGGTAATGCTGGAAGGACCTGGGTGGTGAAATCAATTTGTGGGAAGGCCGAAGGCATGCCTGCCTATTAGCGACCTGATAGGACCATGGATGTCTGTTTAGCTGTTTGGTTTAGATACATGTATAATTATATATACATGTGTAAATGTATGTATCACATTGACAAAAGTATTGGGACGCACCTCCTAATAGTTTGTTGGTTTTTTTTTTTCATTCTATTGTTAAAGATTTCCAAACCTCTTCTAGCATTGACATCAGCACAAAAACTGCGTGCCAGGAGCTTTATGAAATAGGTTTACATAGCCGAGCAGCAGCAGCATGTACGTCTTGTATCACTGAGCAATGCATGGAGTGGTGTCAAGTATATCACCGCTGGACTCCGCAGCAGTGGAAACATGTTCTGCAGAGTGATGAATCACACTTCTCTGTCTGATGGACAAGTCTGGGTTTGGTGAATGCCAGGAGAATGTTACCTGTCTAACTGCATTGTGCCAATTGCATTTCTCAGGGGTTGGCCTAGGCCCTTCTTCGTTCCAGGATGACTGTGTCCCAGTGTACAAAGCAAGGCTCATAAAGGAATGGTTGGGTGAGTGTGATGTGGC
Source organism: Prochilodus magdalenae (assembly GCA_024036415.1). Lineage (NCBI taxonomy): Eukaryota > Metazoa > Chordata > Actinopteri > Characiformes > Prochilodontidae > Prochilodus > Prochilodus magdalenae. Next base: position 126,779 of record JAMWET010007630.1, on the reverse strand, counting down.
AGACCGTACCATTAAACACCTTTGGGATGAACCAAATTTGCAAATGGGGTTTAGAATGGGATGTCATATAAGCTCCTGTAGGTGTAAAGTGTAGGGGTGCCAATACTATTGTGTATATAAGAGGGAAATTACACAAGGCACTTGACCATCACCCTTACATGAACTGGCTAGACATCCCATTCCAAAATCAGGAATGCAAACATGGAGTACCGCACCTTCATCGCAGCTGTAACACCCTTTAATATTATGGGATGGCTTTCTAGAAAATTTCAGAGTGGGGGGATTTCTGCATAGGTAAGCTCCTGTGAGGTTCAGCAAGTGTAGGGGTGCCAATAGCTATTGTGTGATGTTAGCACTGATGTTTGGATGAGCATTTGTGAGGTTCAGCACTGATGTTGAGCATTTGTGAAATTACAGCATTTGTTCAGCACTGATGTTGGATGAGCATGTTGAGGATTCCACTGATCACCCTTACATGGACTGGCATAGACACTCTTTGTTGGGTTCCATTGGGAAATCAGGAATGCAAACCATTTGTCAGCACTGATGTTGGATGCAGCACCTTGTTGAGCATCGCAGATGTTGGATAGCATTTTGTGAGGTCAGCACTGATGTTGGATTAGCACCCTGAGGTTCAGCACTGATTATGGGATTGGCTTTTTAGATGAATTTCGTGAATTTCAGAGTGGGGGGATTTCTGCCCACTTGTGAGGTCAGCACTGATGTTGGATGAGCATTTGTGAGGTTCAGCACTGATGTTGGATGAGCATTTGTGAGGTCTGATCAGCACTTGTTGGCATGTTTTAGTGAGGTCAGCACTGAATGCTGGAGATGAGCATTTGTGAGGAGCATTGATGTTGGATAAGACATTTGTGTTCAGCACTGATGTTGTTGAGCATTTGTGAGCACTTTGTTGAGGTTTTGTGAGGTCAGCACTGAGTTTGGATGAGCTTTGGATGAGCATTTGTGAGGTTTCAGCACTGATGTTGGATTTGTGAGCATTTGGATGAGGTTGTTCAGCACTGATGTTGGATGAGCATTTGTGAGGTTCAGCACTGATGCTGTATGAGCATTTGTGAGGTTCAGTAGTGATGTTGGATAACCATTTGTTCAGCACTGATATTGGATGAGCATTTGTTCAGAACTAATGTTGAGCATTTTTGAGGTTCAGCACTGAGGTTGGATGAGCATTTGTGAGGTCAGCACTGATGTTGGATGAGCATTTGTGAGGTTCAGCACTGATGTTGGATGAGCATTTGTGAGGTCAGCACTGATGTTGGATGAGCATTTGTGAGGTTCAGCACTGATGTTGGATGAGCATTTGTGAGGTTCAGCACTGATGTTGGATGAGCATTTGTGGGGTTCAGCACTGATGTTGGATGAGCATTTGTGAGGTCAGCACTGATGTTGGATGAGCATTTGTGAGGTTCAGCACTGATGTTGGATGAGCATTTGTGAGGTTCAGCACTGATGTTGGATGAGCATTTGTGAGGTCAGCACTGATGTTGGATGAGCATTTGTGAGGTTCAGCACTGATGTTGGATGAGCATTTGTGAGGTTCAGCACTGATGTTGGATGAGCATTTGTGAGGTTCAGCACTGATGTTGGATGAGCATTTGTGAGGTTCAGCACTGATGTTGGATGAGCATTTGTTCAGAACTGATGTTGAGCATTTGTGAGGTTCAGCACTGATGTTGGATGAGCATTTGTGAGGTTCAGCACTGATGTTGGATGAGCATTTGTGAGGTTCAGTAGTGATGTTGGATGAGAAGGCCTGGCTCCAAGTCCTCCTACAAGTGTTCAGTGGGGTTAAGGCCAGGACCTTGGCGGGATGAGCTTCACACACAAATGTCGTTTGACCATGTCTTTAGTGATGTTGGAGAGACTCGTTCCTAAACTGTTAGTTCAGCGGGGTTAAGGCCATACATGAGCACAGTCACACTGTTTACACAATGGCGGCCTCGTTTCGTGTAACCATCGAGCACAGTCACGCTGGACACAATAAGTCCAGCATGGGCCTCAACCCAAACCAAATCTAAAGTCATATGATATGAAAATGAACGCTGCCCTTGACAAAGACCACTGTAATCTTCTTTAGGCTGAGATCTAGAGCCCTGTATTTAAACCAGGCCAGACAGTAATAAACACTGTATGTCTGCAGAAGCCTTCAGCCTTTATTGGGCTTCTGGACGGTTGGACTGAGATGAAGGACAGGTCTGTAACTGAAGTAACGTTCTTCACATGGAGGAATGTCTATGAAAATGAATACATATTGTGCTGATACAAAACATCCCCTCGGCGCTTCTCTCAGTACAGTCTGAAGCTCTTTCATGCAGTCTAGACTGGTGGTGTCTGTTCACTGAGGTATGCACACTTGCTGCATGTTTGCATGTGTGTTGATAATGAGTTTATGGATTTACTGCATTGTTTTGCTGCACTGTACTAATTTCCTAGTTGTTCAGGTATTCATGGGTTCACATTTTTCTAGTCTAGTTTATTCACATTTTAATTTAATTTATGATTGAGTCTCTCCAGTAACTCCAGTTTATTAATTTACTTGTTTAAAGCATTACTATATTATCCATTAATAACCTGATTTATCACTGTTCTTACATTTGTTTGATATGTACAGAATGGGATCTAACAAAGTTCATAGATTTGTATTTAGTTAATGTGACCAGACTGAACCGTGTTAAACAAGAAAACACTAATATATATATATATATATATATATATACGGCCTTATAGCAAGTCTGGGCGGCTCTTGTTAAATTGCGAACGTGGAAATGGAAAGTGAATATCTTGTACAGAGAACACGCTTCTGAACTATTATAAAGCACAGTTATAATAAATAATATTTATAACTCAAACTTTATAATCCTCCCCCACCGTGACTCTTAACACGCTTTTGAGATTTAGTTACTCTAATAATGTACACAGCTACAAATAGAGTTTTAGGACAAGAGCTCTTTCTCTCTCTCTCTCTCTCTCTCTCTCTCTCTCTCTCTCTCTCTCTCTCTCTCTCTCTCTCTCTCTTTCTCTCTCTCTTTCTCTTTCGCTCTTTCTTTCTCTTTCTTTCTCTCTCTCTCTCTCTCTCTCTCTATCTTTCTCTCTCTCTTTCTCTTTCGCTCTTTCTTTCTCTTTCTTTCTCTCTCTCTCTCTCTCTCTCTCTCTCTCTCTCTCTCTCTCTATCTATCTATCAATCTCTCCCTCTCTCCCTTGCTCTATTTTTTGAGGAAGTGTACCAGGGGACGGAGAGACTTACTTTAATTACGGTTCAGTTTTAGCTCAGTTAAGCTTTAAGAGAGAAGCAGAGGAAGAGAGGAAGAGAGAAACACACCTACACACACACACACACACATACACACGCACACACACACACCTATACACTCACACTCACACACACCTATACACTCACACACACACACACTAACACACACTAACACACACCTATACACTCACACTAATACACACTAATACACTATACACTAATACACACCTATACACTAACACACACACACCTATACACTAACACACACACCTATACACTAACACATACACACACACACATATACAAGCAGTGAAATAAAAGGGGGGAGAGAGAGAGAGAGAGAGAGAGAGAGAGAGAGAGAGAGAAAGAAAGATCAGAGATAGTGAACAGTGAGCACTATAGAGAGTTGAATAGAGAGAGAGACAACATGTCACCACCAGGAACACTAAGTAACACGCTCCAAATCCAACCTCACTGACTCCCTACCAAACCTCTCACTGTGAAATATACACTCATCATCAAAGAGTGCACCCAGAGGAAAGTGTGGGACTGCAGGGCTGTTGGGAAGGAAGATAAATGTTACCAGGATCAATAACTGATGATAAATTTAGACTGATATGATCAATATTTATTGAGCTACACATACAGAAGTCTGTCTCTCAGTTACAGTGTCGGACCAGACATCTTAGCACGGAGCTGTAGAGGTTCCTAATGGTGCCCTGTGATAATCCATCCCATGCAGCTTCAATATCCTCACACAGTATCTCCAGATTTTGCAGCAGGGGTACAGGTGGAGTGACACCAGGCCTTCTGGACATGTGGCAACAAACCGTTCATCTTGGCGCTGACCTCCACACATGGGTTTGTTGGTCATCTTTACCAAGACCAAAGTGGGACTCGTCACTGAAGATGATTATTGCTGTATGATCTGTATCATAAAGCATCTTTGATTTTCTTTATTTTTAAATGAAATTAACTAAAAGAGAGAGAGAGAGAGAGAGAGAGAGAGAGAGAGAGAGAGAGAGAGAGAGAGAGAGAGAGAGAGAGAGAATGCAGACATAAGGTTAGAATATGGAGAGAAAAAGAGACCAATAGAGGAAAAAAAAAAGATTTAATGAAATATATATATATATGTGTGTGTGTGTGTATGAGTGAGTAGTGAGAGAGAGAGAGAGAGATTCTGGAGGATTCTGAGTTATTGTCTTTGCAGAGTGGTAGTAGTAAATATAGTATAGTTACTGGAGTGGGCCTACGTTCCCCTCCTGACTGTCAGTTGGTATGTTCAGCTTTTCGAGAGCGAGGATCCACCTCAGAGCAAGAGCTACTGTCAATGGGAGCCGATAAGTGTGTTTGTATTTTTGTGTCATCTGCAGATTCTGGTGAACAGTACTGCCTCCCTCAGCATGACTAGTTGGTGCCCTCACACTCGGTCACATGATAGATCTAGAATAAGTTTCGTGTGTCTGCTCTTTGCTTCCATCATTGCGGATTGTATCTGTCTTGTTCTTGCTGCACTGGTTTGTCGGTATGTCTCTTAGGCAATCATTTTGACGATGTACTGTTACTTTACTCACGCTAAAGTCTGATTGTGATCTAAAGTATTCAAAGCCTCTTAAACCAATATCACAGCACGTTATTACACAAAGCGCTTGCAAATATGCAATTTATATATTCATTTTTAATAGGTTTGAGATTAGCTTTTGACTTAAAGAGTTTTGATTTAAAGAGTTACCATTGGATAGATGATGCATATGTGCATATGGATAAATACTCTTCCACTGAACAGGCACTTCAACCCGGCAGTATCCTCCCATGAAACATGGGGAGGTGGCGATATTAGACACGGGACAAAACACACAAGTCACACATGTCACTCTACAAAGCCCACAGTCAGACACAGTTTAGTCTCAGCAACACAGTTATACTAATGACAACATCAGGAATACCTAACAATGAGAGCTTCTCTTAACAGGGATTGTGGAACACTCCGCATCCCCGGGTGCAACTATGCACAACCACATCCACCATGATAGTATTTTTGAAATATAGTTATAGAGGAGAGGTTTGACAATCAGATTCAACAGCAAAGACAAGGCAAACAGACCCAAGGAGCACAGCAGAGGCATAAACAGGGAGACAGGCAGGAGTTGAGCGTTAACCAGAGAGTCAGATAAACCAGCAAACAAAACCAAAAGGAGAATCCAGAAGAGAGTAAGTCAGCCAACACAAGAGAAGTCAAAACCAGTGATAACACACAAGGTAAGTAGGAGAGACCGCCAGGTGTGCAAACTACGCCAGGCGTGCAAACTACGCCAGGCACTACTTTGCAATTTCAGTGAGAAACAATGGGGATTCAATACCGACAATGGGAAGTGGGAAACAGGTGTGTGTGATCAGTATTCGGATGAGGAGGAGCAGGAGAATGAGGTATTCCGGGGGTTGTGGAGTTTGGGAGATCGGAGGAGTCGTTGTTTGATTGAATTTCTCCAGATATACTTCCAGTTTACCATTATCAGTAAGTCAGAGACCACGCAGATATCCATGTCCACTGGTTATATCTGAGTGGTAGACATGGCAAGCCCTGGTTCCCGGCATCGCGTTTCCCCTTTAAGCTTTGATGTTTTCCTGGAAATCTTTAGCCTACACCAGCATCCAGAGTTTAAAGATGCTTTCAAGCTAATGCCCACCCATACAACAGAACCTATGCAGAGAGACCACCTCACATATTAACAGACTCTACTGGCTTCTGTTTCCATACTCGTTCTTCAGTCATCAAATCCCCCACTGTACAAGAGTTGCCCAGAATAAAACAGCACATGCTTTTAGATTAGATTATGAGCACAAACCAGAGTCCCGACCGATGTTTCTGCCTCTCAGAGTCTCTCCTGAACGGATCTACTGCAGCAGGCAGAGTGATGTGCAGATTGTTGTGCTAGTACTGTGTGCCTTTTGTCAAAGTAAATTATTTATTATAAGCTTACCGGACTAAAAAGGCTACTGCAGACGGCTTTGCACAGGATGATCAGGCTATAAATACCTGGGGACAGCATTAATAGATGGAGAAGAGGTGCTACAGTGCAGTGAATGTCTCGTTCCATGTGTGGGGAATGGGTCACAAAGTGGATGTTAATGATTGGCTTAAGGGAGTTTGGGCGTGGCCAAAGACCATAGTGTGAAGGAAGTAGCTGAATCTGCAGGTGTATGGAAGCGTACGGTCATACGGGTCTACCAGCAGTGGCTAAAATCCCAGTCTACAGGTAACTCTCCTCAGAACCTCGCCAGGAAGGCTTCCACCAAATCTGGCCCAACGGCACCATTCCTTGATGTTAGAGTGGCTGAACACTGATGTGGCCTACATCCAGAAACCTCTCCGGTCCATGCCCAATCAAATCACAGCTGGTATTTATTTAACACACCATTAGATGGGTTTTAGTCACAGGTGATTCTTTTTTTAATGCAGCTTTCATCTGATAAACAGCCTCGCCAATAAAGCAGTCTTAAGAACTGCGTGCTGGCTCGGTAAATTCGCATGTACGTTAGCCATTTGTTGGATTAAACCAGCTGCCTAGCGCGACAGAACTAGTCAAAATGCGTATCTATAAATACAGTCTACAAATAATAATAATAATAATAATAATAAATAATAATAATGTGTTACACTTCTATAGCGCCTTTCACATACCCAAGGACACTCTACAAAATAAATAAATAAATTAATTAATAAATGATGAAGAATGAAAATGTGAGGGTAAAGTGTGTATAGATGAAGGTAGGGACAAAATAATTTGTCTATTTGTGTTTTTATGGCCATTTGAAACATTCTGTACAATACATACAGTGTTACCTTACCTCAACCTGCAGAAACGAGAAAACCTTCAATCTGCTGGCTTTAAGATGACTACAGAGTTAATGCATCGCTCGCTCACGCTGCAGAGCAAGGAAATCTGCCCGGATTCCACCGCACCTGATTCCAAAAGAACAACGTGTTGTTTCTATGGCGCCTCGTGAGATTTGGTCTCAATATATAGTGAAGCCTCAGTACCAGCTGTGTGGGTAGGAAGCGTCTTTAACGAAATGGAAGCAACTAAAATGGAATATTACAGAAGCACTGCAGCCACTTCTGAACCTCTCTGCTTTGGTGTGAACAGCATGTTTGATTCCCCCCACTGAAACTGAAGTTCTAGCTCTGGTTCTGCAGACATAGCACAGTGTAATTCCAACCAAAATCCCCCCCAGGGGTCAGTCTTCAATCTAACCTACCTACTGCAGCCAGGAGAGCTCATCAGAATCAAATCAATAACAGAACCTAGTGCTTTGGGTTACACTTATAGGGGGGTATCTCCAGGAGTGGATTTGAGTGCATCTGTTTCAGATTGGCTCGGTCAGGTCATATTTGGACATCATTTCTCAAATACTCGTCCAACTCAAGATGTGTTCAGACGGTTGGTTCGGGTTTCTTGTAGCCTCTCTTGCACCTTTAATTAATTTTGCTAGGAATTATTTGGTGACCTGAAAATTGGGCTATTGTTTGTTCAATATTTTTGTTAACTGGTAATCTGATAACCGTTCTTGGTGAATTAACTTAATATTATTGCTAAACTAACATGATAGGTATCATCATCAGGAATGTTGAGTTTTATTTCTGAGCGGCGCTATTATTTGTTTAATATTTTTGTTTACATAACAATGCTATGTGTGTATCTACACAGGAATCGTGGTGATGGCCGGGTTTAAGCCATTTTTGGTCAAGTTTGGATTCTGTCAGTGGTTTTAGAGTCGAACAAATGTTCTCTGGCTATGTTTACCATTGGACCAATTTTTTCTAGACTGATTATAGTTCTGCCACCTTGTCGCCAAAGCCTTTTCACGTTTCCAGTGCTCTCTCTTAATATGCGCAAGTGGTTTTAGTTTGGCAGTCTCTTTAGTTTGACACGGCATTGACAGCCCAGAAAAAGCTACAAGGTTTTACTGGCAGAAAGAAAAACTATTAGCCTGCTCTCAAATGGGCCAAAGCACAGGATCACTCCGAATGCACAATGACATAATCCCATTTCTTATTTTTGTCCCTACCACGTGTCACCTTGACCCTTTGAAAAGGGTGGAGTTGACGAAATCATTCGCTATGAAACGGGGAAAACTTTAAATGCACACTTTACTGAACATCAAAGCAGTATTGTGCTACGTTAAGCGATTCATGTTCAATTGAATGTAGTGTTGCATAGCATGTGAAATGTGAAATGCTGAACACACATAATGGGACTGCAGCTCATTTGTGCAGGTGACAGAGGAAGCAGGCGCTGTAGGTGGTGCAAAACAAAACAGGGGTGCAGCAGGTGGCTGGTATCCATGCTAGCATAACCCAAAAGCTTGTCATTGTATCTCTTGACAACAATCAGGAACTAAGTTACATCAGACTGCAAGGCAAAATCCACAGACACAGCCATTCAGATAGATAGATAGATAGATAGATACATATAAACTATAAACTATACATAGTACAGGTCACTATCGATAAATATATAAATATATAGTAAGTGTCCAGGAGTTAAGATGTACAGTATATACAGTAAAGTGTCCAGCATGTCCAGGAGTTCAGATATACAGTATATACAGTAAAGTGTCTGAGAGTGTCCAGGAGTTCAGATATACAGTATATACAGTAGGTGTCTGAGAGTGTCCAGGAGTTAAGATGTAGAGTATATACAGTAGGTGTCTGAGAGTGTCCAGGAGTAAGATGTACAGTATATACAATAAGTGTCTGAGAGTTTCCAGGAGTTCAGATGTACAGTATATACAGTAAAATGTCTGAGAGTCTCCAGGAGTTCAGATGTACAGTATATACAGTAGGTGTCCAGAGTGTCCAGGAGTGCAGATGTACAGTATATACAGTAAAGTGTCTGAGAGTGTCCAGGAGTGCAGATATACAGTATATACAGTAGGTGTCCAGAGTCTCCAGGAGTTCAGATGTACAGTATATACAGTAGGTGTCCAGGAGTGCAGATGTACAGTATATACAGTAAAGTGTCTGAGAGTGTCCAGGAGTTCAGATATACAGTATATACAGTAAAGTGTCTGAGAGTGTCCAGGAGTTCAGATATACAGTATATACAGTAGGTGTCTGAGAGTGTCCAGGAGTTAAGATGTACAGTATATACAGTAGGTGTCTGAGAGTGTCCAGGAGTAAGATGTACAGTATATACAATAAGTGTCTGAGAGTTTCCAGGAGTTCAGATGTACAGTATATACAGTAGGTGTCCAGAGTCTCCAGGAGTTCAGATGTACAGTATATACAGTAGGTGTCCAGAGTCTCCAGGAGTTCAGATGTACAGTATATACAGTAGGTGTCCAGAGTGTCCAGGAGTTCAGATGTACAGTATATACAGTAAAGTGTCTGAGAGTGTCCAGGAGTGCAGATATACAGTATATACAGGAGGTGTCCAGAGTCTCCAGGAGTTCAGATGTACAGTATATACAGTAGGTGTCCAGAGTGTCCAAGAGTGCAGATGTACAGTATATACAGTAAAGTGTCTGAGAGTGTCCAGGAGTGCAGATATACAGTATATACAGTAGGTGTCCAGAGTGTCCAGGAGTTAAGATGTACAGTATATACAGTAGGTGTGTGAGAGTGTCCAGGAGTTAAGATGTACAGTATATACAGTAGGTGTGTGAGAGTGTCCAGGAGTTAAGATGTACAGTATATACAGTAAGTGTCTGAGAGTGTCCAGGAGTTTAGATGTACAGTATATACAGTAAAGTGTCTGAGAGTGTCCAGGAGTTCAGATATACAGTATATACAGTAGGTGTCCAGAGTGTCCAGGAGTTCAGATATACACTGTATACAGTAAGTGTCTGAGAGTGTCCAGGAGTTCAGATATACAGTATATACAGTAGGTGTCTGAGAGTGTCCAGGAGTTAAGATGTACTGTATATACAGTAGGTGTCTGAGAGTGTCCAGGAGTAAGATGTACAGTATACACAATAAGTGTCTGAGAGTTTCCAGGAGTTCAGATGTACAGTATATACAGTAAGTGTCTTAGAGTGTCCAGGAGTTCAGATGTACAGTATATACAGTAAGTGTCTGAGAGTGTCCAGGAGTTCAGATGTACAGTATATACAGTAAGTGTCTGAGAGTGTCCAGGAGTTCAGATGTGCAGTATGTACAGTAAAGTGTCTGAGAGTGTCCAGGAGTTCAGATATACAGTATATACAGTAAGTGTCTGGCAGTGTCCAGGAGTACAGTATAGCAGAATGAACAGTAAAGTGTCTGAGAGTGTCCAGGAGTTCAGATATACAGTATATACAGTAAAGTGTCTGAGAGTGTACAGGAGTTCAGATGTGCAGTATATACAGTAAAGTGTCTGAGAGTGTCCAGGAGTTCAGATGTACAGTATATATAGTAAGTGTCCAGAGTGTCCAGGAGTTAAGATATACAGTATATACAGTAAAGTGTCTGAGAGTGTCCAGGAGTTCAGATATATAGTATATACAGTAAAGTGTGTGAGAGTGTCCAGGAGTTCAGCTATACAGTATATACAGTAAAGTGTGTGAGAGTGTCCAGGAGTTAAGATATACAGTATATACAGTAGGTGTCCAGAGTGTCCAGGAGTGCAGGTATACAGTATATACAGTAGGTGTCCAGAGTGTCCAGGAGTGCAGGTATACAGTATATACAGTAAGTGTCTGAGAGTGTCCAGGAGTTCAGATGTACAGTATATACAGTAAGTGTCTGAGAGTGTCCAGGAGTTCAGATGTAGAGTGTATACAGTAGATGTCCAGAGTGTCCAGGAGTGCAGGTATACAGTATATACAGTAAAGTGTCTGAAAGTGTCCAGGAGTGCAGGTATACAGTATATATAGTAAGTGTCTGAGAGTGTCCAGGAGTTCAGATGTACAGTATATACAGTAAAGTGTGTGAGAGTGTCCAGGAGTTCAGATGTACAGTATATACAGTAAAGTGTCTGAGAGTGTCCAGGAGTTCAGATGTACAGTATATACAGTAAAGTGTAATAGAGCATAAATAAGCCTATGATTAAGCAAGAGAATTTAGTCAGCTAAAATAATTAGCTAGCTTGCCGTTTGACAAAAGCCTGGATGCTAGCATGCTAATTCACTAGTATCCTCAATGATGTACTGAGTGATCTTTGACTAAGAGTTGCTAAATCCAAACACATGGCATCACCTCACAGTTCATACATTAACACTATACACCATACATGCTCTATAAACATGTTTAGGACATGTGATAGCACTTGACAGGAAAGGCTGCACTGTCCGCTCACGCTGGCTTTTCTGGGTCAGTGCCACCCGGCCTGGGGTCAGCTGTTTTACAGTGTACAGAGAATGAATAAACACGTTTTGTGGATTGTGAGGCTTTAGCCCCTGGGATCGGCAATGCAGTGTAAAGCTAAAACAGAACGCTTGCCCTGAGAGACCTCCATGTTTACGGTGCAAATTCTTTTAAACAGCAGCAACACAGTTGTGTACGAGACAGCAGAACAGAAGCGTAACAAACAACCGCTTCCTCGGGCTCCCTGGGGTGGGTGCGCGCACGCGTGTACCTGTTTTCTCAGAGTGTGTGTCTGTTTTTGTGTGTGCGCGTACGTGTTTAAAGGTCACTGTGCTGCAGCTCTACAGCTGAGACTCTAAATGTCTCTTTAATAAAGCCACTATTCTGCAGGGTGCTGCTGTTAACCTGAAGACTTGGCCCATAATGAACACTACAGTGTGTGTGAGTGTAGGTGTGTATTTATTGCTTTGTGGGGACCAGATGTCCCCAGAATGATGAGACATGAGCAGTTTGTGATTCATTTTTTTAGGGCTGAGGTTAAGGTCACCTCACTGAACAGACCAGCTTTAGCTGGTAGCTGGTTTCAGATGGTTTACGCTGGTCTTTGATGGTCAAGATTGTTTAGATTCAAACATATCCTGGTCAGGCAGCTGATTAAACTGGTAGACCAGATAAGTTGGTTCGTTTCAGTTGACCAACATGACCAAGCTGGCCATTTTGATTGAACACTTTAGTGAAGTTTGTCATATTGCCTGAAAACATACCCTACACGGGTAAAGCAGCTAAGCAGGTTGACCAGTGTTGACCAGTTTGAGTTGGCCATGCCGTAATATTTGAGTATGGTAGGCTAGTTTCCAGTGGAACGCTGGTCAATGCTGGAGAGTTATTACATTCATATTGGTACAGGTATCTCCAAAATGGTAACTTTACAGGAGAGGCCAAAAACCTCCTGTAATTTGAATGGAAGTCAATGGAACCAGACGTCTTTCCAAGCAGCTTTGGGCCATTTCTGCTGGTCCATTCTTCATGAAACTTCTACACAATGTAAACAGCAGCTCATGTGATCAAATGAGGCATAAAAGTAAAAAACAACAAACCGCCACACATGGATTCATTGGTCGTCTCCACAAAGTCTAAAGCGTGACTCGTCGCTGAAGATGACCCGCTGCCATCCTGAGAAACTCCATGACAGTCTGGCCCGACACCATTGCAGTCTTTGGTGGCGTGGTGTTAAGGGCAGTCACAGTTGTAACAGCCAGTGAGCGTGTATTCTTGGTTTGTTCAACCCCCTGCCAATGGTGCTAACAGGATGACTCATGGAGGGCATCACAGCTCGCCGAATGTTCGCAACTGTGGCTGTTGGGTCGGTCAGGTACAGTGACACTGAGGTATCCAGCAGCACTGCTGTGTCTGATCCACTCACACCAGCACAACACACACTAACACACCACCACCATGTCAGTGTCACTGCAGTGCTGAGAATGATCCACCACCCACATCATACCTGCTCTGTGGTGGTCCTGTGGGGGTCCTGACCATTGAAGAACAGTGTAATACAGTATACAGAGAAACAGATGGACCACAGTCTGGACCTGTAGAACTACAAAGTTCTCCTCCTAGTAAGTGAAGCTGATTACATGAACTATGAGTGGACAGTTCCTACCCCTGTACATGGACACTTCTTTGAAGCTTTCTTTGAGGCTGGTCCTTGCTTACGTCACGAGTGGCCGAGTGTGAAGCTTGAACCACTTGTATGTGTCACGATGTCAAACCTACCCACCAAGCTGGATTCCTTCTGGGTGTACAACTAGTCTTTTACTGATGAGTTTACATGATTCCGGTTTTCCTGAGACTCAGAGCTGTTTTGAAATTCTAAAGTCTGACGCTATGGTCTGAGGCTGCTTTAACGTGGCTACCGTTTTGTATAAGCATATCGTCACTGTCCAATGAAAAACATGTATCTCCATATTTCCAGCTGCTGTTTACACTTTAGGAAAATTTCATGAAGAATGGACCAACAGAAATGCCCCAAAACTGCGTGGTAAGACGTCTGGTTCCATAGACTTCCATTCAAATTAAATGAGGATTTTGGCCTCTCCTGTAAAGTTGCCATTTTGGAGATACCTGTTTTTCTTTGGTCAGCGACGATAATAGAATTGCATGCAAAAGTCTGGCACCCCTCGTCAAATTACAGTTTCTGGACCGATATAGAAAATACACCTCTGTAGTTTAATGCATTTACTGTGATTACTGTAATTGGCCTCTGGAAAGCAAATATGCTATGGTTTCTCTTTACGCTGAATGGGATGACAAGTGCTGTAAAAGAACATATGTATCGTTCACATCAGTGACTGTCATTTGATCAGATTACTTTGAAGGCCTTTCCTTTGGATGCACTTCACTTGAAAGTCAGAATTAGCTAATTAGGAAACCGTCCAAGTTCAAGACGTAAGAGCGCAGAGTGTATTCATGATCAGACTGTAAACTATGGCTTGTTGTACACTGCTGTGAATGGAGACGCATTGATGAATTTAAACCGTATTAAAATAAACTAAGCACTGAGTATGAACACCACAAGTGGAGTGCAGATAAATTGAACACGTCCTTAACGATGCAACCTTGACCGCGTTCTCAAGTTCACTTGGGCTTTAGAATAGAAACATATAAGACAACATACTTACTGCTTACATCCTTAAACCCATCATGCTAGCTTTTCCCCCTGTCGTCTCGCAAGGAAATGAAACAAATAGCCAGACGTGATTTACATGATTGGAATACTGGCACCGTACGTGGTTACGCCAGCATTAGTAGTGGGATGAATTCCTTCCTTAGGTATGACTTTTATTGAATCTGTTATATCGGTGAGCCACAAATAAGTGCAGATAACACAATGTGCACACGTTAGTACATTTAGATATGAAGGTTTCAGCACATTTAGATATACAAAAGAAAACACAGAAGACCCTTAAATACGTCTTGTACCACCTGAGAAGCTGCCTAACTCAGTCAGCTGAGTGTGAATAACCATAACAAGTGTCTGTCTGAGTTGACGGGGCAAATGTGGGGGATAAGCATGAGACAAGTCCCTTCAGAAAATCAATAAACCTGAAGGTGGCTTGTATTTCTGAAGAATTTCCAGAATTCAACTGATGCTGTATTTACTTAAGGTGGAATGGACAGTTAGAACAAAAAGTGTTTATGAATGCAAACCCAACTTCCTTAAACAGACAGACAGACAGACACATAGCATCATGTTTGCTGAACCTGTTGGGCTAGTAATGGAAAAGACCCTTGTGTCTCCACGTGTGACAGTACTTTACATTGTGTGTCAATTTTAAGATAAATGGACCAAAAGATTTAGCCCAAGGAACCTTAGAACACCAACGACAATAACAGGTTACATGCTACCGGTGACCCCAGTCCACACAATTAATACCACTCCCGAACAAACTAACACAATAACCTCACACATACATTTAACCAGCAGTTACTATTTATCTAGCTGTTAAACCCACTGCATTTAAAAATGGGTCTGAAGGTGATTTGAAGTGATTAATCCATTGTTCCAGCTCGGATGCAGTTTGGCATGAACTGAGCAAATTCTGGTGAAAACAATGTTCAGCCACTCTTGCATTAAAGACCTGTACAGTTCAGCCAGATTTGGTGGAGGCCTTTGTAACGGATGGAAGTATGGTGTTAGGTGGGTGCTCTCATGGAGAGGTGGATACTTAGCTTCCATGAAGAGACAGGCAGGGAACACGTCGTGAAGGGGTCTCAGAGCTAGTTTAATGAACAGTGAGAGCACCGAGAAATCACTCATCACAAGTTCCCAGATAACACCAGCTGGAGAACCCAGGCTACAACCTAGTACAGTTCACCACACGCACATTCCCTCCCACTTTTTCCCCCACACTCTCCATTATTCACTCCGGCTCTCCACCGCGCACATGCGCACTGCACCTGCCTTAAAGTGACCGTTGCATCTTCCCTGGCACAATTCCAAAGAGAATTTCCTGTAGACTGGGATTTTAGCCACTGCTGGTAGATCCGTATGACTGTGCCCTGTAAATTCAGCTTCTTCTTGTACTTTATGGACTTTATATCTATACACACATATATATATATATATAGGATACAGGAATAAAACTTGCTGGATAGGTTTGACTGCGGGTCACCTTCAGTGAACAGATGTTGTCCAGAAGGCCTGGTATCACTCCACCTCCATACCTACCATATCTGCAGCAACTGTGTGAGGATATTCAAGCTGGATGGATTATCACAGGACACCATTAGGAACCTCTACAGCTCCATACCAAGACTGGAATGTTGCATTAGCAACATAGCAGGCCAATGGCATACTAAGAGATACTGTTTCTGTATGTGTAGCTCAATAATATATATCATAATATATATATATATAGAGAGCGAGAGAGCATCTCAGAAACAGGAAAGCGTCTTGGAGTTCCCTAGATCTCAATCCGTTCAAGCATCTGTGGGATGGTGCTGGAACAGTAAATGCAATCTGTGTGAGCTCCACCTCCCAACTTACAGGACTTAAAGGATCTGCTGCTACTGTCTTGGTGCCAGATACCTCAAGAGGTTTTGTAGATTCCATGCCTTTGCATATTAGGCAGATGATTACAATGACTCATTGATGTAGATAAATAATTACCAACAATAATTACTACCAGAGATGGTAATTACTGCACGGATTATTTTTGGCCACGTCGCCCCCTGCTGCTGGGAACACATGCGCATTCTAAATGAATGTCATATTACTTTACCTAGATCACAAACGATCTCCGGAGCAGAAATCTGTATTGTGTGTGCGTGTGTGTGGGTCCTGGCAGCCATGCTAAGTGCTGCAGGCTAAAGCTGGGGCTCACCACAATCTATTACTCTGTTGCGCGTTTGGGGAGAGAAAAGAAGGAGGGATGAATTGAGCTGGGGGCGAGGGCACCTTTCACAGTCAACCTACTGCATGCTAATACACACACACACACACACACACACACTCTCTACTGAGAGCGAGAGACGGCACGCGTGCGAGGGAGCGAGATTGATAGAAAGAGAGATTGAAAGAACGGATGAAGAGAAGGAGGTAGAAATAGAGTGAGAGAAAGAAAGACAGAAAAAAAGGTATTTGGAGAGGGTAGGAGGTAGGAACAAGAGAGAGAGAGAGAGAGAGAGAGAGCTTGAGAGAGAAAAGAAAGGCGTAGGGTGGAAAAAAAAAGAGTGTTACTTTTGCTGGGGGAGAGAGAGAGAGAGAGAGAGAGAGAGAGAGAGAGAGAGAGAGGAACAACAATGAAAAAGAGAAAAGAGAAAGCAAAAAAATGAAAACAGACCTGTTAAAAGAGTAAGGATGGGAGGAGGAAAGAAAACAGACATGTAGGGAGAGAAAGTGAAGTGTATAGGGTGAGTCAGAGAGAGAGATAGATAGAGCAGAACTACAGAGAAAGAAAGGGGGAGAAATAGGGTACAAGGAAAGAGTAAGAGAAATAATGATAGGGAAAGAAAAGAACAGATGTAGAGAAGAAGAGAGGGATATAGAGAGAGTCTGAGAGTACATGCTAAGATTGAGAGAGAGAGAGAGAGAGAGAGAAAAGGGAGACATACAAACTGAGGACAAGCAAAAGGAGAAGGGCAGAAAGAAGAGAAGAATGAAGAAAATGAAAAAAATGTTAGAAAAGAGAGGCAGTGAGGACAGTGAGAAAATGAAGGGAATAAAGGTGTAGGCAATACGGGTGGAGAGAAAGAGAGAAAACAAAGGTTTAAGGAAAGAGGGAATATCGGGGAAGAGCAAAGATAATAAGAAGCTCCAGATATCTGGAGAAGATGAGAGAGAGAGGGGGAGGGCTGGATAGAGAGACACGTGAGGTGTAGGGAGAAAATGAGTAGGAAGTAAGGGATGTAGTGAGATACAGAGAGGCAAGGAGACATTGGGAAGAGTGAAAATGAAAAAGTGTATGATGATAGAGGAAGAGAGGACGAGGGAGATACAGACTGAGTGGTGTAATAGAAATAAGACCATCATAGAAGCGAAGGGTGAGAAAGAGGAGAGAGAGAGAGAGTCAGAACAGTGGGACACTCCAGGGGTAAGAAAGAGAGGTAGAGAGAGAGAGATAGGAGAGAGAGAGAGGTATAGAACAGTGGGACACTGGGGGTAAGAAGGAGAGGTAGAGAGAGAGAGGGATAGGAGAGAGAGAGGGATAGGAGAGAGAGAGAGGTATAGAACAGTGGGACACTCCAGGGGTAAGAAGGAGAGGTAGAAAGAGAGAGAGATAGGAGAGAGAGAGAGAGGTATAGAACAGTGGGACACTCTGGGGGTAAGAAAGAGAGGTAGAAAGAGAGAGATAGGAGAGAGAGAGAGGTATAGAACAGTGGGACACTCTGGGGGTAAGAAAGAGAGGTAGAGAGAGAGAGATAGGAGAGAGAGAGAGAGGTATAGAACAGTGGGACACTCTGGGGGTAAGAAAGAGAGGTAGAAAGAGAGAGATAGGAGAGAGAGAGAGGTATAGAACAGTGGGACACTCTGGGGGTAAGAAGGAGAGGTAGAGAGAGAGAGAGATAGGAGAGAGAGAGAGGTATAGAACAGTGGGACACTGGGGTAAGAAGGAGAGGTAGAAAGAGAGAGAGATAGGAGAGAGAGAGAGAGAGGTATAGAACAGTGGGACACTGGGGGTAAGAAGGAGAGGTAGAAAGAGAGAGAGATAGGAGAGAGAGAGAGGTATAGAACAGTGGGACACTGGGGGTAAGAAGGAGAGGTAGAAAGAGAGAGAGATAGGAGAGAGAGAGAGGTATAGAACAGTGGGACACTGGGGGTAAGAAGGAGAGGTAGAAAGAGAGAGAGATAGGAGAGAGAGAGGTGTGTATATCTATGTATGTAGAGAGAGTGTGTGAGAGAGGGAGAAAAGAAAATAGATAGGGAGAAAACTGAAAGAAAACTGTTTAAGGAAAGACTAAAAGAAAGGAGGGAGAAAAAAATAAATATGGAGACCAAAGACAACGGAAAAAGAGAGGACAGTAGCGGGGGGTATTCAGGGAGCATCGAAAAAAGAGAAGGACAGAGAAGTAAATAAAAGATAAGAGAGGAAGAATGAATAAAATTATAGAGAAAGAGAAAGAAAGAATAGAGAGAGTGGTGTGAGATGGATAGGGAGAGTGTGAGAAAGAGAAAGAAAGAAAAGGAGTGAGATAATAAGGTGTACAGTATTCATTTAAAAAGAGAGAGGGAATAAAAGACCAGTACCAGAAAAAAAAAGTGGTAAAAAGAGAGTGAGAGTGATGTAGAGAAAACAGAGGATTTCGGAAAGAGTAAAAGAAAGAAGGGGAAGCCGAGTAGAGTGGTAGAGAGGAATAGAGGAAGGGAGGAACTGAAAAGCTGCATGATTCTGAGGTGCAGCTGAAACTACAGAGAAACAGCGGTGACAAGAAACTCCTTACTTTAACATGAGTCACCGCCGTTAGAGAGAGAGAGAGAGAGAGAGAGAGAGAGAAGGAGGGAAGATGAGTTAAGATGGGGAGGAAAAGAGAAAGAAAGAGGAAGAGCGAAAGAGTCTTCCTGGGGAGAGCAGATGAGTCTTAGATACATCTCCACTACACTGCAATTACTCAGATTTATCAATGTCACAGTCTCTCTCTCCCTTTTTCCCTCTCTCCCTCTCTCTCTCTCTCTCCCTCTCTTTTTCCCTCTCTCTCTCTTGGCAGGACTAGACCTCTTTATTCTCTCATTATAGTTCAAAAATAACAGCTCCAAAGTGTGTGTGTGTGTGTGTGTGTGTGTGTGTGTGTGTGTGTGTGTGTGT
Source organism: Prochilodus magdalenae (assembly GCA_024036415.1). Lineage (NCBI taxonomy): Eukaryota > Metazoa > Chordata > Actinopteri > Characiformes > Prochilodontidae > Prochilodus > Prochilodus magdalenae. The sequence goes on along the minus strand of JAMWET010007630.1, from coordinate 107,416 downwards.
GTGGGAGATCAGGGTTCACACTCGCCAATCCAAACACACACACACACGCCCACACCCATACACTCACTCACATGCTGCATATAAATCACATGGCCCTTCTACAGCATTAAAATGCAGGCTGAATCTGGATGCTGCTCCTCTTTCAGTGAGATCCAGTTTTAAATCTCAGTGTAGCTGTATATGCTGTACAGTACCGTGCAAAAGTCAGAGTACCCTTCATTTACCTCCACTCAGAACCCGCTAACAAGCGTGCTCCAAATGCACCGTGTTCTGTTATGATGTGAGGTAATAGCATATTGCTGACAGCTGTACAATCATATCATCCTACATATTCCAGCAATCTATGGCAAAACAAGACAGTAAGATTCCACACACACATTAACAAGAACACAAGTTAACCAAACGCCAAAAACCAACACAGCGCTTCCCTTATTAAACCTGCATCCACTTTTAAACGAGAAACGTACTCACACTTTTCTTTACAGTGGTGGTAACTGGAACACGGGATCAGTGTGTGTTGTTTAAATGCAGTGTTTGCTGATTATGCACAACTAACAGTGAACCTACATGTCTGCAGTTTTTGTATATACAGTTTTTGATGATTAAATAAAAGTAAATCTGGATAGAAAAATGGACCATTTGGACGTATAATGCCCTAAATGTGTCCCTCCATCATAAATGGCTTTTAAAAGAGGCATTTCAAGCAAAAACTTTCCTCACAAATGTTGGAAAACAATGTCTTAGGCCTCAGGCAGCGTACTCCTAGTCATACTGTAATACGTTTCTTTGAGGGAGCTTTTGGAGGCATTGAATGCTTCAGACTTCTTTTGTTCCATCATGCTGTGGGGCTGTGTGGCCGGTACAGGGACTGGGAATCTTGTTAAAGTTGAGGCATGCATGCATTCCAATCAATATCAGCAGATTCTGGAGACCAATGTCCAGGAATCAGTGCCAAAGCTGAAGCTGCGCCGGGGCTGGATCTTCCAACAAGACAACGACTCTAAACACTGCTCAAAATCTACTAATGCATTCATGCAGAGGAACAAGTACAATGTTCTGGAATGGCCATCTCAGTCCCCAGACCTGAATATTATTGAAAATCTGTGGTGTCACTTAAAGAGAGCTGTCCATGCTCGGAAACCATCAAACCTGAATGAACTAGAGATGTTTTGTAAAGAAGAATGGTCTGAAATACCTTCAGCCACAATCCAGACTCTCATTAGAAGCTATAGGAAGCGTTTAGAGGCTGTTAGAGGCGAGGGTAGTGGGGGCAAGGTTGTTTGGGGGAGAGCGTGATCAATCATGTGTGACACACAGCTTTATTATCGGACATTTACGGTAATACAGAACAAAGCGCGCCCCGTATTTGAGCTCAGGCCGGTGGGGGGTGGGGTGTTGTGATCATTCATGTATGAGTGTCAGACGTGTATATCGGACATTTACGGAAATACAGAACAAATTTACAGACATTTACAGAAATACGGAACAAATTTACGGACATTTACAGAAATACGGAACAAATTTACGGACATTTACAGAAATACGGAACAAATTTACGGACATTTACAGAAATATGGAACAAATTTACAGACATTTACAGAAATACGGAACAAATTTACGGACATTTACAGAAATATGGAACAAATTTACAGACATTTACAGAAATACGGAACAAATTTACGAACATTTACATAAATACGGAACAAATTTACGGACATTTACCGAAATACAGAACAAATTTACGGACATTTACCGAAATACAGAACAAATTTACGGACATTTACAGAAATACAGAACAAATTTACGAACATTTACAGAAATACGGAACAAATTTACGGACATTTACAGAAATACAGAACAAATTTACGGTAATACGGAACAAATCACATCCCGTATTGGTTTAATACGGGACGCAACATTTAATTGCCAAATAAAGAGCGATTCCGTATTTTACGGGATGTTTTGCAACCCTGCACACCATCCTGACCAGCATAACCGTTGCAAACACTCACTCCATGGCCTCGAGCAACCCCAGTTCTCCCTTCCATGATTTCCTGTGCATGTTGAAACTTCCCACAGTGTGGTGCATCAAGTCCCGAACAACAAGGGGCCCTCCATCTGGCTGTTCTCTGCCACCCACCATGCTATCAATGCTGGCAAGATCACTGCCAGTGCACACTACGGCTCTGCCTCCATCGCTGGATGATGCTTGACCTCCGGCTGTTCGACGTGTCCCACTCAGTGAGTGCGAACACACCTGGTCATAGTAGAGATATCAGCGAGTCACACAACTGGCTCACCAACTGCTCTACTGCTTACCACTTCAACACCATGCTGGAGGCTTTAACAGTTTCACTTTCACTTTCACAGGACTCCCCTTTTCCAGCACCACCTCTCGCCTCTCAGATCCACCTCT
>JAMWET010007630.1:90000-100000 GCA_024036415.1 Prochilodus magdalenae | reverse complement strand
CCCCGAGCGCCTGGATAGGGCTGCTCACCGCTCTGGCCGAGCGCCCTGGATAGGGCTGCTCACCGTTTTGGCCAAGTGTGTTTACTGCCCCCTAGTGTGTGTGTTCATTTGCGTACGTGGGTGATTTGTTTCATGGATGGGTTAAATGCAGAAGACCAAGTCTTCTATGTGTGAAAGCACAAAAAACTCTCTTCTCAGAGAATGACTGGCCTCACTAATTTATATTTCTGCTAGTCTGCAAAGCACATTTCCAAATCCGATAGCATGACCATGAACAATTGACTGTTGTACCGAGATAAAGTTAGCTAGTGCGGTAAACTTGAAGAAGATGTGATGGTGTGAGGGTGTTGAGGAGAAGACTGTCTTGGTCAGATAGATAATACTTTTATTACAGACAGTATACATGCAAGGTTGCTCAGGGGACGCCTTGTCCAATTCTGACTATCCCTCTCAAGCACAGTCAACTTTCACTTTTTATAGGCTGGACAACATATAGAAATACTTGCTAAACTGACGTCAAATCCTAATTGGGAGTTGTGCTCTTTGGGGGTACCTGGTTCTTTGAAACATATGGTTTGGGATTGTCCAGGCATCTATTCGTTTAGGAAGAGGGTGACTTCTGTACTATCTAAACTAATAGGCAAGGACATTCCCCTTCAACCAACTTTACTGCTTCTTAAGGATGATTCACAACTACAGCTCAGTGAGAACCAGAGGGAAATTATGTTTGCTGGTTAGACGTCAGGAAAAAAACTGATAGTTCAACGTTGGATGCCCCCTTATACGTGGCATAGTAGAAAGTGGTGAGTTTATTTTCATGATATAGTTATGATGGAGCTCTCTACTGCTAGAATTCACAATGCCAAGGCTCCAACCATCCAAATATGGGAAAATCTGGCTAATAACATTAGTGAATTACTTAGTGTATAATTAAAGGGTTTGAAAATGGTAAATTAGGGATATAGAGTAACTTGCACTTTAATCCACGTGAAGATGGGACCGCAGATTATTCTCTTTGATTTCACTCTGTTAACTCCAGCCAAATTTAATTATTGATTTTTTTGTTTATCTTTTTCTCAGAAAAGTTGTGCATACATACTGTGGCATTGGACAAACAGATTGTGACGTGCGCTGAACTAAAAGCAAGGCACAGTTTATTAAATAGGTTGTACTGTGACACAACACCACCAGGAACAGGAAATACAATCAAGGGCAGAGCTGAGTCATAATCAGTAAACAGGCAAGGGTCAAACCAAACAGACAATCAGACCAGACAGAGGTACCAAAGGGAATAAACAAGGAGCGTAAACCAGAGAATCAAAACCAGAGTCAAAGCCAGAGTCACAAAGTCAGACAAAGAGAGAACGCTCAGTATGCAAACGAATGGCAATACTTCACAATGAGCCAGTGGTCCAATCAGTATTCTGGAGATCTAGAGCGAGACAACGGGGTGTGATTGGGTAAGGGTGAACACGTGACATCGGGTGGTGGATTATAGGAAATGGAGTCCAGGAGATCAGAGGTGAGAGGAGAACCAGCAGGCATGACACATACGAATGCACATGTCTATGTATATGGACGCATATGCTACGCTATTGTAAATTTATGGTGTAAAATGGTATCTTTTGTGCTAATTGTGTCGATTTTCCAGCTGGGAGTGGGCATGTGGGAGGCTGGGGGTGGAGGAGGGGAAGTTAGGGGGGAAAGAATTTATTTGTATCTGTGTTGTCATTGTACATTTTGTTTCTGTTTAGTATTGCAAAAAAAAAAAGAAAGAAAGAAATACTTATCCCTTATATGGAAATGGTCCCCTCTGCTTACTTCTGAGAGAGAGAGAGATTTTCTCAGACCCCTACCATACATTTACATTACATTTACAGTATTTAGCTGACGCTCTTATCCAGTTAATCATATTATAGGGAGGCCAACGTAGTGTTAGGAGTCTTGCCCAAGGACTCTTATTGGTGTAGCACAGCGGAGTCACTCAGCCTGGGATTCAAACCCCAGTCTCCCATGTGTGGTGGTAGCTACTTGGCGGGCATTAAAGGGAAACTGGTGAAACTCCGGAGGCCTCAGCAGAGCATACAGTTTAAAATCATATGTATTTCAACATGTAGAAAATTTGGAATCACATACTTTAACAAGAGCCTCTCCGAACGTAAACATTCCAAGAATCACAAGATATACTAAGACACCCAACTGATTTAATTAAGGCGTTAAAACACAGACAGGCTATTAACTGTCAATCATCTCTATATATAATATATATCGTTTAATAAAATCAGTGCTAAGAACTTGATATAATGCCACAGTATTGGATTACATTGAACAATATCACTCCTGCATTGACACACATAGAAAGAACACCACTAGCCTATCTCCAAAATCCTGCTTTAGCTCAACCAGAGTGTGTAAAGCTCGAGCATCAGACATATACACTGTAGCTGGAGAATGTGTGTTTGGTGTGTTTGGTCAGACGGTGTGTGTGATCCCCAGTTTAGCCACAAACTCGACAAACATCAGTGGGGAAGTGCGAGATACCCAGCCGTTTTGTAACCTGTTAGGATTTTAAAGGTTGTGTAGCGTATCCGAGGCTTAAGGTTCTATTCTGTAGACACGCTTTAGGCACTGCGAAGCACTACACAGAGGATTCAGAGTGGAGAATCAGCGCAGCAGGCGACAGAGTTCAGGACTCTGCTTTTAGCTCAGTCCAGAGAAATTGGCTGCACACTGCAGTGTATTTTTTATGTACTGCAGCGCGTGTGATTGCGCAGGAGAGTTTGTTTCCTGTGGAGGGTACAGAAGAGAACTGTTTTATGCAGGGAAAGGATTAACAGCATGGGAGGAAAGTGAAAGAGCGAGAGAGAGAGAGAGAGAGAGAGAGAGTGGAGGAGGAAGAATTTAAAACCCTACCTCCTGTACTATTACAATTCATTCTCCACTGTGTTAATGAGCTTCATCTATTTCTAAAGTATCAGGAAATTTCCCAAGTGTGTTATTACTGCGCTCAGCCGCGCTTTGAGTAATTTATGAACAGAACTTCCAGCAGAAATTTATTCATTTATCTTCCAAGCCACTTATCCTTCTGGGCCGTGAAGGGTGCTGGAGCCTATTCCAGTGCAGACTGGGCGGGGGCAGGAAACACCCTGGACAGGCTGAAATAAAACACAGCTATATAATAACATCCTGGCTTGACCCCATGTTCTTCTGGAGCACTGCACTTCCTGTTACTCTTCTAAGATTCCTGTCCATGCTGTGCTGCCAGCCCCCAGGGGTCAACGTTCCCCCCGTGTGTCTGAGATTCTCAATGGCTCACCTGCTTAGTTAGTACATACTAGACTGAACCCAGTGCACACTGCTCGACCGGTGTTTCAGTACGCGAGTACGCAGTATCCATGCAACCTCGGATGTACTACGTCCGCCATCTTGCCAATGTAATTTCACGTAAGCCGTCACGCCCACAAGTCCCACTAGTCATTCATATATACATGTAACATGGGCTTTACGTTCACCACAAAGCGGGTAACGTTACTTCGTGTGGCACAAAATCGTAACATTTTCAGATGTTCTTAGTTGTAGATTAGTTACACTCGTACAGAGCCGACCTCCCGCTTTCCGCCATCTTTTCTTCCTCAGCTCGGAACGCCTCCACAGCTCCAGTGGAATCATGGGATAGCACAGTGTGCTGTTCTCACATACTTGAAAATCTCACCAGAAGCAGTGGTGGTTGGGTAGCTCAGTGGATAACACCACCACATGTGGGAGACTGGGGTTCGAATCCCAGTCTGGGTGACTATACTGTGCTACACCAATAAGAGTCCTTGGGCAAGACTCCTAACACTACATTGGCCTACCTGTAATATGATTAACCTTGTAAGTCGCTCTGGATAAGAGCGTCAGCTAAAGGCCGTAAATGTAAGCAGTACATCATCCGTGGAACTTTCGCCCACTGCTTTATGACTACTGCGGACTCTACTCTACTGAGTAGTACGGTAGTAGGCGGTTTCGGACGCAGCCCATCGTTACGATAACACAGCGCACAAATACTGTTTAAGCCTATCCTGAAACAACAAGCACATCCTGAACGTTCCATCCCATCCTCAAAACCATTCATGACTCACATCTGGAAGTCAAGGGCTATAAAGAAGAGGTTTGGCATGGACCGCCACATCCTCAGAACATTCTACACATGTACTGTGGAGAGCATCCACCTGGCTCCATCACCACCTGGTATGGAAGCTGCACTGCTATCGAGCGGAAAGCTTTGCAGAGGGTGGTGCGGACAGCTCAGTGCATCACCGGGGTTCAGCTTCCAAACCTCCTGGATTTATACACCAGCCGCTGCCTGAGGAAAACCAGGAGGGTTCTAAAGGACTCCACCCACCCAAGCCACCGTCTGTTCTCACAGCTGCCGAGTGGGAGGAGGTTCCGAAGTATAAAGTCCAGAACCAGCCGCCTCCGAGTTTCTTCCACCAAGTCATCAGGCTACTGAACAGCCAGTAGTGCTGATGCACCGGTATATGGACCTGGTTCAGCACACCTCACCAAAACCATCTAAAGGATGATCTCCATGGAGAATCATCACTCTGCACTTTACATTAGCATATTTACACTTGCCCATATAGACTGACCTACTGTTATCCTCCATCCACATTGTATATCTGTAGTGTATGTATATACATATATAATATAATATTCTATGCCCTGTATATACCCTGCATCTCTCATCTACCTCAGCCTTACCATAGTGCTATATGGTAATGTGTACATCTGCATATATCATAGTTTTTATTCATAACTGTATATTATACACATTGTACACATAATGGAAGGACGACTAATCGCTGGCCACATCACAACAAAACGCTTTCTCATTATAGAGCAAGGACACAGGAAGTAGTTGCCGCTCCATCTGATTTCTGGACTGCTCAGTTCTAATACTCATGTGCTCGTAGTAAAGACCCATGTGTGCTTGTTCTGCAGACTCTGCAGTAGTTGTGCATTCTTTAAGCGAATGTCCTTTTTCCAGTCCAGCTTTTATCGCCCGGTATATCTGCTACTCACCGTGCATTGCTGTGGTCAGTCTCTGTGGCTGTGGGCGTGACACAATGGGTACTGCAGCACACATCAGCAATCCCGCGTACTTAGCCTGGACAGCAGAGACGATGTTCATCAGTGATCTGAATCAGATTGATGTACATACTGCCCTCTCTCACGTCATTATACCACTGTGTGTTCTGTGTAATGTTAATTAACAAATTCAAATGACATTAAGAAAGGCAAATCACTTTGCATGACGTCATCAGTCACAGCAAATAAGCACTGCTTCACATTTCAGGTCTCTTGACTTAAAACGCCAGCCTGCGTCCCTGAGGTCCGAGATCACTGAAGATGTGCAAAAATCTGGAAACGTTAACTTGGCTAAACGAATGTATGACTCTTCCTGACACATCCTGACTTGTCTTGCCCCTGTCTGTCTCTGGTCTTCTCCATCTCTGTTATTTCTATGTGTCGTTTGTAGTCATGTTCCATGTGCCCCAACGTGGTTGGGGTAGCTCAGTGGGTAACACCACTACTCAGGGTGCCACCTCTACGTGTGGGAAACTGGGGTTCGAATCCCAGTCTGGGTGACTATGCTGAGCTACACCAATAAGAGTCCCTGGGCAAGACTCCTAACACTACATTGGCCTACCTGTAATCATTAACCTTGTAAGTCGCTCTGGATAAGAGCGTCAGCTAAATAATGTAAATGTAATGCTTCTATTTTGGTTTGTAGCTCCTCCTGTCTCCACCCTCTTCGTTTGTAGCTCCGCCCCTTTCCAGGTGTTCCTGGTTACCCCCCAGTTTTGCTTGCCTGGTGTTTTGTCTTTCTGCCTGTGGTTTCATTTCCAGGGTCTTTGTTCAGTTTCTAGTTATAGTGGTCCTTAAGTTAGAAGCTATACTCGCATCCTGCCTCCTCGTTACACCTCCCTTCCCAGCCAGGTATGTCACTGATAATCTAAAACTTGGTCATGTGTAAAATAAGATGGATATCTGCCGTTCCAGATAGCTCTGCAGGGATGTTTTACCACACCTCCAGTCTTCGTAGTTGGTTTCATTTTCTGGTTCACAAAATCCAAACACATCTGGACTCTGGTGGACAGACCACGTTTCTGGAAAACACCAGCAGCTTCTTTGTTTGATCTGCGTTCTTCGTTCATTCTCAGGAAGGGCTTCTTGGTAGTTACACATCCTTTCACACTCGGTTTGTGTTCAGTTGTCTTCTCACAGTGGCAGGATCTCCAGAAACACCTGTGGATGTTTTTCAGATATGAAGAAAGAGTGAAGCTTGATTCTCTCTCTTTTTCTTTCTCTTTCTCTCTCTCTCTCTCTCTCTCTCTCTCTCTCTCTCTCTCTTTCTGTCTTTCTCTCTCTCTTTGTCTTTCTCTCTCTCTTTCTGTCTTTCTCTCTCTTTTTCTCTCTCTCTCTCTCTTTTTTTTCTTTCTCTCTCTCTCTTTCTCTCTCTCTCTCTCTTTTATCTCTTTCTCTCTCTGTCTCTCTTTCTGTCTTTCTCTCTCTCTTTTTCTGTCTTTCTCTTTCTGTCTTTCTCTCTCTCTTTTTTTTCTTTCTCTCTCTCTCTCTCTCTCTCTCTCTCTCTCTTTTCTCTCTCTCTCTTTCTCTCTCTATCTCTCTCTTTCTGTCTTTCTCTCTTTCTCTTTCTGTCCTTCTCTCTCTCTCTCTCTTTCTGTCCTTCTCTCTCTCTCTCTCTTTCTGTCCTTCTCTCTCTCTCTCTCTTTCTGTCCTTCTCTCTCTCTCTCTATCTTTCTGTCTTTCTCTTTCTCTCTCTCTCTTTCTGTCTTTCTCTTTCTCTCTCTCTCTCTTTCTGTCTTTCTCTCTTTCTCTCTCTTTCTGTCTTTCTCTCTTTCTCTTTCTCTCTCTCTTTCTCTCGCTCGCGCTCTCTCTCTCTCTCTCGCTCTCGCTTTCTCTCTCTCTCTCTCTCTTTCAAAGATGAAAGTTGTTTATCTGATGGGACAGTTCTGGTGATCTAGTTCCCAATCTCATTTTCTCTGAATGCAAGTGGATTATCTTTATAGCTCTCTAGAAACATCTCCTGGAAAACTAGAATCAGGAGTGTTTTGACTACACTGCTGTATATCAGCCTCGAATGCACAGTAACAGAAGTGTCCTGTCTGATTCTAAAGGCCGGTTACAGTGGCTATTTAAAAGGCATTAAGTATTAGTGGTGGATCCTTTTGTTCACCGCTGCTGAGCCAGTTTACACAGTTTTCGTGTGATTACCTAACAATAAGCCTTAAACTGTAGTAAGCTTGAGATTTTGAGAGGTTAATAAACTTCTCCATGATAATCTAATTCATAGCCCTGTTAGTGACGCTAATGTTAATCTGAGCTTAGACGAGAGAGCGAATAAGAGAGAGTGTGGCTGAAGCCGGGACTCTGGTGACATGATTGTGTTTGCTCTGTAATGCTGTTATCCACTCAGTGGATGAGCGGCGGAGCACATGGCCCACATTTCATTAAGCATGCGTTCACACTTCATTCACAACTCAAACCAGATCAGGTCAGTTAACCACATTACACATTACCCTCATTTACACCTGGTCCCCATCTAACAGCAGCTCAGGAGTCACTAATGGTCTCTAAACACGAGTTTGTTGGCCAGTGCGGGGCTCAACGACTCTCCACAAACTCCAAGGTGTGGTGAGGCAGCAAGACCAGCCTATGTTATACACAGCACAGTGGACACAAAGCGGGTCCCCTGGACATCTCACCATCTACTCTGACTCACCACAGCAGCTCAGGACGACTGAGCAGTATCAACGTAAACTCAGATATCAGTCTGTAAAGACCGAATACAAACCTATCACACCGCTTTACCTCTCTCTCTCTCTGCCTCGCTCTCTGTCTCGCTCTCTGTCTCTGTCTCGCTCTCTCTCTCTCTGTCTCTGTTTCTGTTTCTGTCTCGCTCTCTCTCCTCTCTGTCTCTGTCTCGCTCTCTCTCCTCTCTGTCTCTGTCTCGCTCTCTCTCCTGTCTCTGTCTCTCTCTCGCGCTCTCTCTCTTTCTCTCTTTCTCTCCTCTCTCTCGTGCTCTCTCTGTCTCTCTTTGTCTGTCTCTCTCTCGCTCTCTCTCCTCTCTCTGTCTGTCTCGCTCTCTCATCTCTCTCTGCTCGCTCGCTCTCTCTCTGTCGCTCTCTCTCTCGCTCTCTCTCTGTCTCTCTCTCTCTCTCGCTCTCTCTCCTCTCTTTGTCTGTCTCGCTCTCTCTTCTCTCTCTGCTCGCTCGCTCTCTCTCTGTCGCTCTCTCTCTCGCTCTCTCTCTGTGGCTCTCTCTCTCGCTCTCTCTCTGTCTCGCTCTCTCTCTGTCTCTCTCTCTCTCTCTCTCTCTCGCTCTCTCTCTCTCTCTCTCTCTCCTCTCTCTGTCTCGCTCTCTCTCCTCTCTCTGTCTCGCTCTCTCTGTCTCTGTCTCGCTCTCTCTGTCTCTCTCTGTCTCTCTCTCCTCTCTCTCACTCTCTCTCCTCTCTCTGTCTGTCCTGCTCTCTCTCCTCTCTCTGTCTGTCTCGCTCTCTCTCTGTCTCGCTCTCTCTCTCTCTTGCTCTCTCTGTCTCTGTATCTCTCTGTCTCTCTCTGTCTTTCTGTCTCTGTCTCGCTCTCTCTTCTCTCTCTCGCTCTCTCTCTCTCTCTCTCTCTCTCTCTCTCTCTCTCTCTGTCTCTCTCTCTCTCTCTCTCTCTCTCAATTGTGTCTTTTCTCTGGTGGTGAATGGCAGATGGAGGTTCTTAGTGTATACTGCATGCATCTGTTGCACAACCTAATTCATCTCATTATTTAGATTAGAGGAGGCGAGAGAGTGTGAGACGCAGGAGTGTGTGTGTGTGTGTGTGGGCGATGGGTGGCAGATTGCATCCTCCGCTTCCTCCTTGCTGAGGTCACAGGGTCACTTCGCACTGAGTGCCAAAACGCACCTATCTGCATAGAACACTAAACACACGTGCGCACACACATCTTGTGGCCACACTGGTGCATGCATTTTTACATACAGCAACATTACACATGGTCACATATACATGTATACTTTCAAATATATAAAATTAAAAATGGCCTGCACATGCCTATAAACCAACCATATGTGCTCTGTAAATTATGCTCCTGAGCCTAATTATGGAGTGTGTGTGTGTGTGTGTGTGTGTGTGTGTGTGTGGTGTTGGATAATTAATGACATAACTGTTCAAACCCCCACTGCTGAAAAAGCACGGTTTGTGTATGGCTGCTATATATAACCCCTACATATGTGTGTGTGTTCACACACAACCCACACACTGATCCGCAGCAAAGGAAGAGACCAATGATTAAAGAGACAGAACAACTTTCATATCCTTTTCTTGCCACCAATTTATTCCTCATCCGTTTGAGAGGAAGTCTGAAATGTAGCATATTGTAAAATGATCAATTTTGGACAAAACTTTAGAATGGTCATACAGAAGCAGATCCGTGTGGCGTTAGGTGTCCTGCCCATGGCTTTTATGGGTATAGCATGGAATGCTTGGCCAGGCATGGAATTAAAGCCCAGTCTGAATGGGGTAGTGGTGTTATCCACTATGCTATACCAGTGTAATAGAAACAGCCTGTTTTCTGTCGTTATGTTTGTGATTTCACATAAATACATTTACAATAAAGTAATATATAAGCCCTTTCATTTCCATACACCGCTCATCAGAATGAAAATAACCCCTGGCCTTTTATTAATGTTCTCGCTTACTATCAAAAAAGCAATTTGTAAAATGACACAACCTGCTCAATTCATACTTCAAACAGTAGGGGCCACCATATCACCAGAAACTGCACAGTCCCCCCTTCCCCTTCAAATCTTACCAGACACGTTGAGAGTGCAGCATCAAACTTCACCCCTTTACTCTCGATGAGCGTCTCCGGTGGCAGAAAACAACACCCAGGTTAACTCTTTGTTTGCTGCTGGACATGGTTTCTTGCCAGCAGTGGGCAGCGGTGTC
>JAMWET010007630.1:32500-85000 GCA_024036415.1 Prochilodus magdalenae | reverse complement strand
GTCCAGGAATACATACATACACTGTAAACTACACACACACACATATATATACATACCCAGAAATACATACATACACTGTAAACTACACACACACACATATATATACATACCCAGAAATACATACATACACTGTAAACTACACCCACACACATATACATATCCAGAAATACATACATACACTGTAAACTACACACACACACACACACATATATACATATCCAGGAATACATACGTACACTGTAAACTACACACACACACATATATATACATATATACATACCCAGAAATACATACATACACTGTAAACTACACACACACACACACACACACATATATATATATATATATATATATATATATATATATATATATATATATATATATATATATATATATATATATATGTATATATATATATATACACTGTAAACTACACAAACACACACATATATACATACCCGGAAATACATACATACACTGTAAACTACACACACACACACACACACACATATATACATACCCAGAAATACATACATACACTGTAAACTACACACACACACATATATACATACCCAGAAATACATACATACACTGTAAACTACACACACACACACATATATACATACCCAGAAATACATACATACACTGTAAACTACACACACACATATATACATACCCAGAAATACATACATACACTGTAAACTATACACACACACATATATACATACCCAGAAATACATACATACACTGTAAACTATACACACACACACACACACACACACATATATACATATCCAGAAATACATACATACACTGTAAACTACACACACACACACATATATACATACCCAGAAATACATACATACACTGTAAACTACACACATATATATATATATATATATATATATATATATATATATATATATATACATACCCAGAAATACATACATACACTGTAAACACATAGATACATTTAGACTGATATGATCAATATTTACTGAGCTACAAATACAGAAGTATCTCTCAGTATGGCTAACAAAACATGCTAGACGTCTCAGCATGGAGTTGTAGGGGTTCCTAATGGTGTCTTGTGATAATCCATCCCATGCAGTTTCAATACTCTCACGCAGTAGGGATAGAGGTGACACCAGGCCTTCTGGACATGTCACCAGTGACAACAACCCATTCATCTTGGCCCTGACCACAGTGCCTCCACACATGGATTCATTGGTCCTCTACACCAAGACTAAAGCCAGACTTGTCACCGAATCACGACACTCTGGCACGATACCATTGCAGTTATTGGCGATGTTGAGGCGGTGTTAAGGACAGTGTTCCTGCATAGTCCAGCCATCTGTCAATGGTGCTGGCACTAGGATGACTCATTGATGGCATCACCCTTGCTGAATGTCCACAAAGATGGCTGTTGGGTCAATCAGGTCACACATGTCCCACAATTCATCAGTTCTCTCTCGGTGTGGTTTGTGTAGTCCTCCCAGATCCTTTGTGTTGCTGGTGTGTGCCTTCTTCTATATATTGCCACCAATGGCATGCTATGGTGGTACCCTCGTGACCTATATGGCCTGGGATAAGTCAATAAGACCATCCCTCTTCCCAGAGCCCTACAGTGTGACACGTCTCAAACTCTTCCAACTGCTTCTCCGAGGCATACTTCACTTGCAAAGGATACGACAGCATGAGTCAGAATGGAAAGCACGTGCAACAAGTCAACCTTATATAGCCAGTCAGCGTATAAGTACAGCGATAAGGCCCATCCTTGAATCCTTCATGTGTCTCATGATGCCAAAGCTACCCACCAAGTCTCCTTCCAACTTTTTATTCAGTCCTGAGCACATACATGAGCGTATACGCTACTGTATACACCTGCCATAGCTCCGTCCCCTTCTTTCTTGGACTAGGGGGCAGTGAGCACCAGAGCAGCCCTATCCATAGTGCCCGGGGAGCAGTTGAGCATTAGGTGCTTTGCTCAAGGGCACCTCAGTCATCTCCTTTCGGGTTCAGAGGGTCAAATCAGCCCCCTTTCTGTCACGAGGCTGGTTCCCTAACCTCTAGTCTATGACTGCCCTCCATTAATAACTACACGAGTGTGTATGGTTATTTTAATATGCAACATTACATACACAAATCAAGCCAGCGCAGTTCCTTTCCTAATCCGGCCTACTTTAAATCATCAGTTCAGACATGCCCTTCATTACCAGCATGAAGTATATTAGCACACAGAGAACACTAAACCGGAACACTAACGCTACATTAACACCTTGCAGTAAAGTGCATCCCAGATGGCTTCGTAGCGAGAGGCTTGTGTAAGAGCTTAATGGCCGTATCTAAATTGGATTATTATTATTATCAGCTCTGCTAAAGCGCATCGCAAAGTGGTCAAAGACGAGCGCTGGCTAGTCTGCAGGTTAATGTAAATGGATTCAGATCTCGAAAAAGCAGTTTTCAGTGACTTGCCTGATTGGCAACAGTGTAGAAATTAGCCATGTGATCCTATGGGGTACAACAAGAGCACCAGTGAAGAGGACATGTGATCATGCACATCAATAAGTCAACATGTGTTTGGTATCTGAAGCTTACTGCTTTGTTTCTACACTGTAGCTGCAAGGCTAAAGCTTGGAACAATTAGCATCATGCTAATTGGATTTTGCTAATCATGCTAATTGGTGCCCCCACACATGGATTTGTTGACTGTTGTCACTGAAGATGACGTGGAGGTGGGTTTAAAGGCAGCCCTTGTTCTGTGTGTATATGGTGCTGCATCATACAGCTACCTGCCAGTGGTACCTACAGTAACCGGATGACGCATGGAGGCATCACTGCTCACTGAATGACTGCAGTCATGGCTGTTGGGTCAGTCAGGTACAGTGATGAGATCCATCCTTGCTAATGTCACATACATGGTTGAATGTAAAACTATTAATTTGATTAAATGTAAATCTCCAGAAGCCAGTTTGAAGGGTCCTGGTGCAGTGGTAAAATTAATAATTGTACTATCTTTAATAAATTGTAAATGTAGGTTTATGTATATTTGGGTGATGGATAGAGCAAATAGTTTTAAAGAGGGAGGATGATAGTTGGAGCCCTGGGTTGCCAGGTGTTACTGTGTAGCAGTTGTAAATGGTTTACATGGTTCAGCTAGGAGAGGTCCTTTGAGGGATTTTGCTTGGGCCACAGACAGATAGGGACCGGCTCTGATGGGGTATAATAGTTCTGTGATGACTGACTGTTGGCTGCATCATTATTTCTAGCTCCATCCATATGAATACCTGTCTCAAACTGGTGTGCCTCATTGGACTAAACGTGTGATTGGCCGTTTGGGACTTTACCGCACTGCACTGCTTGTTGGCGAAACAGCATTAGTTGCAGTATAGCTGTGTGTATGTGTGCTGTTCCGAATCGCAGCTCATACTGTAGGAGGAGCTGCATGACCTATAGCTGCTTTGACACTGATCTACACTGCCACTATGTGGGAAGGAACATTGTGTGTGTGTGTGTGTGTGTGTGTGTGTGTGTGTGTTGAGACTGAAGATGGAGGTTTATTTGTTTGTTTGTTTCTGAGTATGACTCCGAGTGAACAAGTTAACTATTGGTTTAGTCATACGTATCTGTGTGTGAGTGTGTGTGTGTGAGTGTGTGTGTGTATGTGTGTGTGTGTGAGTATGACACCCATTAAACTGGACCTTCTCACCTCATACACTGCACTAATAGAGGAGCCACTTATTAAACATGAATAATTATCCACAAAGAGAGAGAGAGAGAGAGAAAGAGAGAGAGAGAGAGAGAGAGAGCAAAATGGACAGAAAGAACAAGAAACAAAATTGAGAGACAGAGAGAAAAAGAAGGGAAAGAAGGTAAGAAAAAGAAACTGAGAGGAAAAGATAAGAGCAGGAATAAGAACAAAGAGAAGGAGAGTTTTATTTATTTATCTATCTAAGTGAGAAATGTTAAAGGGAGTGAGAGAAGAGGATATACAAGAGATAATAAGAGAACTGGGAGAGAAAAGTGAGAGTAAATTAGAGAAGTAAGAGACAGAGAGAACGAGGTCAAAAGAATTTGTAAAAAAGAGAGAAGTGAGAGAAAGGGAAGGAGAAAGAATGATGAAAGAGAGAGAGAAGCTGAGGGAAAGAAAGAGAAGGAAAAGAATACAAAGACAAAGAGACAATGGAAGCAGGAGGAAGAGAAAAGGACAAAGAGATTGATAGAAAAGAGTGTAAGAAGAGAAAGGCAAAGAGAGAGAGAGAAAGAGAGGAAAAAGAGAAAGGGATGAAAACACAGAGATGTGTCTGTATAAGAAAGAGAGACAGATGTGGAAATAAGACTGGAAGAAAAAGAAAGAAAGAGAAAGGTTAAAATGACAGAGAGAGTGAGAGAGAGAAGCGGGGGAGAGAGAGAGAGAGAGAAGAGGGGGAGAGAGAGAGAGAGGGGGAGAGAGAGAGAGAGAGAAGGGAGAGAGAGTAAGAGAGAGTGAGAGAAGGGGGGAGAGAGAGAGAAGGTGGGAGAGAGAGAGAGAGAGAGAGAGAGAGAGAAGGGAGAGAGAGAGAGGGGGGGGAGAGAGAGAGAGAGAGAGAGAGAGAGAGAAGGGGGAGAGAGATAGAGAGAAGGGGGAGAGAGAAAGACAGAGTGAGAGAAGGGAGGGAGAGAGAGAGAGAAGGGGGGGAGAGAGAGAGAGAGAGTGAGAAAAGGGAGGGAGAGAGGGAGAGAGAGAAAGAGAGGGGGGGAGAGAGAGGGGGGAGAGAGAGAAGGGGGGAGAGAGAAAGACAGAGTGAGAGAAGGGAGGGAGAGAGGGAGAGAGAGAGAGAGAGTGAGAGAAGGGAGAGAGAGAGAGAGAGAGAGAGAGATGCACTGACCTGTATTATTTACATTCCCTCATTCATACATAATTGCACTCTGCACTCTCTCTATAGTACACAAACCATCTATCTGACACTGGCTGCTCCATTAGTACACTGCTATATCATCAAGACCCACTTACGCTCTTTAGAGAACAGGTGTGTGTGTGTGTGTGTGTGTGTGTGTGTGTGTGTGTGTGTGTGTGCGTGTGTACTTCTAATTTCCCTCCTTCCTTTAGAAAATCACAAAACCTTCCTGTTTTTTAACAGCTGTACTAAACCCACCGGTCACTGTGTGCATGGCAGTGCAGGGCCACTCTTCCAGTAGTGCTTACTCCTTATATTAGGACACCATTAAAAACCTGATGCCTGATTTAATCAAAACATCATACAATCCATTCCCACATGAATAAAATACAACAGTGTCTGTGCACTTGAGTTCAGTGTGGGATTTCCACTGACTTGACTGAAGCTGAAGATGTTTCCTGTGAAATGCACTGCTGAATTGTTTGCAGTGGTGCTGATAGGAACCAGACATCTGACGAGTTTAAAGCTTGGAGGGCTACATCACAGAAAGAGCATATCCAGCCGGAAACAGTAGCACACTCTAATGCTTTGTAGGACCACCTTCGGCACTGGCACATTTATTTCCATTCCGAGATCTTGAATTGATGACAGACTCAAACCACTCTCTACTCTTCACTAACACATCCTAAACACTTTCAGTAGGGTTAAGGTCAGAACCCTGTGGGGAGCTATTCATGTGTGGAAATGATTCCCCATGCTCCCTGAACCACTCTTTCACAACCAGATCCTGGTGATTCTCGGCATTGTCATGCGTGTGCCATCAGGGAAGAAAACACATCCATTGGTGGGATAACATGGTCACTCAGGACCTTCAGGTGGTCAGCTGATTTAGTTGCATTGCCACATGATCTGAGCTGAGACTTGACCAAGTGAAGCAGTCCAGAGGTTTGTCCATAGGGCACTATGTATAATGAGTTCCCCTCCTTGTCCTAACCTGCCCATCACTGTAATACAGAGTAAATCTGGACCACATGGCCATGCCTGTGCTTTGTTCAATCAAAACACCAACACGTGATCTTGTGGTCTCATCAGAGGACATACTTTCAAACCACTGATGTCACTAGATGAGTGAACAAGAGGCGGATAGACTGGATTCGATGGGTGCTTGAGCTTTGTATACCTGCAACTTTGTGCACACCTTTGTTTTGTAATTGCTGAGCGTAGTTGTGCAGAAATGATTTTGCAGGCTGCAACTAGTTGCATGAAAGTTTCCCAGGAAACGAGAGATTTTCAGGGTGTAACTTTCCTATGACGCAGGTTGCTTGAAACCTGACTGCCGCAACTTCATTTGAAATACAACCAGAGTGGCAGCTGTCACAACCAATCAACACAGTCAATCAAAACACACAGTTTAACTTGTCATATGGTCACGCCGAACGGTGTACCTGTAAACTATGGCTTTACCAGATCAGGAACAAGCAAACAGAAGAAGAAGGGTGGCTGTGAGGCTGTAAAGGAGATGTGGTGTAGATTGTGATGAACTGGTGCTTCTAGAACAAACAGGTGTATAAGCATAATGGCTACGTAACCATGGAGATACATTGTTTTTGTATGCACGATATATATATATATATATATATATATTATGTGTGTGTATATATATGTATATGTGTGTATATATGTATAAATATATGTATGTATGTGTGTATATATATATATATATATATATATATATGTGTGTGTATATGTATGTATGTATGTATGTATGTATGTATGTATGTGTGTGTGTATATATGTGTATGCATACATACATACACATATATGTATATATAGCTGGAAAGTACATGAAGATGATAAGAAGGCCACCAGTATATAGCGGTAAATAACGGTTCCCGGGTGACTTTATAGAAATGTATTAGACGATATGAGCTGCTGATTTGGCCAACTACTGGACTCATCAAATGTGCATCATGGCTGAATTTGAGTTGCCTTGTGTGACTGTGTAAGTTGCATGGACATTATGTTATGCAGCTAGATTGCAAGGAGCTGCTTTCAGAAACCCTCATTGGCTCAGTAAAACCACTGAGCCAAGCAGCATCAAACATGCCTCCTTTGTAATCGGTGAATCATCACTGCAGCCCCCTGTCGTGACTCAGGTGGTCTGAGAAGCCGAGCAGCACGAAAAAAATTACATGACACACCAAATTCCCCCAAAAAACCAATTACACTCACAGACAGCGTGGAAAAGTGTCACTCGAGAGAGCAGGAGCGTCTTATAAGGCGTTTCCTGGGAAATAGGAAATGACACGCATCCAGGAAATGGCACACAGGAAGTTGCAGCTTCACCACTGATGACAAGAGCATGGGTATCATTTGCTGTGACATATTTTTCACTCACTGCTCACCGAAACAATTCCACTGAAGGCACATTCTAAACTTCCGATCCAGACCACGCTTGATTTAATACGTAGAAGAGGAAAGATTCTATTATCATTTTAATAAATTAAAAATGATGGTTGCACAGTTTTGTTTCACAGAAGGGACATTGCTTTTGCCATGTTGTAGCCAATTTCTGATATCAACACAAACAGGAAATGGAAATGAGCAGACCTAAACTGCAGTGTGAATAGTAAATGTAATTTATTATATGCCACATAATTAATTTTACAATAACTGAACAATACATAATCAGTATTTACAATTATAACTCATTAGGCCTGTGTGGGCCATTAGACAGAAGAGAAGGCAAACATGAACACCTGAACTTAAAAGTAAACCAAATGTTATTGGTAATGTGTTATAAACAATGTTATAAACTATGTAATTCATAGTGTAATTACATTCAAATAATATTGAAATAATGAACAGGATATTAATAATAATGGCATTAATGAGTTATCCATGCAATAGCTTATTGTTAATTTGTATCTTCCTCTTATTATTGCATTATTTATGTATAATTCATTTGATTCTGCAAAATGAATTATGTAATGGCATTTTAATAGGATATACATTATCATTGAATAATAATAACTATCATATGTAATTAACATTTTGAGTTACACTTGATACAGAAAGTAAAAGTACATGTAATTAAGTACTTTGTAATTAATTATTTAGTTACATAGTTATTACCCTAATAAATTATACAAAACTAACAATGAGAAAGTATTTGTTAATAAATGATAAGTAATTACAGTAATAACTCATTTACACATGTGTGGTTAGAAGGTGCAGCCTGAGGGGTCTTCTGTGGTGCAGAATTTTATCAGTACAGTATTTCTCAAAGACCCTCAGGCCGGCGTTCCTGTGCAGAGTGATTTACTGTCAAGGCGTGAGTTTTGCAGGACTACGTCATTCTGCAGTGTTTCACACAGGTGTCTTTTTTTTGGTGGGGGTCGGATGAGGACACGGGCAGTTTAGGAATGCTGCAAGAGGGAAAGCTGTCAGAGTGGAGCCATCTAGTGGCATAATGTGCAGTTTCATCCGTTTGGAGAGCAGCTAGAAGGAGCCGGACGGTGAAAAGCAAAATACTCCTGGTTTATTAACAAAGTCAGCTGAAATAGGAATATAAAATCAGCATGCATGCTGCTAAATCTTATGTCATAGAAACAAGCTGCTCTACGAGCCTAAAGAGACCACGTTGTGGAAAAGCTCTGCTGTCTGAAATTTGATTTGAGTTCAAATCTCTAAACCTAGCCTTCACTTCCCAGTCCATACAGGCTATATATAGAAACTATGTAGCTGGGCAATCAACCCTGTTACACTTATTTACCTATTAAAATAACGGTGGCCTAGAGCCGCTCTTTCACAGAATGGACTGCTAAATGTTTCATGTTTTTTAACAAAAGGAACCAATCAAACCAGAGGCTATTTGCATATTGTCACCATCCAAAGAAAAACATGTATCTCATTTTTTTGATCGATTTTCATTTCTCTGTATCACTGGAACAAAGCAGCTGTTCTTTACATCCTGTGAAGGTTTCCTGATGAATAGACCAATAAAAATGCTCCTAATTTACTTGGATTAAAAGCTCTTTACATTAACTTACATTGAGAGGTGCGGAAGTTTTTGGCCTCTCCTGTAAAGTTACTGGTTTGGAGATTATTTTTTTGGACAGGGACAATATATATATATATACAGGGTTTGGACAATGAAACTGAAACACCTGGTTTTAGACCACAGTCATTTATTAGTATGGTGTAGGGCCTCCTTTTGCGGCCAATACAGCGTCAGTTGGTCTTGGGAATGACATATACTGCGTCCTGCACAGTGGTCAGAGGGAGTTTAAGCCATTCCTCTTGCAGGATAGTGGCCAGGTCACTACGTGATGCTGGTGGAGGTTCGTCCTTCTTGGTGGTATGCTGACATTACCCTGGATACCGTGGCTCTTGATACATCACAAAGACTTGCTGTCTTGGTCACAGATGCGCCAGCAAGACGTGCACCAACAGTTTGTCCTCTTTTGAACTCTGGTATGTCCCATAATGCTGTGTGCATTGCAGTATTTTGAGCAGAACTGTGCTCTTACCTGCTAACTGAACCTTCACACTCTGCTCTTACTGGTGCAATTAATGAAGATTGGCCACCAGGCTGGTCCAATTTAGCCATGAGACCACCCACACTAAAATGACAGGTGTTTCAGTTTCATTGTCCAACCCCTGTATATCAGAGAAAACATTAGAGAAAAATATAGGACATGGGTTCTTTAACTGTAGGCGTATTATGTATATACTACGTAGCCAGGATCCAGAGCGAAACAAATGATATCTCAGAGAATGGGCGCATTTTAAATTTGGCATATGTAAAATTTTTGTAATAACTATATAATCGACCTATTATAATTGGAATATGTTTGAATATGATGATATATGATCCAAATCTAGAAGTTCTAGACAGTAAAGAAGAGTTGATAACACTTTATAATCTAAAAAAATTTGATTTTAGATTAACTGTAGACAAAAAAAAATCTATTAATTTCTTGAATTATCTCATAACATTTCCACAGCACTCCCATAATGAGATATACTATACAATAGGTTTTGTAGTTATGATGGCGAGACACTGAGAGTGGCTCCACTCATATGGACGTGGATTAAGCTTGGCCCTAGACCTAATAGCAAAGTGAAATGGTGAATCAATAGCTTAGATGTAATCTGGGCCTGGGAAACGGGCTCTTAGAGTTTAACAGCGTAATCAATGGGATTATCGCCTGTTAAGTGCGGTCGCTTCAGCAGATAAAGACCAAGTTAAAACAGTGCTGAAGTGTTCGGTAAACTCTTGGATCAGGTCACTGATGTACACCAGCCAGGAGGTGGCAGTAGCAGCCTCTACAGTAGCAGTGAGTGGTTTTAAGGTAAAGGACTCCGAACCCTTCGCTGTATAGACCGCAGTGAGCTCTGCTGCCTGGGTATTTACACTGAAGGCAAGGGGGTGGGTGGGAAGCATGGGGGTGGCTGGGAGGAGTAGGGGGGGACGGGAAGCCTCAGTAGATTAGGCCGAGCTGCCGCGGTGAGGTGTTTAGACCGTTTGTGAGGAGCAGGAGTGCTGTGGATTTGAACGTTTCTCCATTATTCTCCAATTACCTGCATTAGAGTGAATCCCTCCAGACCCGCACTGTGCTTAATTTCATCAGTGGGAAATTGATCAGGATATAAAAACTGCTTTTGGGAAACGTTCCTGAGGGCAAAACACGCAGGAACAGCAGAGATTTTTATTAAGCTGGTGGAAGTAATGCGAAGGTGTGTGTGTGAGAGAGAGAGAGAGAGAGAGAGAAAGAGAGAGAGAGAGAGAGAGAGAGAGGCTGTATGTGCTTAATGCAGGTTCATTTTTCATTAAGACAGTGCCCTGAGTTTAGTTTGGTGTGTAACTTTCTCAGCGGGGAAATCAACACAGTGGGGTCGTCGCCATAGTAACCTGACTGCGTGACAGGCTGGCGTTATGGAAGGAGAGATCTGTGTTCACATTAGACTTAAATATAGATCAGAAATAAGGCTGGAATCTAAACAGGAGCAGCAGCAGCTGCACACCGGGCCCTAACGCTGAGAATCAGCAGTGCAGATATAAAAAGATACATCTCTCCGTCTTTCCTTCTTTGGTCGTCCCTCTCTCTTTCTCTCTCTGTGTCTTTGTATGTACTTTTCCTTTTCTCTCTTTCTGTATCTCTCACTCGCTCTCTATTGATGTATCTGTCGTTTTTTCAACATTTCCACTCTCTTCTTTAAGAACCTTTAAATTTCTTTCGCTGTTTCTACATCCCCCTTTCTCTTCATGAATCTCTCTCATTCCCTTATCGTTCCCTCTGTTATACTCTTTATCTCCCCTACATCTCTCTCTCTCTCTCTCTCTTTCTCTCTCTCTCTCTCTCTCTCTCTTTCCCCCCTTTTCTCCCTCTCTCTCTCTTTCTCTCATTCTCCCTCTTTCTCTTTCTCTCTCTCTCTATCTGTCTATCGCTCTATCTGTCTATCGCTCTCTCTCTCTATCGCTCTCTCTCTTTCTCGCTCTCTCTCTCTTTCTCGCTCTCTCTCTGTCTCTCTCTCTCTATCGCTCTCTCTCTCTCTTTCTCCCTCTCTTTCTCTCTCTCTCTCTCTGTCTCTCTCTCTCTATCCTCTCTATCGCTCTATCTCTCTATCGCTCTCTCTCCCTCCCTTTCTCTCTCTCTCTCTCTCTCTCTCTCTCTCTCTCTCTCTCTCTCTCTCTCTCTCTCTCTCTCTCTCTCTCTCTCTCATCCTCTCTCTCTCTCCAGCAGCTAACCGTAGCTGTCAGAGCTGGGTCTGCAGATCTGTAACTGCTATATGTTCTGCTAATACCCCTCTGGGATTCTATTAGCGTGCTAGCATTAAGCTAATGGCAGTCCACATGTTTTGGCCACACTTGTAGCACACTTCCTCTGCTTTACTTGAAGCTTCTGACAAACATATTCAAATACTGTGGCACCTCCGAGGGTCTTCCTGGCAAAGTGGCTCACTGAGCACACTACACGCCCAGGTAAAGAGGATGCTTACTGGTGCTGATGTTGTTGTTGTTGTTGTTGTTAATAGCCTGGTTACATGGAGTAAACTGTGTCCAAGCAACATGCAGTTGATTAGTAGCTGGAAGTATATACCCTCCTTGATCGATATGTCCCCTTAGCAATATGTTCTAGGTCTTCCTCCAAGCTAATGCTACACTGGTGTCAAAAGTGGGCTACTGAGTCACAAAGAAAGTGAGCGGTGCATCCACAAACTCAAAGACCTGGCAAGTGAGAGATGGCATGCATCCTTATACCATGCTCCGATGGCGAGTGTGCCTGGTAGCCATGCTCTACATAGCTGCACAGGCTCATACAGCTTCACAGTGGCCAGCTGTGTTTGGAACTGGAGGGGAAAGCACTATAGGTGCTTGTGGATGCCAGCACTGCCGGAGCAATATAATGACCTAGCTGCCTTGACCCCCAGCAGTGCTTTAGGCAGGTGCTGGCAGTGTGGTTTGCCAGCCAGCTGATCTTTAAGAGGTGGAGGCTAAAGGTTGTGTGACATCTGAGAAGGCTGTGCCTTCACACACTGGACCACTTCATGAACTTGCAGCTGCTAGAGGAGCTGAGACAGCAGCTTGACACACCGGTCAGCCTTCAATCAAGCAGCTTTGAGCAAGTGGGCACAGAACGTACCCCAGCACTATGGTGGAGGGGCTTGAGGAGAAGCTCGAGGAGGAGCTATTGCTGTGCTAGCACTGCAGAAAGAGGGGTCACTGC
Organism: Prochilodus magdalenae; assembly: GCA_024036415.1. Lineage (NCBI taxonomy): Eukaryota > Metazoa > Chordata > Actinopteri > Characiformes > Prochilodontidae > Prochilodus > Prochilodus magdalenae. Next base: position 72,390 of record JAMWET010007630.1, on the reverse strand, counting down.
ACGAGGTAGTGCCGAGTGGGTGGGAGAACGGAGCCAGAAAAATCTGCTGCCACCGAAGAACAGGGCAGCATGACAGCCCACTACCCTCACCAACACTGGCTAATTGGTGTCACTGTTATGCCCAGAAGGGCTCCCTCACACCTGAGATTCACACACCTGTCAACTCAAGAATGACAACTGTCCAACTCAAGTCCGTCACCAGCAGCAGACAGGAGATGGCTCACGGACGAGCAGCACCCTCTGCAGCATTGCCGCCACAGTGGATGACTGAGGATGTGTACAGCGGAGAGAGGGGGGAGAGCCGCTGCTGCTACCCAGTACCACTTGACGCTATGAGCTTCGAGGAGTTCTGACATGACTAGGAGGACGTTGCAGTACTCAGTCTCTCCACTCCAGGGATAAGCATGGAACAACACATGCTGGTGCTCAACTAACCGCCATGAACAGAGGAGGGCAGCACACCTGGAGCCACTGCGCCAACGAGACCACCCCAAGAGAGTCCTTTAGGTGAGGGGGGACCAGGTGGTACCTGCCCTCCTCCATTGCTGCGTCTTTTTGAGTTAGCCGTCGTCGTTAGTATATGCCTGTACAAGCAGTGTGTTCCACATCTTCTTCATCTACACTGAAGCTACAGCTAGAGCTGCTGCTGTGTGCCATTCCTAACATCTGACAGCCTGACACCAGGATCATGCTCCAGATACCTTAACCAGTGGGAGAGCTCACTTCACTGTGTCTCACTGTGTAGACTTTGGGATGTTTGTTTACTGAAATAAGAGTTTAACTGCAATACCTCCAGGATTTACACGAAGCAAACATAAAAATATTCTTGATCTTGAATATAAATACAGCCATTAAATATGAAATATTTAAATATGTATACAATTACAGACGTGCTGTATATACTTGTATTGGAATTTCTTCCAAAAAGGCCAAAAGGCTCCAGGCGTGCCCCTCTCTCTCTCTGTGAGACAGTGTTTGTGGTGTGTGTGGTGATGTGTGGAGTGAGAGAGTGTGTGTGTGGTGTGTGTGGTGATGTGTGGAGTGAGAGAGGGTGTGTGTGGTGATGTGTGGAGTGAGAGAGTGTGTGTGTGTGTGTGTGTGGTGTGTTTGGTGGTGTGTGGAGTGAGAGAGTGTTTGTGTGGTTTGTGTTGTGTGGAGTGAGAGAGTGTTCGGGTGGTGATGTGTGGTGTGAGAGAGTGTGTGGTGATGTGTGGAGTGAGAGGGTGTTGTGTGGAGTGAGACTGTTTGTGTGGTGTCTGTGTGGAGTTTTGTGAGGGGGCGTGGTGAGGGGGGAGGTTTGAGATAGAGTGTTATGTGTAGCGTGGTTTGTGGGTGAGGGAGTGTGGTGGGAGTGAGAGAGAAGGTGTTGTGAATGTGTGGAGAGAGAGGTGACTGTGTGGTGATGTGTGGAGTGAGAGAGTGTTGCTGTGGTGATGTGTGGAGTGAGAGAGTGTGTGTGTGTAGTGATGTGTGGAGTGAGAGAGTGTTTGTGTGTAGTGATGTGTGGAGTGAGAGAGTGTTTGTGTGGTGATGTGTGGAGTGAGAGTGTGTTTGTGTGGTGATGTGTGGAGAGAGAGAGTGTTTGTGTGGTAATGTGTGGAGAGAGAGAGTGTGTGTGTGGTGATGTGTGGAGTGAGAGAGTGTTTGTGTGGTGATGTGTGGAGTGAGAGAGTGTGTGTGTGTGGTGTGTGTGGTGATGTGTGGAGTGAGAGAGTGTTTGGGTGATGTGTGGAGTTAGAGAGTATGTGTGTGGTGATGTGTGGAGTGAGAGAGTGTTTGGGTGATGTGTGGAGTTAGAGAGTGTGTGTGTGGTGTGTGTGGTGATGTGTGGAGTGAGAGAGTGTGTGTGTGTGGTGATGTGTGGAGTGAGAGAGTGTGTGTGTGGTGATGTGTGGAGTGAGAGAGTGTGTGTGTGGTGATGTGTGGAGTGAGAGAGTGTTTGTGTGGTGATGTGTGGAGAGAGAGAGTGTTTGTGTGGTGATGTGTGGAGAGAGAGAGTGTGTGTGTGGTGATGTGTGGAGTGAGAGAGTGTTTGTGTGGTGATGTGTGGAGTGAGAGAGTGTTTGTGTGGTGATGTGTGGAGTGAGAGAGTGTGTGTGTGGTGATGTGTGGAGTGAGAGAGTGTGTGTGTGGTGATGTGTGGAGTGAGAGAGTGTGTGTGTGGTGATGTGTGGAGTGAGAGAGTGTGTGTGTGGTGTGTGTGGTGATGTGTGGAGTGAGAGAGTGTGTGTGTGTGGTGATGTGTGGAGTGAGAGAGTATGTGTGTGGTGATGTGTGGAGTGAGAGAGTGTGTGTGTGGTGATGTGTGGAGTTAGAGAGTGTTTGTGTGGTGATGTGTGGAGAGAGAGAGTGTGGGTGGTGATGTGTGGAGAGAGAGAGTGTGGGTGGTGATGTGTGGAGTGAGAGAGTGGTGTGTGTGGTGATGTGTGGAGTGAGAGAGTGGTGTGTGTGGTGATGTGTGGAGTGAGAGAGTGTTTGTGTGGTGATGTGTGGAGTGAGAGAGAGTGTGTGTGGTGATGTGTGGAGTGAGAGAGTGTTTGTGTGGTGATGTGTGGAGTGAGAGAGTGTTTGGGTGATGTGTGGAGTGAGAGAGAGTGTGTGGTGATGTGTGGAGTGAGAGAGTGTGTGTGTGGTGATGTGTGGAGAGAGAGAGTGTTTGTGTGGTGATGTGTGGAGAGAGAGAGTGTGTGTGTGGTGATGTGTGGAGAGAGAGAGTGTGTGTGTGGTGATGTGTGGAGTGAGAGAGTGTTTGTGTGGTGATGTGTGGAGTGAGAGAGTGTTTGTGTGGTGATGTGTGGAGTGAGAGAGTATGTGTGTGGTGATGTGTGTGTGTGTGGTGATGTGTGGAGCGAGAGTGTGTTTATTGTTTTGACGTTGTTGTGTTGTTCCTGCAGTGTTTGATTGTGTTTTGGTTTTGATTGTTTTTGCATTGATCTCTGTGTTTTGTTGTGGTTGCTTCTTTTCTCTCCTACGCTCACTCTGAATAAGCAGCACCATTTCTCTCTTCCTCCGTTCTGTCTCTCTCTCCTCCACACATCATCCCTTATCCTCGCTCTGTCGCTTCTCGTCCCAGTTACGAACATGAAAAATCACAAAGATATGAACCGTTTAACAGGATCTGTAGCTTTTTCTCTTCTCAGTTACTTCCTACTACAACATCCCCAAACTCTTAATCTTCTCTTCCTTTAACTGCTCTCTTAACTCTTCTATTAACTCTTCTCTTCCTTTAACTCTTCTCTTAACTCTTCTATTAACTCTTCTCTTCCTTTAACTCTTCTCTTCCTTTAACTGTTCTCTTAACTCTTCTATTAACTCTTCTCTTCCTTTAACTCTTCTCTTAACTCTTCTCTTCCTTTAACTGCTCTCTTAACTCTTCTATTAACTCTTCTCTTCCTTTAACTCTTCTCTTAAGTCTTCTATTAACTCTTCTCTTCCTTTAAATCTTCTCTTAACTCTTCTCTTCCTTTAACTCTTCTCTTCCTTTAACTGTTCTCTTAACTCTTCTCTTTTCTTAACTCTTAACTCTTCTCTTCCTTTAACTGTTCTCTTAACTCTTTTCTAAACTCTTCTCTTCTTTTAACTCTTCTTTTAACTCTTCTCTTAACTCTTCTCTTCCTTTAACTCTTCTCTTAACTCTTCTATTAACTTTTCTCTTCCTTTAACTCTTCTCTTCCTTTAACTCTTTTCTTAATCCTTCTATTAACTCTTCTCTTCCTTTAACTCTTCTCTTCCTTTAACTTTTCTCTTAACTCTTCTCTTTTCTTAACTCTTAACTCTTCTCTTCCTTTAACTGTTCTCTTAACTCTTTTCTAAACTCTTCTCTTCCTTTAACTCTTCTCTTAACTCTTCTATTAACTCTTCTCTTCCTTTAACTCTTCTATTAACTCTTCTCTTAAATCTTCTCTACACTTAACTCTTCTATTAACTCTTCTATTAACTCTTCTCTTCTTTTAACTCTTCTCGTCTCTTAACTCCTCTTAACTCTTCTCTTAACTCTACTATTAACTCTTTTTTTCCTTTAACTTTTCTATTAACTCTTAACTCTTCTCTGCTCTTTTCTTAACTCTTCTCTTTTTTCTCTCCTCTCTTAACTCTTCTATTAACTCTTCTTTCCTTTTAACTCTTCTCTACTCTTAACTCTTCTCCTAACACTTCTTTTCTCTTAACTATTCTACTAACTCTTCTCTTAACTTTTCTCTTAGCTCTTCTCTTCTTTTCTCTCGTCTCTACTCTTCTCTTAACTCTTCTCCTCTCTTAACTCTTTTCTTAACTCTTCTCTTAACTCTTCTCTTCTTTTAACTCTTCTCTACTCTTAACTTATCTCTTAACTCTTCTTTTCTCTTAATTTTACTCTTAACCTTTTCTCCACTTTTAACTCTTCTCCTAACTCTTCTTTTCTTTTAACTCTTCTACTAACTCTTCTCTTAACTCTAGTTTTTACTGTTCTCTTAACTCTTCTCCTAAATTTTCCTCTAACTCTTCCCTTAATTCTTTTCTTCTCTTGACTGTTCTCTTAACTCTTCTCCTAACTCTTCCTTTAATTCTTTTCTTCTCCTAACTCTTCCTTTAATTCTTTTCTTCTCCTAACTCTTCCCTTAACTCTTTTTTCTTCTCTTTTTATCTTTCCCTTCCCTTTTCTTCTCTTAACTCATCTCTTCTCTTTTTATCTTCCCCTTCTCTTCTTGTCTCTTCTCTTAGCTCTTCTCATCTTCCCCTCCTCTTCTCTTCCCTTAACTCTTATCTTCTCGTTCTTAGTTCTTCTCTTAGCTCTCCTCTTCTCTTCTTTTCTCTCTCTTCTCTTCGCTTCTCTTTTATCTTCCCCTTCTCTTCTTAACTCTTCTCTTATCTCTTCTCTTGTTTTTATTCTTCTTCTTTATTTCTTTTAATCTATTTTCTCTTATTTTCCCTTGATTTTTTCTCTTTTTTTTGTTTTTCTTCTTTTTCTCTGATCTTTTTCTTTCCCTTTTACTTATTTTTCTCTTCTCTTTTTATTTTACCCTTCTCTTCTGTTTTCTTCTCTTTTCTTCTGTTCTGTTTATCTTCCCTTTTTTTCTTAACTCATTTCTTTCTTTATTTTTTCTCATCTATTTTCTCTGAGCTTTTCTTCTCTTTTTATTGTTTTCTCTTCCCCTTTTCTTTTATGTTCTCTTTTTTTTACAGTATGTTAATTTTCTTCTTTTCTCCGTCTAATTTGAGTTCCTTGGTTATTAGTCAGCACTGCTGTATGCATTGCGTGTGTGTGTGTTCCTGTGTGTGAGTGTGTGTGTTCCTGTGTGTGTGTGTGTGTGTGTGTGTGTGTGTGTGCTCCTGTGTTTGCAAGTTTGTGAGTGTGTGTGTGTGTGTGTGTGTGTGTGTGTGTCCTGTTTTCCCTGTTCTCAGTAAATCATCCCTTCTTACACAGTATCAGTATGTTCTGTTCTCTGATCACATACTCATACACTCTCACTCTCTCTCTCTCTCTCTCTCTCTCTCTCTCTCTCTCTCTCTCTCTCATACATACATCCACACATTGGCTGAATCTTCTCTACCTTTTAGAGGACTGTCTACAAAAACAACTGGAAATCGTTGTGTGTGTGTGTGTGTGCGTGTGTGTGCGTGTGTGTGCGTGTGTGTGTGTGTGACAGATGGGGAGAGGAAGATAGAGTTGAGGACGTGTGAATAGATGCTGCACACAGTTTTGGAGTTTCTGTGATTGCATGTGTGAACACGTGTGGGACTCTCACACAAGTAGGGAGTAGGCAAAGAGGAACACAGTATCTGTTACATACCTGTAAACACAGTTAAATGACTGAACATGCGCCATCTTTTTAGGGCCAGGTGGCTAATCAGAATAGAATAGAATAGAATAGAATAGAATAGAATAGAATAGTTAAAACACTGTGTAAAATGTAAATAAATGTAAATAAAAACAGAATGCGGTGATTGCAAATCTTATTATTCACAATAAAACATAACATATACACATATCAAATGTTGAAAGTGAGACATTTTACAATTTTAAAAATTGTAAAATGATCAAAAATTAGTAACTCGTTAATGCACCCCCATATCTTCAGAGATGAAATCTTTTGAACAGTGAGCTGATAACAACCTGGATGGTCCCTCTCCACTTTTGTGGGCAGGACACAGTGCCCATTATTTAAAAAAAAAATAATAATATTTTGATTCACCTGACCACAGAACAGTTTTCCATTTGGTCCATTTTAAATGAGCTTTGGCCCAGAGAAGACGGCCCCATTTCTGGATGGAGTTGACTTTAACTTGCATTGGTGGATTGCACAGCAAGCTGTGTTCATGAACAGTGATTTCCAGAAGTGTTCCTGAGCCCAGTTCCTGAGTTCCATGTCGGTTTTTGATGAAGTGTTGCCTGAAGGCTCAAAGATCCTGAGCATCCAATATTGACTGCTGTCCCTTGCACACAGGGGTTTCTCCACCCTCACTGAGTCTTTGGATGATATGTCCTAGAGATGGTGGGATATTCAAACGAACACTGGGAAACATTTTTATGAAATTGTTAGACAAATTAAAAGATGCAGATTGGTGAACCTCGTCCAATCTTTGCCTGTGACAGAATCTGAGGGTTTTTGTTTGTCTCTTCTGCCTCTGTTTGGGCTGTAACCAGCTGTCCTAAGTAGCCGTCTTATTCTGACCCCAATTTGCCTGTTCTAAGCAGTTATGGTCCCATTGAGTTTTTCTAGGTTGTTCCAGCCCTTATTTACTGTTTTAGGCAATTCTGGTCCTGGGCTGTGCTTGGCTATTCTTGTTGGACTGTCCTGGCCCTGATAATCCCTGGCCTTGGACTACTCTTGATATGGTTGGTCTGCTTTCAGTCTTGATAATGAAAGTCCTGTTCTAGCTCTAGTTCAGCTGTTGTGGACTGTTGTGCCAATGGTTAGACTGATTGTACCCTGGGTGTACGGTATTGGCCCTGCTTGGACTGCTCTGGACTTTCCTCAACTATCTTCAGCAGGAACTGTTGTGACCTTGGCTATTTGAACATTGATGACCATATTCTTATACTCACAGTAGATTAACATGCTGCACACAGGGCGCTGCACACAGGGCGCTGCACGCAGGGCGCTGCACGCAGGGCGCTGTTTGCTGGATAGTGTTGGTTGGTGGATTCTTCTCAGCTCAGCAGTGACACTGAGGTGTCCAGTACCAGTGTTGTGTCTGATCCACTCACACCAGCACCACACACACTAACACAACACCACCACGTCAGTGTCACTGCAGTGCTGAGAATGATCCACCACCCGCATAATGGCTTCCCTGTGGTGGTCCTCTGGGGGTCCTGACCATTGAAGAACAGGGTAATACAGTACACAGAGAAACAGATGGACTACAGTCAGTACTTGTAGAACTACAAGGTGCATCTATATGGAGCTGATACAGCTGATAACTGATCAGGGTATGTCTTATCTTCTCTCAGAATGAACAACAGTACATCCCCGGCCTCTCACAGTCTCACTCAGACTCTTTCTCTGAGTGTTTCTCTCAGCAGTAGCCCTGGTCCACTGGTTCCATTCACTATAAGTGGTAATGCGGTAATGTGCTTTTACTGCTTCATCAGTGTCTCTTGGAGGGTAAATATGTCAGAGGAGAGGCTGATTTAAACCCGGCCGCAAATGGAGCTCTAAACGAAAGCCCATATTGATAAATGTCTGACATTATTCTACAGAGCCGCAAAGCTGTGAAATATGATTGGGATAATGTCATTTAGAATTAAACCGTTAACCTGGACAGTCATGACATTTAATAGTGCTATGGATTGAGGGAGAAAAAAGCCAGTGTCTGCTAAACGTAGTGGTTATCACGTGTCTAATGGCTCCGTAATGGCTTTAGCTTTGCTATCAGCCTGAAACGGTAGAGACTGGTTTATGATTCCCATTTGGAAGCTTGTCACTGTAAAAGAAAAAAAAAACTTTTTTACGAACACGTTCATCCTGGTGTAGCCGGACGTCCTGTAATTTAGCGTGGCTTTATTCTTCATTTACACAGTCAATCTCGTAAATTGTGACAGTCTCAAATTCCCAGCACAGCACTGCTTTCTTCGGCATGTTTTGATAGCTGAACTTATACGGTCATGGTAGAAACATGGGACATGCATCTCTCATGAACACTTTCCATTAAGTGTTGAGTAACTACAGTGGGTACGGAAAGTATTCAGACCCCTTTAAATTTGTCACTCGTTGTTTCATTGCAGCCATTTGCTAAAATCAAAAAAGTTAATTTTATTACTTATGTAATAAAATGTACAGTGTAATCTGCACTCACATTCTTGACAGAAAAAAACATAGAAATGTAGAATTTTTTGCAAATTTATTAAAAAAGAAAACCTGAAATATCACATGGTCATAAGTATTCAGACCCTTTGCTTAGTATTTAGTAGAAGCACCCTTTTGAGCTAGTACAGCCATGAGTCTTCTTGGGAATGATGCAACAAGTTTTTCACACCTGGATTTGGGGATCCTCCGCCATTCTTCCTTGCAGATCCTCTTCAGTTCCTTCAGGTTGGATGGTGAATGTTGGTGGACAGCCATTTTCAGGTCTCTCCAGAGATGCTCAATTGGGTTTAGGTCAGGGCTCTGGCTGGGCCAGACAAGAATGGTCACAGAGTTGTTCCGAAGCCACTCCTTTGTTATTTTAGCTGTGTGCTTAGGGTCATTGTCTTGTTGGAAGGTGAACCTTTGGCGCAGTCTGAGGTCCAGAGCACTCTGGAAGAGGTTTTCTTCCAGGACATCTCTGTACTTGGCCGCATTCATCTTTCCTTCAAATGCAACCAGACGTCCCGTCCCTGCAGCTGAAAAACACCCCCATAGCATGATGCTGCCACCACCATGTTTCACTGTTGGGATTGTATTGGGCAGGTGATGAGCAGTGCCTGTTTTTCTCCACACATACCGCTTAGAATTAACGCCAAGAAGTTCAATCTTCGTCTCATCAGACCAGAGAATCTTATTTCTTATAGTCTGGCAGTCCTTCATGTGTTTTTTGGCAAACTCTATGCGGGCTTTCATATGTCTTGCATTGAGGAGACGCTTCCGTCAGGCCACTCTGCCATAAAGCCCCGACTGGTGGAGGGCTTCAGTGATAGTTGACTTTGTGGAACTTTCTCCCATCTCACAGTGATCTTTGGGTTCTTCTTTACCTCTCTCACCAAGGGTCTTCTGTCAAGATAGAGTACTGAGTCTACATTAATGAGAAATAAAATGAAATGTTTTGATTTTAGCAAATGGCTGCAATGAAACAGAGTGAAAAATGTAAAGGGGTCTGAATACTTTCCGTACCCACTGTAACATGCAGTAATCCATTAGCTACCAAAGAAGGTATACAATAATAATGGTTAACAGCTGGTAAGTGTCTTCTTAACATTCGTTAACCATTGTTAATTTATTACTTCATTTTACTTGGTTAATAAAAAAAAAAAAAACCTGCAAAGTTCACCTGTTCTGCATCAGTTACTCAAATATACGGTAGGGCTGCAGAGTCTGGACTCGGAGGAGATTCCCAAAAGTTGGCCATCACAGCACAATGCCATGCAGCATGTAAATCAGAGCTACAGAACTACTATAAAGTCACTATGGAGGTAACTAGTGTGCCATTGTCTTTTACCTTGACATTGTTTTCTGTGTTCATGAGGTCACGTATAATTAAAAAGTGAAGCTTCAGTTGGCTGCCAAAAGAAATGACGACAAAGAAATAACGAAAGACAAAGTTCTCAGAAGTTAATTTAAGAAACTACCAAATGAAAACTCTAAAAACACTCTTAAAGATTTTCAGTAAAGCAAATGTTTGTATTTTGAACCACAAGCTCTTTACAGAAGCCTTCCTGAATGGTGACTGTGAATGTGTTTAACATGGTTTTAGTGCATTCACTACTCCCAACATACCTGATTCTACTCGATTCAACTTACCAGCTCATTAACAACCCCCTTTAGAGTAGCAGGGGATCCACTAAAGTGTGCAGGGCAGGGCGCTCCACGACCAGAGCTGAGAAACACTGCTCTATAGAAGCTTTCTGAAAATCTTTCGGGTTAGAATTTTGAGATACCGTATCCGTTAATGTGAAAGATTCTATGGGGAACCATATACAACACCTTCACCCACAATGTGAAGAACGGCTTCACCATGCGAAGAACCACTTCAGCCTAAAAAGAGTTCTACACAGGACTAACTTAATAGAACCGTTCCCTTCACTAAATAACCCCTGAAGAACCTTCTATGAAAGTGTGTGGTATTTATCTGAGAAGGGGCAGTATGTGAGAAGGGGCAGTATGAGAGATGCCCTTTGTCAAATCATTTGTGGCAGGTAGATTGGAATTTTCTCAACACTTCCCTATTCTATTCCCAAAGGGGGAAAAATCGTCATGTTTGAAAGAACCGTGTATGAAAATCTTGGTATGTGCAATCGGAGTGCAATCTGTCTCTAAAGCCCTATTCCTGTATAGGGCACATCAGCAGTATGTCACCACAACTAAAACTTACCTGCTACTTATTTGAGAGTTATTTGGGGGGAAAAAACAAAAACAACAACAACAATAACAACAACAACAACGTTTTTAATGATCTTGTGGTAAAACACGTAACTACTCAGATGCAAAAGTCTACGATTTTTGCTTCTCTTATTAAAAAATTGGCAAATCAGAACCCATTTATGTTGAGATGGTATTGTAATGAACTTAGTAGTTGGGTGAAGGCTCCCAGGGAGGGAGATGCAACATGTGGTTAGGTGCTTCCCCCGCACAACATACAGGCTACAAACCCCCGTAACCATCCCGCGTGCCTTACTTATAAACCGTTAGCGTTGTACTCCCTCCTTCGCTCACTGCATACAGCATGCGCTCAACACTGGCACTTAAAGTGACCGTTACAGTATGTCTAGTAAAAAGAGAACACAGTGAGTAGTACATTGTGTGACCTATGACCTCATACATTGTTATACCTTATGAACTTCATTGTTTTCATAACTATATGCTCAATTCAAAATCTGATGCCAGCAAACCTTCCAGTAAGGCCTGTTCACCACTGTTTTCTTCAACAATGCTTAATAGTTGTTCGAGTTTGGCAAGTAGACCTGTCTATATCTGACCCAGGGAACACAAAACCCATCATTTCCATTAACAATCTGAAAAGTTTCCTCATCAGACCATAACACACATTCTAACTGTGCACCAGCACGTTTCAGATGATCTCAGGCCTGGAGAAGTCAGCCAAGTTTGTGAACATTGTACATAGTACAGCTTTGACTTGCATTATGGACGCGGCGAGGGATGGTGTTCATCGTCAGTCTTCTTTTCTGAGTTTCCAACTTCATAATATCCATCCCAGAAACTAGTTTTTAGTGCAGTCCCGTCTGAGGGCTCAAAATTTCATGGGCTTAGGGAGTTCTCGGGTTCCTCTGAGTTCCTCGGACATCTGGCATGTTCCATTAACAAACATGGCGGCCCGACGCCATACTGACAGGCACTACTTCTGTATGTGTGGCTCAGTGAATATCGCCCGTATCAGGTTCCTGGTAACGTTTATCGTCCTTCTGAATGGCATTACAATCCCACAATTCCTTCTGAGTGCAATGAGTGTATGTGTGGTCACAGGACCGATTAGGCTTTAGGAAACTTTGTGCGTTTAGAAAATGCTGACCTCTGGAAACCGCACAAAAAGAGATAGAGTAATGAAATGAAGAGTAAGTAGGCTTCCTGTGACGCTGTATCAGTCTTTCTGTCTGAATGCACGGATTGTGGGTAAATGTGTTATTGCACCGTGGATGCAGCTTTCTTCCGAAGCAGTGAACCACGCATCTGGCAGATAATGACTTCTGTTCGTGGTGTTAAAGTGGAACTCCCAATTATGCCTCACTTTACCGCTGTCGGATCTTAATGAAGACGAAAAGCTCTCATACACTATTTCCACTTAATTAGACCCTATTTACCATGAGGAGAGGGAGTTAATGCTCTCTCTCTTTCTCTGCCCCCTATCCCTTCTTTTCCTGCTCTCATTCTCTGTCCTCTCTCCCTTGTTTTCTCTATTCCTCTCTCCTATTCCCTCCTTTATGTGTTGTACTTCTGAGTCTCAATTATACCGAGTCGTGTCTTTCACTTATCACTCATTCACAAACACACACACACACGCGGCACGCACACCGTGGCGGTTGATTCATTAACATGTCTGCGGAGTGGGTGTGCGCGTCTGAGCTGAATCGATGTGGCCTGAACTCTAAATCGGTTCTTTATCATCTTAATATGATTCTCATCGATGAAACACTTTCTCAAAATGCCACGCAGCCACAGTTTTACATATGCCCCTCCAGACTGCACACACTACCATACTACCATGCGTACACACACACTGCCCACAGCAAAACTGGAGAGAGAGAGAATGAAAGAATGTGAAGGAGAGGGAGAGGAGAGAGAGAGAGAGAGAGAGAGGGAGGTGGAGAGAGAGAGGGAGGTGGAGAGAGAGCGATAGAAAGAGAGAGAGAAAAATAGAAAGAGAGTGAGAGAGAGAGAGAGGGAGGGAGAAGGAGTAAGAGGCAAGAGGGGGAGAGAGAGGGATAAAGGGTGAGAGGCGAGAGAGAGAGAGAGAGGGAGGTGGAGAGAGAGAGAGGGAGAGAGAGAAAGATAGAAAGAGAGGGAGAAAGAGGGAGAAAGAGTGAGAGGGGAGAGAGAGGGAGAGAGGGGGAAAGAGTGAGAGGGGAGAGAGAGGGAGAAAGAGTGAGAGGGGAGAGAGAGGGAGAAAGAGTGAAAGGGGAGAGAGAGGGAGAAAGAGTGAGAGGGGAGAGAGAGGGAGAAAGAGTGGGAGAGGGAGATGGAAGAAAGAGGGATAGAGAGGGGAAAGAGTGAGAGGGGAGAGAAGGGAGAAAGAGAGGGAGAGGGACGAGAGAGGGAGAAAGAGTGAGAGGGGAGAGAGAGGGAGAAGGAGTGGGAGGGAGAGAGAGGGAGAAAGAGTGGGAGAGAGAGAGAGAGAGGGAGAAGGAGTGAGAGGGAGAGAGAGGGAGAAAGAGTGGGAGAGGGGGGAGAGGGAGAGGGAGAGGGAGAAAGAGTGAGAGGGGAGAGAGAGGGAGAAAGAGTGGGAGGGGAGAGAGAGGGAGAGGGAGTGAGAGGGGAGAGAGAGGGAGAAAGAGTGAGAGGGGAGAGAGAGGGAGAAAGAGTGGGAGAGGGAGAAAGAGTGAAAGGGAGAGAGAGGGAGAAAGAGTGGGAGAGGAGAGAGAGGGAGAAAGAGTGGGAGGGGAGAGAGAGGGAGAAAGAGTGAGAGGGGAGAGAGAGGGAGAAAGAGTGAGAGGGGAGAGAGAGGGAGAAAGAGTGAGAGGGGAGAGAGAGGGAGAAAGAGTGAGAGGGGAGAGAGGGAGAAAGAGTGGGAGAGGAGAGAGAGTGAGAGGGGAGAGAGAGGGAGAGAGAGTGAGAGGGGAGAGAGAGGGAGAAAGAGTGGGAGGGGAGAGAGAGGGAGAAAGAGTGAGAGGGGAGAGAGAGGGAGAAAGAGTGGGAGGGGAGAGAGAGGGAGAAAGAGTGGGAGGGGAGAGAGAGAGAAAGAGTGGGAGGGGAGAGAGAGGGAGAAAGAGTGGGAGAGGCGAGAGAGAGGGAGAAAGAGTGAGAGGGGAGAGAGAGGGAGAAAGAGGGAGAGGGGAGAGAGAGGGAGAAAGAGTGAGAGGGGGAGAAAGAGGGAGACGAGGTGGGAGGGAGGAGAGTGAGAGGGTGATAGAGAGAGGGAGAGAGAGTGGGTCCCCAGAGGGGGAGAAGGGTCGTGAGAGAAAAGAGCGAGGAGGGGAGAGAACCAGGTAGATAAGAGTGAGAGTTAGAGTAGAGGTGAGAAAGAGTGGGATGGGAGAGAGAGGGAGACCAGAGTTTTGATGTGGGAGAGTCGAAGGAGTTGGGAGGGGAGAGAGAGGGAGAAAGTGGGGAGGAGGCGACGAGAGAGTGAGGAAATGTGTGAGAGGGGAGAGGAGGGAGGATAGAGTAAGCAGATAGGTGGATGACCAGAGGGAGAAAGGACTGAGAGGGGAGGGAGAGAGAGTTGAGAAAGAGTGAGAGGGGAGAAAGATGGAGAGGGTGGGAGGGGCGAGAGAGTGAGAGAAAGGGAGAGAGAGGGAGAGAGATGTGAGGAGGGGAAGAGAGAGGGAGAAAGAGGGGGTCGCGGGGAAGAGAGGGGAGAAAGACATGAGAGGGGGGAGAGTGAGAGGGAGAAGAGAAGAGTGAGAGGGGAGAGAGAGGGAGAAAGAGTGAGAGGGGAGAGAGAGGGAGAAAGAGTGAGAGGGGAGAGAGAGGGGAGGACAAAATGAGAGTGGTAGCAGAGGGTGTGAGAGAAGAAAGAGTGGGGGGAGAGAGAGGGAGAAAAGAGAACAGAGGGGGAGGGGAGAGAGGGAGAAATAGTGGATCTAGGGAGATGAGAGGGAGAGGGAGAAAGAGTGGGAGAGGGGAGAGAGGGAGATTGAGAACAACATCTAAACGTCTAGTCTGGAAAGAGTCGGGCCTTGATCCGCTTGCTGTGCGTTCTCTTGGGTAGCCCACATCTGTTTTATCGATGGGCTTGGTGCTACTTTACAGTCCTACATAAGAGCCCAGTATTCAGCTCTTGGTCAGATATATAGACTGTTCTTGGTGGAGCAGCCATATACAGTCTCTCCAGGTCTCATCACCGGCCCTCGTTCCGGCTGTGTTTGAGCTGAAGCGTAGTTAGGACTATAACCTATTTGTGCACTGCAGGAAATGAGATCTCTAATCTTATATCTAGTGTATTTATCCATTTTTAGATCACTGTAGGCTCATTATAAGATGGTTCGATTTATTTCCGCATATTTTAATTTGTTTTAAGTGATATTAGTAAGCTATTTGTCTCATACTGTTATACTGTCTCATGCTTCATTATAATACATAACTTTAGATCATTTTACTTTAAGAAACATGCCTGAAACAAGGGACACAAATGATCTGCCAATGTAGTAAAACTATAACTTACTAAATCCCTTAAACCAGGTAAAAATATTCTAAAATTAACACAACAACAGATTTTAAGATACATGGATTAGATATGATCAGTGTATTTGCCGAGATCTCATTTTCTGCAGGGTGCTAGCAAAGATGCATTGTCTGACTGGACACCGGACAGAAAGATGCTCTGGATTAGAGAATCTGCTAAATGCCATGTAAATATAAGAGTCTTTGAAGAGTATCTGAATAAAGTATCCTTTCATAGCACAGCTGTGAGCACTGAGACGTTCCCAAAACCAATGAATCCAATGATCAGTTTGAATTATTAATAAATAAGTCATTCCGTTAGGTGACAGCATTCAGGCCAGAACAAATCGGCTAATATACAGTTTCTACCCACAAGCCACCAGGCTGCTGAACAAGCTATGAGCCTTTCACCAACACCACCGACACCACCGATACCACCCATACCACCGACACCACCAATACCACCGACACCACCCATACCACTAACACCACCCATACCACCAACACCACCAATGCCACCCATACCACCAATGCCACCAACATCACCAATACCACTGACACCACCAATACCACCAACACCATCAATACCACCACCAACACCAACACCACCGACACCACCCATACCACCAACACCACCAATACCACCCATACCACCAACGCCACCAACATCACCAATACCACAGACACCACCAATACCACCAATACCACCCATACCACCAACACCACCAATACCACCCATACCACCAACACCACCAACACCACCAATACCACCAACACCACCCACACCACCAATACCACCGACACCACCAATATCACCAACACCACCAATACCACCAATACCACCGACACCACCAACACCACCCATACCACCAATACCACCAACACCACCAACACCACCCATACCACCAATACCACCGACACCACCAATACCACCAACACCACCAATACCACCCATACCACCAACACCACCAATACCACCCATACCACCAAAGCCACCATCACCACCAATACCACCCATACCACCAACACCACCCACACCACCAATACCACCGACACCACCAATACCACCGACACCACCAATATCACCAACACCACCAATACCACCGACACCACCAATATCACCGACACCACCCATACCACCAACACCACCCATACCACCAACACCACCCATACCACCAGTACCACCCATACCACCAACGCCACCATCATCACCAACACCACCAATACCACCCATACCACCAACACCACCCACACCACCAATACCACCGACACCACCAATATCACCAATACCACCAATACCACCGACACCACCAACACCACCCATACCACCCATACCAGCAATACCACCGACACCACCCATACAACCAACACCACCAATACCACCAGTACCACCAATACTACTGCATTCTGACACTTCATTGTTATTATTAATATTACTATATCACCGCTAGAGTCTCACCACAAAATAAATGTCCTGACATGTTGTGCAAATGACAAATAAACCTGAAACTTGAAGCTTGATAAACCAGAAACCAGTCAAAAACAGACCCATCAATTTCGTCAAATCAAAAATCATCTATAAACATTTATATAAAATCAGCAAAGACGCCCCCAGACTACATAACATTCTACTTAACTTAATCAGGTTAATGAAGTTCTTTGCATTACAGAGCTTTTGGGATGTTCCAGGTTTAGACAATCCTGTAGTTCCTTAGAACTGACTTGAACTGGTGCTTGCATCACCTTTCTTGCCCCCAGCTGGGTGCTGTCCCAGATTTTACTGCTCGATAGGAATGACTGTAGCGGGCGGTACTCTGGCATTCAGATGATACTGTAGCACTGGCATGGAGTAGGAGCACACTGTAAACACTGAGCTGTAAATGAGTGCTTTATGAGTGGTCTTTACTGACCACGGTATTCTGGCCACACCTCCTGCTTAAACGAGCCAGCAGAGGGATGCCACAGTATGGCCACCCCAACGTAATTGCTATTGAATTGTATTATGCCCGTTATATGTTTACTGTATATACTGTATTCCTATAGGCTATAGTTGTCAGATATATTGGTGGTGCAGCGGCCATGTTTCAGAGACTTTAGGAGACATTGGTTACAGGTTACAGAAATATTTGTTGGATGGTATGGATATTAGCAGTTAGGTGAAAGTGGGAGCAACAGGTGGGCAAAATATTTCCATTCATGCTGCAAAGTAGTACATCATTTTAAGTTTTGCTTGCCATTGGTTTCTGGGGAATGAAATTTTGGGGAAGGAAGATGGATGAAACCCCTCTTACTTACGATCTAATGCCCTACAACATCACCATCCCATCTCTCCCCCATTCCCCAGTCCTATCATAGTCATAGGGGGTCCAGCACGTAGCTACCAGAGATGGGCACTCGAGTTCGAGTCGCACCTGAGTTACATATAAATAGACTTCGGACTTGACTTTTAACTCGTCTACAATGACTCCTGAGTCGACTCGGACTCGGTCCAAAATAACCGTCCATCCAGGCACGGTGTGCGGAAGTTACAGGAAAATAATTCCTTTGTGTAAGTGTACTTTATTTCGCTGATTTGGGACACGCCCCACGGACCAATCACAACATCCGACTTCAGCGCGTGCGCGATATCAGTGAGCGGCGCCAAGTGTAAACACAACGCTGTAGCATGGCTTCGGCGCGCGCGCCGTACGTGGTAGCCATTGGTTACAGGGAATTCAAAATCCTAGCCTATAACAGAAGAGTGGCGACGTGCAGAGAGTGTGTGAGACAAATTACAGACACTGGATCGACCACATCCAACTTCATACGGCATCTGAACACACCCCCGGATAGGTTTGTGCTAGCCGTTTAGCCATCATTCCAGCTATATAACATACACCATTAGCCCCTTAAACTGGCTTGAAACAGGAAGTGTTTGAGCAGAGTATGGTGCCGAAACAGGAAGTGATATTGCTTCTAGTTTGTTCTGTTTGAGAGTTGTAGAGTAAATATTGTAAGAAAATATGGAGCATTTAAAGAAAAAAAAATGTTGGACTGTAAAAAAAGTTAATCTGTTGTGTTTTTTTAATCTACACTTTTTTTAATGCCACAGTTACTATATATGCTTTGTGAAAATTGACTTAAGTCTCGACTAGGACTTTAACCTATAAACTCGTGACTTGACTTGGACTCTAACCTATAGACTCTTGACTTGGACTCTAACCTATAGACTCATGACTTGACTTGGACTCTAACCTGTAGACTCGTGACTTGACTTCGACTTGTATTTTGTGACTTGTGGCCATCTCTGGTAGCTACATACAGAAACTCCATTTCAAGTTCACAGAGTTCCCTCCCCTCCCTCCCTCAATCAGTTTTCCCTCATACTGAGAACACATGTTGAAGGCAGGGTCTGAACTCCCAAACTGTAGTTGCATAACATCTTCAATCTGAGTATCACAGAAGCTATTAACTGACAGTGTAAAGGTTTCCATAAATCAACAATTATCGTATGAAGACCTAGATGCTGTTCCCGACATTTCCCGTGATGGTAGTAGGCCATAAATATTATCCCCCACAATGTTTATGCTTTCCCTGAAGACACAATCACATTGGCTGAGATTTCTCAGCAGCTAACAGGTGGGGTATTCAGTTGCTGTTGCTGCAGTAAGACTTATTGCATTTTCCTTTGTATATGGTCCTCCGCTATTGCTGGGGGACCATTCTGTGTTCCCATATGTTGGTGATGAGGTAAATGAGATTGTGGTGATGAGGTACTGGCGCAAATGTATTTATCTTCCCTTTGGATCTCTGCAGGGATTCTGTCAGGAGTATTGATTGCAGACGGCACGTCAGTGAACATTGGTGGTGTCTTGAGTAGTGGGATAGCTGGGAAACAACTCCAGGACTAAGTGGGCTACTGAAGTTTGATACAGCAGTCAAATCATTAGTTGACGTGGGGACAAAAAGGAAGCGTTTCTTGGGCCACAGATGTTCACTGCTTCATAACAGTTTTGCATCACTGTGCACATGAAATATGGATTCCACTTTGGTCTACGGAAACCATTTGTTATGCAACAGTTTGCGAGACAACAGTTTGATGGGACCTATGTTCTTGATGATCTTGCTGCAGTGTGGCTTAGTGCTACACTATGTGATCTGTGCATGGGGTTCTAGCATGCCAGAATGGTCTCGCAGTTTACATCTCTTCCCTACTGTAGCTGATGGACTAGGCTGCTGTCTCAGAGACATCTGAGCCTAAAGATCTCCACCTGATATTACTAGAACTCTCCAAGTTCAATAGAAAATCACTAACTTGCAATTTTTACCCCTTGTCCTCGCAGCTCCATGCCTGCCAAGCACTTCTCTCCAGATGAGGTTGCTTCACATTAATGTGGCGCTGAAGTCCCAGCAAAATTGTCTTATCATTGTTGGGCATTTTGTTGTAACTGAGGCTAAAATCAGTGGCGAGTGAGAAGCAAACAGGATAAGTATTTTTCATTGTACTCCAAATTTAATTATATAATTTAATAACACGTATATAGATTCCCAGCAGTTTACTGTATAACGAGTAGAGTAGAGGCATTTCCAGCAGGTTATTGTTTTGTAGCTTTGTATATATAAAATATAAGATAATAGAGCCAAATATTAGAGTGTGTGTGTGTGTGTGTGTGTATATATATATATATATATATATATACACTCTTCAAGTACTACGAATATTATTATTAGTGCTTTTATATTATGTATGTATATATATATAAATATATATATATATATATATAAACATATTAAATTGTTTTGCTTTATATATAGATAATATATATAGTATATATATATAGATATATATATCTATTATATAATAAGATAATATAAAATATACACTCCTTCATATGTACTAGAGACGAATATTATTATTTGTAGTATGCTTTTATATTATTTACTATGTTAAGTTGTATATTATAATATTATATACTATGAAGGCTATAATATAGGATATATACCAAAAAGCAACTAATAATATATATTAGCATACTAATTGTATGTTATATATATAAAAAAAAAAAACATAGTCCATGTATATTTATGGAAAATAGCATACACTTGAGTCAGTATAATAGCAACTGCACTATATCACTTATGAGTGCAAAGACGTATACGTACATTCAGGGCCGGAGGGTATTTCACACATAAGCTGTTTTGAAGATGACAAAGTGGGTTACATTATCTGGGGTGGTGCAGCACATTTTCACTAGCAGGATTTGGACAGACATAAGTTTGCTATGGATACAGGACGTGATTTGGCAATTCTCATTCTTTCTCCTGACCACTGGGTCTGGACCTGAATAAATATTAGTGTTAACACAAATAGCTGATCAATGGAAGCCAGACCAAAGTCTCACGATGCACACTAGCAAGATACAGATACGGTTTAGACGCTGTTACTGGCAAAAGGGTCTCGAACGAGTTACTCATACCTAAAACAGCTGTAGCTATTCTATTGTCTTTGTGGCTCAGTCTATCTATTACAAACTGTGTTATATAACTCTTACTCCAAACCAAACCATTTACTGTGTGTGGAATACCAAATTTGCCTCTCTGGGGTATTTACTTATGATTAGTCAGCAGAAAGTTGTTAAAACAGAACCCAAGTTTGGTTTAGAAAAAAAAGGGGGGGCGTGTTTATCCATCCTCACCCATCTCTTTTGCTCCTATTATTGTTTTAGGGTGAGGCAATATTATATAAGGAGAACATAGAGACATTACATAAAGAAGTTAACCTTATATAACACCCAGAGTATCTTAGATAATGGTTTCAATTTTTAATTTGGTCTTTTGAAGTCAAGAACATTTCTTAAGTTCAAGAGAGGTCGCGTTTATGAAGAGAGCTTGGTATGTCAACCACTACAATATTTCTATCTGGGCAGCAATGTATTTTTAGATCCTACTTACAGCACAGAGCGGGTTCCCCCCTTTCCCCTTTCCTCATTCTCTCAGCAGAAATGGCCTCCCTCCCCTTGTCCTCCTCTCCTATCCCAGCTCTGGTGGAGACCCTTAAAGGAGCGGACTTGTGTGGAGGGTGGTGTTTATGAGTGTGCTTGTGGAGCATGACAG
The DNA here is from genome assembly GCA_024036415.1 of Prochilodus magdalenae. Lineage (NCBI taxonomy): Eukaryota > Metazoa > Chordata > Actinopteri > Characiformes > Prochilodontidae > Prochilodus > Prochilodus magdalenae. The sequence continues at coordinate 51,346 of JAMWET010007630.1, read as the reverse complement.
CCAAATGAGTTGACAGACAAAAAAAAACTCACAAACTTTTCTCCAGAGAGAAAAGCTATTATTTCTTTAAATCTTTAGATAGGAAATAAAACACGGCGATGTCAAGTTTGAGTGCCCCTGTCAAATTACGTGTTTCTGTTCATCATTCTTTCATTTTCTTAGTGAAAATAAGTTAAAGGGGAGCTATTATTCTTCTCTGCCTTTTCTGCATCTAAATTGTCTAAAAAATTACTAAAGTCCAAAGTACACGCCAGTGGGGGGGGAGACTCTCCCACAGAAACCACGTTTCTCAGCTGCCTGAATCCCTGGAATTGGAATTACAGCCCTTTCCTCTGTTACAAGGTGACATCATCGTGTAACACAACCTTACTGGCTGTCTAAAATCAAGATTGGCACCCTCACACATCACCCAACGAGATGCAGTTATAAATCCTGCTACTCTGAAACGTCATGCTCCAGCCTAGATGGTGCAGGTGCATGGTCTATCAGCTCGTTCTACCTGACTTTCAGGATCCGAATCTGGCTCAAACTGATACAGCAGAACCCACACTATGGTAAGAACAGTCGCAGTGTTGTGGGAGTGGAACTTGTAGGTAGATGCTGGCAGTTGACCAATAGAAACAGAGTTGGGGAGCTGACCAGTCAGAGCACACGCTCATTACAGAGCGGAGGTTAAAGACTCAGGCTCTCTAACAGCAGTGAATAAATTAAATCAGCAACTTTTAAACATTGATTCGACTTACATAATGATGCTACACCTTTGAAGGAGGAATCTAAACTTTTAAATTAACAATCTGTACTTTTGAACATTCATTGTAACTGCTATTCGTTACATTTTATTAACTACTAAGAAGCTAAACTTTTGAACAATGAACCTTCTTTTTAAATGATGAATAAAGGATTAAATAGTGAGTACTTTAAATGATGAGTCCACAGATTTGAACATTTTATTTTTAACAGTAATTCTAAACATTCAAACCTTCTAAATCTTCGAAACTGTTAAAAACTAATTCTTAATTTTTAACCACTGAATATTTAGACAATTACTGTACACTTTTGATAATTGATTTTAAACTGTGAAACTGTGATTCTATGATCATTTGAGGCGCTCTAACAGCAGTGAATACAGATGAAAGTATTCTACTACTGTCAAAACTGGTAATGAGAATGAGCATAATGTCCCCTTTAACACAATTAATGCACAATTACTGTTATTAGCTAATATAATATAACGTATTGGTGAAAACATAAAACATGAAATGTGGTTTGTTGAAGGTTTTACAAAACATTACATTAAGCTTCAGAAAGTAAAACCCAGGCATGGTGCTAAAAATGTCATGTTTGGAAAATTAGCAAAACACCTAATTTCACCAGGGGTGTTCAAACATCTGCATGTGACTGTAAATAAGAGAATAAGAAAGTATAATAATAAATTAAAAATCTGGATGGTGGAATTTGGGACTTGCGTGAGACTTTAAGGTGAAGATTTGAGACTTACATGTAACTTGTAAATGTGTGACTTCCTCCCACCTCTGATGTATACTCTTACTCAGAGTTCTTAGAATGTTTTGGCAGACCACTGTACCGGAAATAAGCCAGCAGTGTTTAACGCAGCAACTGTGGCGAGATGGTAGTAAAACTTTTGGAGCGATGCTGAAACCAACTACATGCCTCACAAAATGGAAGATTTGAATATTCTAACGTCCACATCGTGTGTTATTCTGTGAGTTTTTTGGCTAGTTGGAAAGTTGAAATCTGAGGGATAGCTCACTCCTGTAGGCCAGGCGTTTTCCCATTCTCTGGTTACTCTAGTGCATGTAAATGCAGTAAACAGATTACTGACTAAATCGGATTTTCTACAGGAGTCAAATTATTAAGTTCCTATAAATGCACTCAATAAAACTAAACATTTATACATCGATTTAACCTTTATACAATTTTTAAACATGAAATAATGACTGTATACTTTTGCATTAGGATTCTTAATTATTGAACAGTAATTCTAAACCTTTAAGTCAACAATGCAAATCAACAACAAATTCAATCTACAACTTTTAAACATTGATTCGACTTACATAATGATGCTACACCTTTTGAATGAGGAATCTAAACTTTTAAATTAACAGTCTGTACTTTTGAACATTCATTTTAACTGCTATTCGTTACATTTTATTAACTACTAAGAAGCTAAACTTTTGAACAACGATTTTAAACTTTTTTTTAAATGATGAATAAAGGATTAAACAGTGAGTACTTTTAATCATGATGATTCCAAAGATTTGAACATTTTATTTTTAACTGTAATTCTAAACATTCAAACCTTCTAAATCTTCGAAACTGTTGAAAACTAATTCTTAACTTTTAACCACTGAATTAAAAAATTTAGACAATTACTGTACACTTCTGATAATTGATTCTAAACTGTGAAACTGATTCTATGATCATTTGAATAATTTTTTAACTTTTGAAGAACAATTCCACCTTTATGGCAGTGATTCTGAACCTCTGAAAGGTATTTCCACACTGTCGGATGGCAGTTCCAAACTTGGGAGCGTGAATTCTTTTTCTGAATGATAGTGTTTGCGAAATCTTCGTCAATCTGGTAATAAGTCTCAGTGTGTGGCTTGGGCCAGCAGTGAAATGGAAGCAATACCCTATTTTTAGAGCAGACTGATTTTATTCCGTCTTGTACGATGTTGTTCAGGCTGATGTAGACGGTCCTTTGGGTAACTGAGTCACAGGCCATGGCTGACCTGATGCAACAACACCTCAATCATGCTATAAAGCCCGTGGGACATTGCCGCAGCCTTTGGGACTCTCAGAGTTTGGCTGTAGCTACATGTCAATCTACGCATGCCAGTCAGTGTTGGATATGCTGCGGCGCACAGGAGTGTGTGTACATATGGCAGTGCATTTGACTGTTTACGGGGACCAAACATCTCCACGTTGATAAAAAACCATAAAGAGTCTCTTACTGTAGGGAGATTTAGAGAATTTTAATTAAATTTGAAATAAAAATATGACTTGGTCAACACATCATGCTTTAACATAGTATCGGTGGCAGGATAAACCGCACACACCAATTTTGTCTTTTTATTTTTGTTGGGTCATCTACTCTTTAGAAAATTCCACCATAAGTGGACCAATAGAAATTCTCTAAAATGACTTTTTATCCTTCTTAGGCATAGACACCAGATTTTCTCACAGCAGTGCCACTATGTACTTGTATGCCTGTGGACAGTACCCAGGTTGTGTATTGTCAGAGTAAATGTTCCAAATAGGTTATAGCCTATTGCAGACAGCAGGGCTGCCTATTCTACCCATTCCAACGTGCTTAGGGGTGAGCACTGTAGCAATACAGTAAAAATGGGGGTTACAGTATACTGAATATATTGCAATATATATGATTTGGAAAGCAAGGCAATTTGTTTTTTTAATCTAATTTCAGGAAAACACAGTCAGTAATAGTATACACAGAATATTGAAGCTGCATGGGATGGATCATCACAGGACACCATTAGGAACCTCTACAGCTCCATCCTGAGAAGTCTGGTATGTTGGGTTAGCAAACACGGCGACCCGACGCCATACTGAGAGACAGACTTCTGTATGTGTAGCTCAATAAATATTGATCATATCAGTCTAAATTCATCATCAGTTATTGATCCTGGTCACCTTTATCTTCCTTCCCAACACCACGGCACTCCCACACCTCCTTCTGGATACAGCTATTTTTTTCCTTTACAGTAGATGCAAATAAACAAATACAGTACAGTGTTTCAGACAGAGGGTGAATACAGATGTACAGTATGAGAACTACTGTGTTTTGGGAAAGTTAAAGCATGTAGATCCTGTATATACAGTTATGATCCTTAAAAATGAACATAATAATTCCCCCTGAAATCAGCAGCTCAGCCAGCACCGCTTTTTCTCTCTGCTAAATGGCCTTTTCACCCTCCTCCCATCTGGCAGGCGCTTCTGTACTGTTAATGCACTTTATTCATTGCCAAGCCTACTGTATACTCATGTTCACACACTGTATACTCATGTTCACACACTGTATACTCATGTTCACACACTGTATACTTATGTTTACACACTGTACACTCATGTTTACATACTGTATACTCATGTTTACATACTTTATACTCATGTTCACACACTGTATACTTATGTTTACATACTGTACACTCATGTTTGCACACTGTATACTCATGTTTACACACTGTATACTCATGTTCACACACTGTATACTTGTTTACATACTGTACACTCATGTTTACATACTGTATACTCATGTTTACATACTGTATACTCATGTTCACACACTGTATACTTATGTTTACATACTGTACACTCATGTTTACATACTTTATACTCATGTTCACACACTGTATACTTATGTTCACACACTGTATACTTATGTTCACACACTGTATACTTACGTTTACATACTGTACACTCATGTTTACATACTGTATACTCATGTTTACATACTGTATACTCATGTTCACACACTGTATACTCATGTTTACATACTTTATACTCATGTTCACACACTGTATACTTATGTTCACACACTGTATACTTACGTTTACATACTGTACACTCATGTTTACATACTGTACACTCATGTTTACATACTTTATACTCATGTTCACACACTGTATACTTATGTTTACATACTGTACACTCATGTTTACATACTGTACACTCATGTTTACATACTGTATACTCATGTTCACACACTGTATACTCATGTTTACATACTGTATACTCATGTTTACATACTGTACACTCATGTTTACATACTGTATACTCATGTTCACACACTGTATACTCATGTTTACATACTGTACACTCATGTTTACATACTGTATACTCATGTTCACACACTGTATACTCATGTTTACATACTGTACACTCATGTTTACATACTGTATACTCATGTTCACACACTGTATACTTATGTTTACATACTGTATACTCATGTTTACATACTTTATACTCATGTTCACACACTGTATACTCATGTTTACATACTGTATACTCATGTTTACATACTGTACACTCATGTTCACACACTGTATACTTACGTTTACATACTGTACACTTATGCTTACATACTGTACACTCATGTTTACATACTGTATACTCATGTTCACACACTGTATACTTATGTTTACATACTGTACACTCATGTTTACATACTGTATACTCATGTTCACACACTGTATACTTATGTTTACATACTGTATACTCATGTTTACATACTGTATACTCATGTTTACATACTGTACACTCATGTTCACACACTGTATACTTACGTTTACATACTGTACACTTATGTTTACACACTGTACACTCATGTTTACATACTGTATACTCATGTTCACACACTGTATACTTATGTTTACATACTGTATACTCATGTTTACATATTGTACACTCATGTTTACATACTGTTGTCATATTATCTCTACCTCAGATGTTATTTTTATTGTGTACATACTGTCTACTTGCACTACTCTTACAGTTCAAACATTCATTTGTTGCTGCTCTTATACATACATATGTATATAGATATGCTTATATTACATGTATATATTTATTTCTACGGCTCTTTATGTAAATAATACTGTATTTGCACTTCTGGTTAGATGCTAACTGCATTTCATTGGCTCTGTACCTGTACTCTGCACAATGACAAAGTTGAATCTAATCTAATCTAATCTAAACTCAAATAGAATTGAGAAACAGACAGTCAATACGATGTAGCCCCTGATATCAGGTGCGTATGGTGAGCAGGAGCGGTGAACAGGAAGTTGAGTTATGTTTGTTTAACGTTTTTTCCCACTCCTATAGAAACACATGTACAGTGTAGCGTATATAAGGTGGTTTTGAAGGACATGGAGACTGGTGACCACTCCGTGACCACCTGACGCCGGGGCTGGAGTGTGTGCAGGTGTTTACCTGGTCTCTGTATGAGAGTGTAAACTTGTGGACGTCTGCATGTTCCGTGTGTGTGTCCCCGTGTCCAGCAGTTTGCAGTACTTTAATCAGCAGTGTGTTTTAATAGCGTGCCGGTGTGTAATGAAAGATGGTTGCAGGCTACCTGGTGCAAACATTGCGATAAATCTTTCTCTCAGGAGCTGACACTCTGTTTAATGCACATAAATCATCAGTTTGGGGAGAGAAAAATGACAGCTATTAAAATAATGAATGGGATGATTAATAAGGGACATTAAGGATTAAGGGCTGTGAATGAGGGATTTCTGAGGAAGATGGGTGAGAGCGAGAGAGGACACACCAGCACACACACTGGCAGGTTTCACCTTCATGCTCTGGTCAGGACTTCAGACATGCTGTTGTATGTGTCTGTTGAAGGGAGTGGTGTTTCTGTAACAAGTGTAGAGCGTGTTGACTGTAAGAGTGTGTGTGTGTGTGTGTGTGTGTGTGTGAGAGAGTCTGTGTCTGTGTGTGTGTGTGTGTGTGTGTGTGTTCGCGTGTGCGTGAGTGTGAAGTGTGTGGCTGTAGGCAGGTTCGTGGTTATTGCTTGCATGGCTAGAAGCAGTACGGTGGGCCTTTGGGGGCTCCACAGCGGCTCCTGTACTTCATACTCTACCACAAACAGAACAGCGGCAACATCTCTCTCTCTCTCTCTCTCTCTCTCTCTCTCTCTCGTTCTGTCTCTCATTCTGTCTCTCTTCCTGTCTCTCTCTCTCTCTCTTTCTGTCTCTCTCTCTCTCACTGTCTCTCTCTTTCTCTCTGTCTCTGTCTCTCTCCCTCTCCCTCTCTCTCTCTCTCTCTCCCTGTCTCTCTCTCTGGCACTCATTCCCTGTCTCTCGCTTTCTCCCTCTCTCTCTCTCTCTCTCTCTCTCTCCCCCTGTCTCTCTCTGTCACTCATTCCCTGTCTCTCTCTCTCTCCCTGTCACTCACTCCCTGTCTCTCTCTCTCTCTCTCTCTCTCACTGTCTCTCTCTTTCTCTTTCTCTCTGTCTCTCTCTCTCTCTCTCTACCTGTCTCTCTCGGCCTCCCTCTTTCTCTTTCTCTCTGTCTCTCTCTCTCTCTCTCTCTCTCTCTGGCACTCATTCTCTCTCTCTCTCTCTCTCTCTCTCTCTCTCTCTCTCTCTCTCTCTCTCTCTCTCTCTCTCTGGCACTCATTCCCTGTCTCTCTCTCTCTGTCTGTCTCTCTCTTTCTCTCTGTCTCTCTCTCTCCCTCCCTGTCTCTCCCTGTCACTCACTCCCTGTCTCTCATTCTCTGTCTCTCTCTTTCTCTATTTCTCTGTCTGTCGTTATCTATCTATCTATCTATCTATCTATCTATCTATCTATCTATCTATCTATCTATCTATCTATCGGTTTTCTACCATTTGTTTTCTCTCCCTCTGCCACACTCTCTTTTTTTTTCTCCCTCTGTTTCTGTGTAGCCGGGATTCTATTCGATCATTGAAAGGGATCCTCCATACGCTGTGCTGTGATCGGAGCATCTGCAGGTCTGGTCATTTCCAGTCACTGGTCACCCGCACCAGCTGACATGAGGCTGTTCAGTGTGTTCACGTGTGTGGAGTGTGGGGTCGTGTGTGGAGTGTGTGGTGGAAGTGTAACAGCGTATAACCTCGTTTGGATAGGAAACCCGCTGTTCTGTATCGCTCTCGTTTGTTTTCTCTCTCACTCTTTCCTTTCTCTCTCTCTATTACTTTCTTTTCTTTGTCTCCCCATTTCTTTACCCTTTTCTTTTTCTTTCTTCCTGAACCTCTTTTTGCTCTCTCATTATCACTTTCTCTCTCTCATTTGCTGTCTTATTTGTTTTCTCCCTCACATCTTTTTCTTGATTTCTTTATTCTTTCTCACCCTCCTGTTTTCTCTGTTTTCTCTCCCGATTTAAGGCCTTTTTCACTTTCATTCTCTTTCTCTTTTTCCCTCTCTGCCTTCTTTCTTTCTTTCATTCATTCATTCATTCATTCATTCATTCATTCATTTCCTTATTTCTTTCTTTCTTTCTTTTTTCTTTCTTTTTCTTTCACTTTTTCTTTTTCTTTCTTTCTTTTTCTTTCACTTTATCTTTTTCTTTCTTTCTTTCTCTTTTTTCTTTTTTTCTTTCACCTTTCTTTCTTTCTTTCTTTCTTTCTTTTTCTTTCACATTTTCTTTTTCTTTCACATTCTCATTTCTTTGTTTCTTTCTTTCTTTGTTTTTTTCTTTCTCTTCAGCTTTTTCTTTTTCGATGTTGTTCTTTTTCTCTCACCATTGTTTTCCTTCCTGTATCCTTACCCTTCTCTGTTCCTGTTTTTCTTTTCTGTTCATCAGTTTTATGTTGTTGTCTCTAGCCCCTCCTTTCTTTCTCTCCTTTTGACAACTCCACACGGTTTAAAGTGAGGTGTGATGACTTAGGCCTGCAGCCTGCGCAGTGCTAATGCAGATGCTAATGGGGTATAAGCTGCCGCTACGCTATCTGCCTTGTCACTCCAGTTCTAAACCGCAGAAAGGAAACTCAGACGTGTTTAAGCTGATCAGCCACATCTGGGCGAAGGGTGCGGGAACCGTAGATCAGATTTCTTCAGCTAGCTGTCGCTTTAAGCTGTGTTTTATGCCGCTTCTTTTATAGCAGCACTTGACGCCTGTGTTTTCTTCATGTCATACACTCCTTTATTCTCATCTCATCCTCTCAGCAATTAGTCAGGTCCCAATCAAGCAGAGAGAGGCAGTAGTTTTTAATTACTTTTGATAAATGACAAATTGTTTTGGCCGTGATCCTCAATGCTCCCAGTGCACGCATCATTAGGGTTTGGTGGGGGAGTGAATCGTCCACCAGGAGGTAATCAATACACACACACACACACACACAGACTCGAAACATGGGTGTGTGCCAAACAGCCAAACACTAATAAGCTCAACAGACCATCCACACCCCCAACTCTTATGCACACAGACACACAGGTACATGGGATTCGAGAGATCTATGCCAAGCCATATGCAATTTATGGCACGCACACACACACACACACACACACACACACACACACACACACAAATGCTGGGTCCAAGCCAACATACAAACCACTCATGCATTTTATAGCTCAGCAGAAGTGGACACACACACACACACACATACACACACTTATGGACCCATAGGCTTATATAGTGAAGCAGTAAACCTTTCGACGCATGTTTACACCGTGTAGTAAAAAATGAAATGCAAAGTGTAATCTGTTTCAGTGGCAGACTTGGTGTGTGTGTGTGTGTGTGTGTGTGTGTGTGTGTGTGTGTGTGTGCGTGTGTGCACGTGTGTGTGTACACACATAAGCCCAGTTTTCATTGGGGACAGGGCTGTGTGCCCCCTCCCCCGTTCTAAACCCAGTTTCTAAGCCCTCCCTTCTAAGACCACCATGTGTTCTCTTGCGATCTTGCTGATAGAAATCGAATTCGAGCATAGGCTGATTGATGAGGAACTGTGGTATAATACACCACTCATGTATGTATCAGTGGCTACACCCTTTTCCATTGTTACTCTTTCTATTTCTGTGCTTATGCTGCACATGGTTTCTATCATAACTCCACCCTACATCATTACACAGCACTTTCGAGATTATATCTCACCATTGCTCAATTAATATCTAGAACCTTTTTGGCTTTTTAGGGCAGGGTACTTAAGCAGGAGCTTACAAGGGGCATACGCAATGTGCAAAACACCCACTGTTCTATGGGGCGGGTAGATGGGTGTGTGATGTTGGCCAATCCAGCGTTGGTGGACTGCTCACTAGCCCTGCTGCCTTTCTGGTGTTCACTGTGCTGAAAGCCTTCCTCATATGATGCTACATGCTAGTAAAGGCATTCCTTGTTCTGATGAGCTCAGTGTGTCTACTGCCATTGGCACAGTTGGCTGCACCTCATAGCATATGTAAAAGATGTGTAGCTCATCCACCAGAGCCACCGCTCCATGCTTTTGGTTTCAGGCTTTGTGTATAGTTAGGCCTGAAGTTGACCGGCCTCACTTCCCAAATGGTGAATGAGAAAGCTCCTTGTGATCATTTTTGGCATCACAGTTCTGTGGTTGGGACTGTCCACCTCCATAATGAGCGCATCATCCTGATATTGGGTGTGGGTCATGCAGTTTACCTAAGGCCGTGTCCATGCCTGCCTGAGCTGGAATATAGAAGTAGCTCTCGGTATTACTGAGAAATTTACCAAAGATGGCAGAAAGAGTGGAATTTGATGGTCAGGAGCTCCAGATTGTGTCCAAGAATGTGAGAGAAGCAGCACTTGCTCTGTCGCACCAGCTGATTTTCATCATTAGAGCACCTCTATTTCTCCTTAACTTTCCCAACTCCATTGTTCTGTCCATGTGACCGAGAAGAATTTGGGCAGCTGGATGGCAAGGTTCGTTACTGCCGGGTTCAGCCATGTCTCGGTGAAGCAATGGACGTTGCGGTCCGGAATGTCTCACTGGAACCAGCTTGTTCTCCAGAGATTTGACTTTGGCTAGCAGGACGCCATCAGCCTGTTCCTACCTCTCTCTTTGGGTTGAGACTTTTTGTTCTTCCACAGGATCTCACTCAGGCAGTAGGAATCCAGTCTTCAAACAGTGAAGGATGGATAGATTGTCGTTCAGTAGAAATGACAGTAGTCCTGTCATACACAGAAAGAGCTTTCCTGGAAAAGGGAAAAATGCTAGTTTGGTTGCAGCAACGGTCGACCACCCGACTGTCGACCCCTCCGGTGCCAGCTTGTAAAATGAGTGTGTGTTTTGAAAGCAAATATGCAGATCTGTATTTTTATATTAATCTTTACTTTGTATTTCTCCGTGTTTGTGTCTAACAGGCCTGTGAGCAGTGTGTGTATGTTTGTGCCTGCGTGCGGAAGCAGTGAGTTCCTTTTCACCGGAGCGTCCGACTTTACATGGAGACTCCCATCTGGCCAGGTCAGTCATACCTTTTTTACTGTGTGCTGTTCATTACTGATGGTGTGCTTATGCTTTTTGGACTTTTCACTAGGGTGGTCACCCGTCCCGTAAAATACAGCATCGTCCTTTATTTGGCAATCAAATGTTGCAGCCCGTATTAAACCAATACGGGACGTGATTTGTTTCGTATTCCTGTAAATGTCCAATACACACGTCTGTCACACACACATGAAACCCCCCCGCCCCGTCCTTTACTTTCATTTCTGAAAGGTGCCAACCCTACTTTTCACACATATGGTTCATGGCAATGTGTTTTTCTAAATAAGCATGTATTAGCAACTACCTGGGATAACATACTGATGGCCTAGCAAGACTTTAGCTACCACCCGGAATATCATAGCAATGCCCCAACAGCTCTGGGATTTCATAGCAATCGCCAAGCAGCATCATAGAAACCACCGGGGATACTGTAGCTTAGAAACCACCTGGGATACTGTAGCTTAGAAACCACCTGGGATACTGTAGCGTAAAAACTGCGGCTCAGATTTACATTTCATTTATTTTCTGTGAAGTTTTTGTTGAATTGTTTGTTTGTATGATGAAGGAATTAACAGCTCAAGGGAACGTTTGGCAGTGTGTTCTCCCCATCATGCCCGTGTCTCATATCTGATTGGATTGGATTGGATTTGACAGAGGGACAGAGTATTGATTTTGGCCGTGAAGTGCTTTTATAAGAAGAAGGGTGATCTGTTCTACGTTCTACATGTTTCAGCCTCCACTTTGAGAGACAGAGAGAGAGAGAGAGAGAGAGAGAGAGAGAGAGTGAGTGTTGGGGTCCAGGTTAATGTTGCATGTTTTCTGTAAGATTGATGGCTCCGCAGTCCGCCATTAAGCAGACGCATATGCTCACACTCAAATTCCATCATTCTTTCTCTCTCGTTCTCTCACTCTCTGCTACACACACACCCACACTCACGCACACCCCGTAGTGAAGGTCTTCTCCTTAACTCATAAATTGTCAGCTGCTGTGACACACTCACACAGGGAGCTATATGAATAAATGAATAAATAAGTGAGCGTTAGAGTCTTCTCCAGTCTGTCCTGCGGCTAGAAATGCCACTTGTAGCAGTGCTGCTGTTCGACAGCATGAGGAAATTTCCTCTCGCATTTTCTCTCTTAGCCGGAGGTATTCCCCCTCTTTCCCCTGGGGATTAATGTTTGGACACACTGTGTGTTTCCTGCTTTAACACACCCCTATGTCTTTACTGGGTTTGCGCTGTCACAGACGCTATTTTGCCGTTTAAAGTGATTGTCAGGATTTACTACACACACACTCCACACGCTACACCCTTATGAAACGATAATATATGGCAATGTATGGGAAAATATAGTGCAATATATTAAATAATATAATGTCATATATGGGGAACAAGTGCATATATTTATATAGGTATAAATATATTACAATATATTGTATAATACATAAGGAATTGCCACTTTTCATATATTGTATGTATGGTAGTATAATATATATTTACTTATATATTGTAATATATTTCATTTTATATGTAATAGACATCATATGTATTTCTCCATATATATATATATATATATATATATATATATATATATATATATATATATATATATATATATATATATATAATGTGTGTATATGTGATAATATATATAGTTTTATATCTGTGAGAATATTTTCATACATACATGTGGCAATATATGTATATATTCTCACTATATTGTTTCCCATATATGACATTGTATTATTTAATATATTGCACTATATTTTCCAATACATTGCCATATATTATCGTATAAGGGCATACACACTCCACATGCAGAGTTCCTAAGATCGGAGTTCTGTGCTGTTGCATAAAAGCAGATGCATTTATGAAAGGTTCCCTCTTAAAAGCCAAAACACTGAGAGAAGGTTATTTATTAATACATCTGGTTTTAATATTCAAGCTAATTCTCAGATCATTTTTCTTTATTTTCAGGTTTTTTTTTAAAGTCATTTCAGTAAGCCACATTTTCTACTTTAGCGGCCGATAACTTGTTTCACCTGTTTCTTGAAATAAATAAAATAGCATACTAGATTCACTTAAAATGTTTTTTGAAATCCTGTAAGTTTAATAATCTTAAAATTTGGATTAAAACTCAGAATCTTAAAATGAGAAATTGTAAGATTTCTCAAGTAGACAGAAGATCATGATTGTTTTTTTTTTGCAGTGCATATCTGGTAAATGCAAATATATATCTTAATAATTCTCATTTGAGGTTGTTGGAAACTGATCTTATCAGATTATTAATCTTATTTTCAGATATTTTTCAGTAGTTTTATGTATTTAAGTAAGCCAAATTTTCTCACAACATTGGTAGATCATTTTGTTTATTTTTTTAATAAATTAGCTCAAAACTGATCAAATTATCTGCCAATACGGTGGAAAAAAACATAAAGATAAATTATCTCAAAATAAGAATTTTAATATATATCAGCTAGATATGAGATCATTTTTTCTAGCAAGATATGATGTTTGCAGTGTGACGAGTGTTTTTGGGTGGGCTAATGCACATCTCTGATCCTTTTATCAGCACCACCATGATAGTATAACAGTCAGTGCCGGACTGACTGTTATGCTGACTGTTATGCCGTGTTCATATGTCTGTGTTTCTGACAGCCCACACTGCAGAAACACAAATACTGGCATGGTGACAGTGACTACCAGTAATGGATGATTATCAGAGAGAGTCTTTGCAGTGTGGATTGTTTATTTAAAGTAGAGAACGGCAGAAGGATGCTTAGTACTGTTTATTTTTGGTGTGTAATTTTGAGTTCATCATCTGGAATTTAACATTTGGTGCCCATGTCACTGCTGCAGCCTGACTGTTACTTACTGTGTCTGACACACGGCCAAAGCAGTTACGTGAAAGTTTCCAATCTGCACCTTCAACAGGATTGAGAAATAATTCATAGATCTGGCAACATGCTTTTGCTATTGCAGGGGATAATGAATGGGGCCCTATAAGGGTTATTATAGGATACATGGGTGAACCAGGAACCATTTTATACCTGTCTGTGAGGAAGGTGGAGAAGCTGAGAACAAAACCAGCTAATCCAGAATCTGACAACACCAACACTAAGCAAGTGACACAAGGGGTGTAAATACTGGGGGGTGGGGGGCAACAAGAAACACCTGGGCACAATTAAAGGTCAGGGTAACGGCTCGGACGCGTCCCCTGGTACAGTAAAGAACTCTACTCTGTATTTCTGGAAGTCAGACTCAGACACGTTCAGCTGAAGACTGAACAGCTCAGATTTCATCTCAAGGCCAATAACTGTACATTATTCATCATTTAATAACTTCTTGTTATTCCCAGCGTGAAATATTAAACAAATCATCTGAATATGATTTTGGTGATATTTAAATCTGTAGTGTATGTATGTTATTAATCTGACAAGGGCTTCTGAATGTCTGATCAGTGATACACACTCACGCAGCACTCACAGAATGTATCGCATACCGGAAAAGACACATCACAGCCTTCGTCACCTCTCCTCTGAACCTCATCCATCACTTTCTCTTCATATATCCCCCTTTACTCTCTTTCTCTCGCTGCTTTACACACAAACCATCCTGAATCTCTCTCTCCCTGTGGAGAAGGGGAAGAGAGAAGGTAAGAGAGAGAGGGGGTATTAGAGAGAGAGAGTGATAGAGAGATGGGGAAAGGCGGGGGGGGAGACACTGAGTGAGAGAACGCAAGAAAGAGAGAATGGGGGACTGGAAAGACAATAGGCAGAAAGAGAGAGGAGGTGGAAAGATATGGGGGAGAGACAGAGAGAGAGAGAATCAGAATTAGAGAGAGAGAGAAATGGGGGAAAGAGACACTGAGTGAGAGAAAGAACGCAAGGGAGATCGAATGAGAGGGAGTAAAAAAGAGAGTAGGCAGAAAGAGAGAGAAGGTGGAAAGATATGGGGGAGAGAGAGAGAAGCAGAATTATAGAGGGAAAGAGAGAGAGAGCGAGAGAGAGCGAGGGAAACGGGGAAACGGGAAAGAGACGTTGAGTGAGAGAGCGCAGGAGAGAGTGAATGAGAGTGAATGGAAAAAGAGTAGGGGGAGAGAGAGAGAGAGAGAGAGAGAGAGAGAGAGAGAGAGAGAGAAAGAAATGGGGGAAAGAGACACTAAGAGAGAAAGAACGCAAGAGAGTTTGAATGAGAGGGAGTAAAAAAAGAGTAGGCAGAATGAGAGAGGAGGTGGAAAGATATGGGGGAGAGAGAAGCAGAATTATAGAGGGAAAAAGAAAGAGAGAGAGAGAGAGAGTGATAGAGATGGGGAAATAGGGGGAAAGAGACACTGAGTGAGAGAGTGCAAGAGAAAGCGAATGCAAAAAGAGTAGGCAGAAAGAGAGAGGAGGTGGAAAGATATGGGGGAGAGAGAAGCAGAATTATAGAGGGAAAAAGAAAGAGAGAGAGAGAGAGAGAGTGATATAGAGATGGGAAATAGGGGGAAAGAGACACTGAGTGAGAGAGTGCAAGAGAAAGCGATTGCAAAAAGAGTAGGCAGAAAGAGAGAGGAGGCAGAAATATGGGAGAGAGAGAGAAGCAGAATTAGAGAGGGAAAGAGAGAACATGAGAGACGAAAAACTGTGAGAGAGATACGCAAAGAGAGGGGGAAAGGAGACACTAAGGGAGAGAAGGAACGGGGTGGACAGAGCACAAGCGAGAGCGAATGAGAGGGAGTGAAAAGACAGAGTAGGCAGAAAGAGAGAGGAGGTGGGAAGAGATGGACAGAGTAAGAGGGAGGAAGAAGAGAACGACAGAGAGAGCGAAAGTGTGGGGGGAGAAAAAGAGTGAGTGAAAGAGGGGAGAGCAAAAGAGGCCAAAAAAGAAAGAGAGTTAGAGAACAGGAATATAGAGGAGTCAAATGAAAGCATGGAGGAATGGAGAGAGAGAGAGGAACATATCAGGACAGAACGAGGGAGAGATAAAGGAATAATAGAGTCAGGTAATAGGAGTAGAAAGAGGGACATGGGGAGAGAGATGGAGGAAGTGATGAAAATGAAATGGATATAGAGAGAGCAAGGGTGATAGTGTAGGGAGAGAGGAGTGAAAAACAGGGAAAGATACAGAAGAGAGGAGTAAAGAGATGTGGGGAGGAAGAGAGATAAAAAGAAAGGCAGGAATAAGGTGAGAGAGAGAACGAGGGAGAGAGAGAGGGGTAGAGAGAGCTGTATAGAGTGATAGTGCTGACGGTGTGTTTGCTGCAGAACATTCCCATTACAGAGCCATAAATCCTGCTGTGTCTCTGCAGGGCCGCCTGTGTCAGCATTCACCTGCTCCAGAGAGAGAGCGAGGGAGAGAGAGAGGCGCGAGAGAGCGGGCCGCAGAGAGAGGCGCGAGAGAGATGAGATGAGAATAAGATTAGCAGAGCTTCCTCTACATCTGCGCCTGCTTGGTGACTGAGAATAGAGAGTGAATGACGGAGGGGCTGATGGAGGAGAGGGAAGCTTCCAGGGAAGTCCTTCACACTTCCTCTCCTGCACTCACACACACAGTACAGTGTCATGACGTCATGTACCCTCTCTCCAGGATAGATCTCTCGGAGCCTGTCAGCGTGAGGAAGCAGATCGGAATATTTCGCATCAGATTCCGTGTGCAGCAGCCTGAAGCATTGTAGCATCCCGCACCACTGTTTGCAGCCCCCACCTTGTTTACCTTCTCCTTTGTGTCCCTGCCACATGCTTCTGTTTTTGTTTTGGTCTTCCTGGTCCCTCCGCCCCTTTGCCCCTCCCCTCACCTGAGTCAGAGCTGTTGCCCTGCCCTGTAATTGTTTCCAGGTGTTCCTTGTTGGTCTCTGCCCCAGTATGTCTCCCGCTTGTGTCCTTGTGTTGTCAGATTCCGGTGTAGTGTATTTATTCCGAGATGGTTTTCCTGTGAGCTTCCTCTTTATTCGGAGTTTTTCCTCGCCGCCGCCAGTATGAAATTCCTGGTTCACACTTCTGCCCCTCCTTTTCCCCATTGTCTTCCAACACATCCCATAAATGTACAGTGGCTCCTCTGCTACAGTGAACTCGAAGATACAGCTGTATGCAGAAGCTTTACAGCCTCCTGGTCAGTTCCCATGCCGTACTGGTTCTCTAGGGAAGGATGAGTGGGCCTGTCTGTACCGAGGACTGTTTTCAGGCTCTGGATTAATCAGTGTCCGATGCACATGTTGGCAGCACCTCCATGACCAGTGTGGATCTCCAGGCTAGCTGTTTTTCTAGCTTCCCTTTCTTGGCTCCAGCTACCAGGCCCACTAGCCTCCCTCTCCTAGCCTCTCTTAGTGGCCGGCTAGGAGGCTGGGAACAACGCATGCCCAGGTTGATCAGTCCTTTATGGCAGTGGTGTAACTCATGGTAGGAGTGACATACACCACAGCCCAGGTAAGAGTCCAGTACATGTGTGATGGTCAGGTACTGTGTCATAGGTGTATTAAAAGTCATTTAGTTTATGTTATTGATTTTGGTTTATTCGTATAAAGGCTCTTGTGTTGAAGAGTGGAATATGAGTGGAGTGCCGTCAGCGCCGTCCTGCATGATGCTCACCGTCTCTGTTCTCTGCTTGCACACACGTGCACACCGACACACACCTTGGGTTACCGCTGAATGGTGCATTAATGTGTGTGCCTGCGGGCCATTGGGGTGCATTTGAAATTCCGATTGGAGACGTTCAGAAAATGATAAATGTGTTTATTCACTCACGGGCAAAGAACATGGAACAATTACGGGAGATTAACAGCAGGGGGGACAACAATATATGTTTTCTGTCCTTCCTCATTTCACACAGGTACACACTGCTACACTTGCTCATAAATATGTGCTCCCGTGCAAAAAATAATAATAATAAACAAACAAGAAAATAAATAAATAAATAAAAAAAATAAGATGAGCCCAAAATGCAATGGCTTTTGAATAGACCCCAGATTTAAACCCTATAGAGAACATTTGGTCTCACATTCAACACAAAGCAGGCTTGGCAGTGTTGGAACTGTTTGGAGCTGGCGGGAACAGTAACGGCTGTGTTCAGACTGCAGGCAGATCGGATTTGTTTCTCAAATAATCAGATCTTTTGAGAGGACTGTCCGCACTAATGGCATAGGGGTTAGTAACTGCACAGCCCCACCACACTTTACAGATGGGGGAGCAGTCAAGAAGCGAGCGATCATGTTGGACGGTTCTCCCAGCAACACTCCACGTGAGCGGACAGCTGCTGTGTGGTTCACATATCAGATATAATGTTTTGGTGACACTATTTCAGCCCTGCAATGCAACACCGAAGTGATCATACCGTAAACATGTGAGGCAGATGTTGTACGCTGTCGTACGTTATTGCAACAGATTATGATGATCATATTTCCAGTAATTAAGAACACATGCCATCTTGTGTGCTTTGGGGCATCGACCCAGCACGGCGGATTGAACCATCGACTGATAAACAAGTGCCTTAGCAGAGTCAGGTGTGCTAGACTAGCATGTAGACCCTCACCTCACGAGAGAGAGAGAGAGAGAGAAGGAGGGAGAGAGAGTGAGAGAGAGAGAGAGAGTGAAAGTGGGAGAGAGGGAAAGAGAGAGAGAGAGAGTAAAAGAAAGAGGGAGAGAGAGTAAAAGAGAGAGAGTGAAAGAAAGAAAGAGAGAGAAAGAATGAGAGAGAGAGATTGAAAGAGAGAGAGAGAGAGTGAAAGAGAGTGAAAGAGGGAGAGAGAGAGAGAGTGAAAGAGAGAGAGAGAGAAAGGGAGAGAGAGAGTGAAAGAGGGAGAGAGAGGAAGAGAGAGTGAAAGAGGGAGAGAGTGAAAGAGAGAGAGAGAGAGGGAAAGAGAGAGAGAGTAAAAGAAAGAGAGAGAGAGAGTGAAAGAGAGAGACAGAGAGAAAGAGAGAGAGAGTGAAAGAG
>JAMWET010007630.1:15000-27500 GCA_024036415.1 Prochilodus magdalenae | reverse complement strand
AGCCACAAACCGGCGGATGCCATCAAATGAATCAGTGATTAGACTAGCAAATTCCATAATCAAAGCAGTAATTGGACATGAGATCTATATTGTAGTGGTATAGTAATCTTAATTCTGACACAGTGGGTGGACCTAAGACATAAAGACGTTCACAGATTACGCCAGGACATTAGGACGTCCACCTTTAATTCCAGTGCAGGGCATGGAGCGAACCCTGTCACATTCACATGAGTTTTGATTTAAGTCCTTCAGTACATCATTCTTACAGTAGAGCGGTTTCTCCTTTCCGCTTATGGAGCAGTGGTTGGACCTAAATGCTTCATCTCAGCACTTTCATTCCAGTAATGCAACAGGGACTGGACCTAACGGTTTGCTGCAGTACTGCATGGTCTTAATTACAGCGGCAGAGTAGCGGTTGGACTTAAGTAATTCATTGCAGTAGTAATGAAGCAGCAATTGAACCTAAGTGCTTCATTATAGGACTGCAGTGCCTTGATCTCACTAATGAAGCAGTGACTGGCCTTACGGGCTTAATTACAGTGCTTCGGTTCCAGTAAAGAAGCGTAAAGTGCTTTGTCACGGCTCTGCATTACGTAAATTCCAGGAACACAGCGATCGCTTCATTACAGTGGTGTCTTGATTCCAATAATAAAGTAGCGATTGGACCTATTAGCTCACAGGACGGCATAGATCAATTAATCCGCCCAGTGATCCAGTGGTTATACCTAAATACCCCTCCAGGCCACACAGATGCAGGTCACTTAAGATCTTTTACGATACACTGCACACACTGTACCATGTCGGAGTTAGCGGGAGTGCTGGGGTGGTTCAAACTGACAGTTTCTGATGGTGGGATGTGATTGCTTGCACTAACCCAGCTTATATACGATGCTGCGGTCCAATGTCGGTCTTTACGTTTAAAAGTCTAGGCTTCCAGCCATTTGAACCACCATCTGCAGCTTCATTAGACTGGTTTAGCCATCTGCACATTCATGAGGCTTTGTTTTGGTTTCACTCTGAACATCTCAACTGCATTTAGCCAGTGAGCAATATGCAGAACTGTATGATTGGATCAGCCGCTCGCATGGATTGACTTCCATAGGTTGTAATACAGCTACAATCCAAGCCCTTCATGAACACAGAGATGCTAAAGCCTCACTATGCTCACTCTATGGAGCAAACAAAGTCACACATAAGCCGATCTCATGATGACCCTTTCAGGCTGTGGCTTCACTGGCAGCTTGTTACAAACACTGGAAGCTACAGCACACGAGACGGAGTCAGTGCCCTCATCTGTTGTGTGTCGTTGCTGGCAGGTAAGCAGTCAAAGAACAGCTCACAAGGGGTTGGTGTTACTGACCTGAATACTGCTCAGAGACAAACAAACATCCAGCCTGCACCTGCTCCAGCACGTGCACAAGTGGGAATTCACTTCACTAGTTCTTCTGAATGAATCCGAAGTGCTAAATTAGAACAGTAGATAGCGCTCTGCTTAACGCTGTAAGCCACACATGAAGACTTAGCTCCTGGGTCTTCTTATGGTTTTTGAACATTGCTGTCTTAATTCCATTCTCACTGATAGTGTTCAGTTTGATTGTTGATGGTAACCCTACTAATGCCCAAGAAGGTTTGCCTGTGGGTGTAGTATAGGTAACCATGGCAGGTCTGGACGGTTGTGCCGCTTTTTGTCATTCTCAGAAAGGACACTAAAGATCTAACCAACATTGTACTCGCCTTCAGTGTGCACAGCTCCGAGATGTTCACGAGTTGTTTCCTTCGATTCCAAGCCAGGTCTCAAATTTCTAGGTGGGAGTAAGAGCTTAATTAGAGGTCCATGTTTGAGTAAAGTTTCAAGGCTCTGAGTTGAGTCAGTAAGTCTTAATTTCGAGTCAAGTCTTGAGCATCTGCAGTGCAAATCTAAGTCAAGTTGTGAGTCTCTGGGGTCTGAGCAGGGTCACTGGTGTCGTGAGTAGGGTCACTGGGGTCTGAGCAGGGTCACTGGTGTCGTGAGTAGGGTCACTGGGGTCTGAGTAGGGTCACTGGTGTCTGGGTAGGATCACTGGGGTCTGAGTTGGGTCACTGGGGTCTGAGTAGGATCATTGGGGTCTGAGTAGGATCACTGGGGTCTGAGTAGGGTCACTGGGGTCTGAGTAGGATCACTGGGGTCTGAGTAGGGTCACTGGGGTCTGAGTAGGGTCACTGGGGTCTGAGTAGGATCACTGGGGTCTGAGTAGGATCACTGGGGTCTGAGTAGGATCACTGGGGTCTGAGTAGGATCACTGGGGTCTGAGTAGGGTCACTGGGGTCTGAGTAGGATCACTGGGGTCTGAGTAGGGTCACTGGGGTCTGAGTAGGATCACTGGGGTCTGAGTAGGATCACTGGGGTCTGAGTAGGATCACTGGGGTCTGAGTAGGATCACTGGGGTCTGAGTAGGATCACTGGGGTCTAAGTAGGGTCACTGGTGTCTGAGTAGGATCACTAGGGTCTGAGTAGGGTCACTGGTGTCTGAGTAGGGTCACTGGGGTCTGAGTCGGATAACTGGGGTCTGAGTAGGATCACTGGGGTCTGAGTAGGGTCACTGGTGTCTGAGAAGGATCACTAGGGTCTGAGTAGGGTCACTGGTGTCTGAGTAGGGTCACTGGGGTCTGAGTAGGATCACTGGGGTCTGAGTAGGGTCACTGGGGTCTGAGTAGGGTCACTGGTGTCTGAGTAGGATCACTGGGGTCTGAGTAGGGTCACTGGGGTCTGAGTAGGATCACTGGGGTCTGAGTAGGGTCACTGGGGTCTGAGCTGGATCACTGGGGTCTGAGTTGGATCACTGGGGTCTGAGTAGGGTCACTGGGGTCTGAGTAGGATCACTGGGGTCTGAGTAGGGTCACTGGAGTCTGAGTCAAGTCTTTGGTTTGGGGTAAGTCCGAGTTGATTGTCTGTTGTCTGAGTGAAGTCTGTAAGATGCAAGTCTGAATCAAATTTCTAGGTGGCTAGTACATGTAGAGTCTCTCGAGTCTGATTCCGTGTTGAATTTCTGAGGTGCAATCCTGTCGAGTTTCTGGGGCGGGAGACCGAGTCAACATTCTGAGGGGCTAGTACAAGTTGAGCCTCTGTGGTTTGAGTCTGAGTTGAATCTCTGAGGTACACAGTGAGAGTTTTGGGTTTCTGAGGTTTTATTCTGAAGAGTGTTGAGTCTCAGGTCTCTGTGGTTCGAGTATGATAGGGGTCTTCTGAGGTGTGGATCCCAGTTGAGGGTCTGGACTTGATTCCACACAGATTTGGACTTGATCCCAGGTGTCAGAATGACTAGCGTAGCCTAGTGTAGGTAGCATTAGCTCTCCAAATTTGCCTGCGAAGGTCAAATATGATATTTGGTACTGTAGTCTCTTGGAATCAGATTTGAGGTTAGCGCTGTGCAATTAAGTCCCCATCTCTGGGGCAGTCCAACCATACCAAACCTCTGCAGCACCACACCATGTTATAGAAGCCCTGGAGTGTACTGGTTTGTTTACTGAGCATGTAAAAACTGGTCTTTAATAAATAGGGATGTTTTGCTGATTTTTTATTTTTTTTTGTTACATCACTACCTTCATGTCCAACACATCAAAGCCCTGAAAAAATCCCCCACAATCCCAGATTAAAGCACTCGGAGAAACTCCAACTCATCTGCATAAGTTTACACAGCACTTTTCCTTAATGCAAAACCCTTGCTCATGACTTAGCAGATACCTTCACTCCCACAGCTACCACTGCTACCCGGACCCCCCACCCCACCACACACACACACAGACAGACCCCTGTTACTCTCTATAATAAGTTACCCTCATCACACACTGATCACCCTTCTCGGAGACATCGCTCACAGCCCCACGCTGTCAGAAAGGGGCGGAGCCTCCACTGCAGCATCTGCCACTGAGCGTGAGGCGGATTTGAATAATTCCCAGAATGCCAAGCAGGGGGTCTGGGAGTGTCAGCCTGTATTCCTCCAAACAGCAGCTGACTGATGGGAAGGAAATGTGTATGTGTGATGGTGAAGCTGCTGGCGGCTCGGAGCGCTGAACGCTGATTAACGAGCGCCGCTCACACTCAGCGGAAGCGGAAATTAAGTATTTGAGCTTAAGTGGGACATTTGTCAAATCCCTGCAGGGTTTAGGGCGGGGCTGCCTTTTTTCCGCTGTAGCAACACAAAGCCAGAAACTGCAACACAGGCCTGTAGCCGTGGCGGAGCGTCTGGGTTTCCAGGGTATGCGATTGCTTATGGCCCATGCTTTGGTGGGTGGAGGTAGAAGCTCTGCAGCATTTAGAAAAGAGGCGCCACATGCCGCATGAGCTGTGCAGCAAATTATGATAAAGAACTGAACCAAAATATGAATTATACAATTTCTAGATGTTAATCGTGAAGTGAAACACACACTAGTGAATACACACTCTAGGGGGCAGTGAGCACACTTGCCCAGGCTGGTGGGCAGCTGTATCCACGGCACCCGAAGCGCATTTGGAGGTTAGGTACCTAACCAGGAATCAAACCAGCCACCCTCCGGTCGGGTTGGTTCCCTAACCTCCAGCCTACGACTGCTCCCCATGGTGTGTATGCGGCTTGATTAGTTTATCTGTGTGGAAGCACACGTGGCAAATGGTTCTACGTTCTAATTTGGTTCTAGATCTTTTAACAAATCCAACACAGCCTTTTATGGGGTGTCTAACAATTAGGCAAAACAATGAAATGATGTAACAGACATTGCTGTGAATTTACCATCTGAAAAATGATTGTCTGCACAACCTGGTTACAAACAATGATGATGCCCAGTATAAGGTGGCATTTGCACTCACCCTGCCTTTCACAGTGTCAGGATTTAGCTAGACTCCATTAAATAAACAGGGAAGGTAAATAAAAAACAAATAAATAAAGATTTTTTCTTCTGTTGATTCAGAACTATGTGAAATCAGACTACGTATCAGTTTGAGCCACACTCACTGATTGCTAAGAGGTGTATCAAATCAAGCACATCGCCGTGCACGACACCTTTGTCAGTTTGTCAATGTGTGCCCTGTTAAATCAGCCTTGGTCGACTCTAAGTGCTGTCATTGTGCTCAGCCATGAAGCAATAGACCATGCAAACGTCCTCTGGTTCATCACTCAGTGTAGTTTGTGAAGTTTGGTGGTGGATAAATATTTGTAGTGTATTTGCTTTCTGTTTCTAGTTATATTAGTCCTTATTAAATACATACTATGCCTTAAATGTTCCTCAAACCGTTGCTTATCATGTATTTTACCGTGTTTTTTAATTATTGGCACCCCTAATGACAAGTTTACGTACAGCCAAAGTCAATATCATATTTGATTTGGGAAATACCTTTCTTTTCACAGCTCCTGGTCTCCCGTAACTCAACTGACATCTATATATTTCCCTTTGGTACAAATATGAGGTTACTCACATGCTCAGTGCTGTTATTCTTGCTAGAGTACTCATCAGCAAATATGAATATTTTTGAAACCTGTGTTTTCAAAACTAAAACAACTATCTAGATGTTTTGTGTTATACCTGAACACAAATTACAAATACACTGCTCAAAAAAATAAAGGGATCTCAATGGGAAAAAAATCCTGCAGAATATCTTTCCTCATATAGACTGGGTAATGTGTTAGGAACGAAAGGATGCCACATTGTTTGATGGAAATGAAAATGATCACCCTACAGAGGGTTGAATTCAAAGACACCCTGAAAATCAAACCGAAATTCCATTGCAGCAACTCAAAATGGTACTCAGTAGTTTGTATGGCCCCCACAGGCTTGTATGCAACGTGGGGGCATGCTCCTAATGAGACGACGGATGGTGTCCTGGGGGATCTCCTCCCAGATCTGGACCAGG
This sequence comes from Prochilodus magdalenae, assembly GCA_024036415.1. NCBI lineage: Eukaryota > Metazoa > Chordata > Actinopteri > Characiformes > Prochilodontidae > Prochilodus > Prochilodus magdalenae. Next base: position 21,637 of record JAMWET010007630.1, on the reverse strand, counting down.
GCATCACTGAGCTCCTGGACAGTCTGAAGTGCAGCCTGGTGGCGTCGGATGGACCGAAACATAATGTCCCAGAGGTGTTCTATTGTACTTTTATACGCTAAAGGCGAGCCGGTGGGCCAGTCAGTGGTATCAATTCCTTCATTCTCCAAGAACTGCCTGCATACTCTCGCCACATGAGGCCGGGCATTGTTGTGCACCAGGAGGAACCCAGGACCCACTGCACCAGCGTAGGGTCTGACAATGGGTCCAAGGATTTTATCCTGATAGCTAATAGCAGTCAGGGTGCCGTTGTCTAGCCTGTAGAGGTCTGTGCGTCCTTCCAGGGATATGCCTCCCCAGACCATCACTGACCCACCACCAAACCAGTCATGCTGAATGATGCTGCAGGCGGCATAACATTCTCCACGGCGTCTCCAGAGCCTGTCCGTGTGATCTGTCACATGTGCTCAGGAAAACCTGCTCTCATCTGTGAAAAAGCACAAGGCGCCCTGTGGCGGATCTGCCAATTTCTGGTGTTCTGTGGCAAATGCCAGTCGAGCTCCACAGTGCTGGCCCAGTGAAGCACAGGGCCCACTACAGGAGGTCAGGTCCTCAGGCCACCCTCATGAGGCCTGTTTCTGATTGTTTGGTCAGACACATTCACAGCGGTCGGGCTCTGGCAGTGCTCATCTTGTTCCTCCTAGCACAAAAGAGCAGATACCGGTCCTGCTGAGGGGTTAAGAACTTTCTACAGCCTTGTCCAGCTCTCCTAGAGTAACTGCCTGTCTCCTGGAATCTCCACTGTACTCTTAAGACTGTGCTGGGAGACACGGTAAACCTTGTGGCAATGGCACATATTGATGTGCCATCCTTCAGTAGTTGGACTACCTGTGCAACCTCTGTAGGGTCCAGGTACCGCACCATGGTACTAGTAGTGACGCTGACCCAAATCAACTGCAGAACTAGTGAAGAATCAGTGGGAAAGATGAGGGGGGGGCAAAGCGTCAATGACCTCGTCCTTTTAAACCACCCTCATTTTGGCCTGTGTCTCATTGTTGCTCCATCTACTGCACTAGTGTTAATTTTATTAACACATCAAAGCAGCTTGAAAAGGAGGTAGGACGGCCACTCCCTACTACTTAACTGACCAGATCAATATCCCTGAGGTGGAACTGAGTTGATGCTATACTCTGATTAAAAAGTGTTCCCTTTATTTTTTTTGAGCAGTGTACATACATAAACTGTTTAACCCTGAAATTTCACTTATCATTTGTGCTGGCGGTTAGCTGTCGACATAGTTTGTACTGTGATCATCAATGATTAATTGGGCTAAACCGTCTTGTTCAGGATCAGAGGTAATGTGGCACGGCAGGCCAGCGGGTAGCAGGTGCCTCATGATGAGCAACAAAACATATCGAAGCTTTAAGCAGGGCGACTGCACTGCACATGGCTACTGATGTCATTGGGGGCCACGCAATACATTCCATTTCTAGTGGACTTACGAGACAGGTGGACCGAGGGTAGAAGTACAAGGTAATAAAGTGGACAGGAAGTGTTGGAGTGTTTCCTTCACACTGGAACTAAAAGCTCCTGCAGTCACAGAGCAGGAAGGATTCGATGGGGATGTTCTGTGGCTTTTCGCCTGATAACCTCCCTGAAATTGGTGGTTGTGAATAATGGATTGGGCACCTCTGGTCTCCGCTGTGTCTTTTTACATTGGCTGAGTGGTATCATGTGTTTCCTCTGGTTGCAAAACTAGTGTAAGAAGCTGAAACACACTCTCAGGTATTGAGAGGAGTGTCTGGAGGAGCGGAAAGAATATCCTTCTGGGTGTCTCGCACTGGGAGCGGAGGCAGTGTGTATAAGCGTGTGAGATCAAGTGTGTGTGTGTGCAGGTGTGTCTCAGTACACTGGCCATCGAAAACCTGGGAACACCCGGCCAAACTTGTGAAGTAATATTTGATAACTGCAGATACTACATAAGCATAATGGTGCACCGTGTGCTGCTGTAATCATCCTGAATACTGTACAGAGTTCCAGATCTATAGATTGCACAACCTTCCCTTAAAGTCATAATTCAAGTGAACAACATTTCCATCCAACATTTTCCCTTGTCTGACTAAAGGACAGTTCCAGTGGTCATATAGTGGAACCCCCATATATGTCCCCCATATAGTGGGTCATATAGCGGGTCATGTAGCGGCTAAACGCTGTAAATGTCATATAGTGGATAATTGGTAGCACTTTATTTGGAGCCTGCTACATAACTGTGACTTAATCATGGCATAGAGATGTCATAGCAGATGCCATAGCAGATGCCATAGCAGATGCCATAGCAGATGCCATAGCAGATGCCATAGAGATGCCATAGCAGATGGCATAGAGATGTCATAGCAGATGCCGTAGCGATGTCATGGCAGGTGTCATAGCAGATGCCATAGAGATGTCATAGCAGATGCCGTAGCGATGTCATGGCAGGTGTCATAGCAGATGCCATAGAGATGTCATAGCAGATGCCATAGAGATGTCGTAGCAGATGTCGTAGCAGATGTCATAGCAGATGCCATAGCAGATGCCATAGCAGATGCCATAGCAGATGTCATAGCAGATGCCAAGCAGATGCCATAGAAATGCCATAGATATGCCATAGCAGATGCCATAGTAGATGCCATAGCAGATGCCACAGAGATGTCATAGCAGATGCCATATGCTGCTTTTGTTCAGTAATATGTCATGTAGCCATCACTCGTAATTGTCATGGCACATAGTCAGCGTCATTGTCTTGTCTTGCCTTGACTGGATCTAATAGATGTTCTAAAGCTCCTCCTCCTGTTAGTTCTGTCTTTCTCTTCATCCTTGAGCCTGGTTCCTCTGGCTTGCTCAGGGGAGGCTTGGACCCGGGAGCCTGCTGCCCCCATCTACAGTGAGGAGGACGATAGGAGATGCTTTAGAACCGCACACTTTAGTTGATTCCTGTGTTTTTCAAATTTCAAAGCCTCCAAGCCCAAAATCTTTTTGGAAGAGTTCCAGGAAGGAAGCTTTAGGTGAAGTCACAAAATGTGATTTGAACTACAGGATGGAATTGCGGTCCTGAACCTCCTCATCCCTCTTCACAAAGAAAGGGACTGCAAGCAAAGATCAAACATGTGACGGATCATTGATGTTTTGGGTTGCCTTTGAAAATCAGTGGCTTAATGAATTCTGCTGGATACCAGATGCCAGAGAGTTGAACCCAAATCTGCCTGCCTTGGCTGTGGGTGAACCGTTTGTTAAGGTAATGACCCCAAACAACATCAAACTCCACACCGCAGTGGTTGCGGGAACACAAATTCAAGGTTATGCAATGACATACTCAATTTCCAGATTTTTACCCAAGAGGGCATTCCACAAACGATGACTTGAGAATATCAGTTATTCATTCATTCTTTTATTCATCTGGGGTTTTTTTTATCTGAAAAAAAAATAAGAATATAAACAAACTGGAAATGGTCTGCTTAGAGAAGTGGTTCAAGTGTTCTTCAACTTACAGATCAACGTACACTCTGTTGTTCTCACCGGAGGGAGGGTTTCCAAATTATTTTAAATGGGAGGGACGGTATATTTTTGGGGGACAAAAGTTTTTCTTCCTATACAGTGCAGTTACTGTAGGTTGTTTGTATAATCAATATATTGATTTTAGTCCATTTTCATGAAGGGTACCTGTAATTCTGGAGTTGTCTGTGTGTCAATGTTTGATGTTAAGTGTCCTGTAGTTAGCTTTGATGACAAACATTACCTTACTAGATCTGGCATTATCTGGGCTTGTGACAGATCATCATCTAAACACTCCACAGAGGTCCAGATTTTAAAAATTGCCCATATAGTCATAAGTGGACAAAATTTCATCCTTGATTTTCTGACCTTGCTGACCTTTACCATGTGGTAAACATGTACTGTTACACATGCTCACTACACACTGTTTAGCTGACTGGTTACTGGTGATTTCTAAATGTATCTGTCTAACATTAAACTGAATATATTAAACCGTATGATATTTGCCATCACATGTTTCAAGTACTGCTTAACCAATAAATCTTTACTTTCTAAATGTAATCTAATTTTAGTACTCAACTATTACGCCATAAAAATGCTTGTACTTTGTGCTTACAGGGTCTCGACTCATCACACATTTCATAATTAACAGTTTAACTATATTAACAGTTTATAAACCAGGGAAAAATTAAAAATCATTAATGAGCTTAAAAGGCTTTACATCCTGTATCTGAAGCAGACAGAGGCAGAATGGAAGCTTCCTGTGGTTTTAGGGCCAACTGTAACTCAGTTGAGCTGCTGTTTAAGAACAGTGGCTTCTCAACACATAACGCTCCATATATGGAAAATAAACAGCAAATCCAGACAATGCACCGTGTTTATGAACAAGTCTACTGAAGACCACCTATTTAGCTTACAGCAGTTAAACTGTACTATAAAACTATTAATAAACATGTAGCTACTGTTATGCTTTCTTAATGTTCGTTAAGCATTGCAGCCATTGTAACATAAGGGATTACTTCATGCTATCTAATGCATTACTTCATGTTAGTTACTCAACACTTAACATAGTGTTAATAAGTGTTAATATGGCGGAGAGTCAGTTGACGTATAGTTTATCTGGAACATTAGACAGTACAGACTGGTACACCTGGTCGCCTTTACGCGCTGTGCTGTCCCGGGCTCCACTGCAGCCTTCCAAAAGAAGTTTTACCTTTTCGGATGTCCCCAAACTTTTGATAAGCAGGGTGTGGCGGGGGGGAGTATTAATGTCCCCCTGAATGACCTTGCCTGCACTAACAGTGGTAATGTGAGCAGCTGTGTGTGGCGTTTTGGCTCTGCTGTGGCACTCTGGTGAGTGTTTGGGTTTCCTCCGGCTGCGTTAGAGATCCTCAGGGCCTAATGCTTCTCCGGGCTGGCCTGGGTCCAGCGTTAGCGGGGTATCATTACCCACAATGCCGCACTCCAGACTCGCCTGAGCAGGTCCGGGATCAGTCGATAGAAGCCAATTTAGAAAAGCAGCCAAGTCTGCAGAAACCATGAGGCAATGGCGGAAATAAAGACGGATACACAATCTGACGCCAGGGCACATTTTCACGGGTTATTTGTCGTCCAGGGGAAAGGAGAGTGGATGAGGAAGAGAAGGGGAGAAGTGAGGAGGAAAGAGAGAGAGAGAGAGAGATACAGGTATGTGAGAAGGAAGGAATAAAGCAAATACCAGAGAGAAGTACATTAATAAATTGGTGCTGTTAGGCCAAAAAACGGTAACCGCAGTTCAATGCATGTATAGAGAGTACACCCAGACATTTTGGGACAACAGCACTAACCCATTCTTTGGGAATTATGTCAACAAAAATGGAGATATAAAGTTTTGTTTGGGGAGTGCAGAAGTACTTCATTTATTATTTTTTTGACTGTTAGGTTACTAAAGTACCGTGTTCATGAAAGCGTTTCGTTTTCCAAAGTTAGGAAAAAGCAGGAGACTGTGTACAAGAACAGAAAATCCCACCTGAGCCTAATAAATATCATACGTATGATGGGCTATATCTAATTCTCCAGTGTGTCCATGCTTAGACTTTGATAGAGCTTTGATTCAGCTCTTCTACATATCCAAAGTTCAGTTTTAAAAGTTGGTTGCATTTTCTGCTTCTTATGATCCAAATAATCCAGAACACATTCAGTGATGTTAAGCTCTGGACTCTGGGGTGGTCAGTCCATTGTTCTGAGAACACCAACAGCTTCTTTGATTTCTTTCGTTTCTCATATCCGTCTATCCTGTATATCTCGGGGGTCCTTCCATGTCCATCTTGGATTGATACATTTTTTAAGGCAATTCAATATATATATCAGGGTAAAAATGTACGGAGGGTGTGGAGGAATACCTGAGGGTTTGGAATAAGGCTGTTGGCCGCATTTTTTGAAAAAATACATTTTTTTATTCGACCTCCCTCATGCAAGTGCAGGGTCTTGTATTGTCAGATAGTTCTCCTATTATACCAAATAAATAGTCTGATTAATTAATAATAATAATAATAATAATAAGTAAACTTTTATTTATAAAGCACTTTTTAAACAACCTGCATTGACCAAAGTGCTGTACATAAAAATAGCTAATGATTACACATGAATGCATACAACTAAAACAGATCAAAGAAATCAGATAAATAACATATATTAAATAATAACATAACATATATATTTTTATTTAAAAAAAATAAAAATGATAAGGCATAGATTAAACAACTATGAAAACACCTCATGTTACCACAGTTTTATTTTTATTATTATTATTGTTGCTATTATTATTATCATTATTATTATTATTAATTGTATTATTAGTATTATGAGTATTAATACTATTAATATATGTTATATAAATTATTAATTGTTATTATTATTGTCATTATTATTGTTGTTATTATTATTAGTATTGATATTATTATTATTATTATTATTATTAATGTTAACAATTAATAATAATTAATAATAATAATACTAATAATAATAACAATGAAAAAACATAAGTATAATACAAATATTATTATTAATATTATTAATCATCATCATCATCATCTTCATAAAGTACAGATCCCCACAAACCCTTTCACTCCATTATATTCACTCAACC
>JAMWET010007630.1:0-12500 GCA_024036415.1 Prochilodus magdalenae | reverse complement strand
TTGCGGGTGTGGGTGCGGGTGTGTGTGTGTGTGTGTAAGGCTGTAGTGTGTTTGGATATGGGGTCGTGCCCTTGACCTGTGGGCAGAATCACTGCTCACTACATATGCCAGTACACACCCAGCAGAATTAATCACACAACCGTCCCTGCTGCTCAGCGAGCGAGTGGAACAGAGAGAGAGGGAGAGAGAGAGAGAGAGAGAGAGAGAGAGAGAGAGACAATGGAGAATAATGGAGAAGACCCCCAGACCATTATTGCTTCTCAACCGTAAGTTCACCGTTGACTCTCCTCATTCAGGCATTTAGCTTTCCCAGTTTCTGACCCAGGTTTGTTTCGCCAGGCTGCCAAACAGTGACCTGTGATTCTTCTGTCCAGAAAATCCCTTTCCACTGGTCCAATGGGGGCGTGCTTTGCACCACTCCCAAATGACCCTAGGGGTTGCACATTACTTTGACTTTACTGCTTGGTGATGGTGCCTGTGACACCAGCAGCATGGGCACCTTGGAGAAAACAGTAGGTCTGTACTGCTGGTTTCCTGGAGTCAGTTACTTTCAGTATCACCTGAATGCCGTGTGAGTCTGACCCAGGTGAGTATAAGGTCCATATATCCGGTTCCAATCCAGGATATGTGACACTGTACTGATTTGTGGTGACCATTCCTTTCTCCTGTGGTTCATGATGTCATCAGCAATTTGTCGGCATCAACTCGGCTTTGTCCCTAAGATCTTCCTGGAAACCCATCCCAGAAACTCCCAGTGAACAGTTGTTGTGCTGATGTGGCTCACAGAGGGAGCTTGGAAGTTACGAGTGAGGGAAGTTACAAGGACAGTGCGCAGTCGCACAAATAGCTGCACCCACAAGGAATCAACCGACAGGAAGGAACTTGGAGTGTAGGTTGACTTAGCTAATGGCTAACTGGCTAATGATTCTGGGTTCATGCTCGGCCACACGTGGACAAGGATGAGCCTTATCCCTGTACCCGACTGACCCGACAGCCAACGATTACAGACATCCAGGGAACAGTGATGTCCACCGAGTCATCCTGTTAGTGCAGCACCATTGACAGATGGCTGCACAATGAGGACTACATGCACGCACACCGTTAAGACGACTTCACGTCACCACGTCAACATCACCAATGGCTGCAATAGTGTTGTGCCAGACTGTCATGGAGTAACTCAGAGCGGCAGTGGGTCATCTTCAGGTACAGGAATCCGTGTGTGTAGGCATCGTGGTCATCACCAAGATGGTTCGTTATGATGTGCTACACGTCCAGAAGGCCTGGTGTCCCTCCACCTCCACCCCTACCGCACCATCTGCAGGAACTGTGTGAGGATATTCAAGCTGCATAGGATGGATTATCACAGGACACCATGAGGAACCTCTACAGCTCCATACCGAGACGCCTGGCATGTTGGGTTAGCCAACACGGCGGCCCAACACCGCCATACTGAGAGACAGACTTCTGTATGTGTAGCTCAATAAATATTGATCATATCAGTCTAAATTTATCATCAGTTATTGATCCTGGTCACCTTTATCTTCCTTCCCAACATCACCGCACTCCCACACCTCCTTCTGGGTGAGACAATACTGTTTATATAGATGTAGTTAGAAGTTGCATTAAAAGTTGCCATGCCAGTGCATTTCCCCATGCTGTCTCTCCATGCGCAACCCCCTGCATCCCCCAGCCCACCACCCCCAGCCCTCCACACTAAACTAAAGGGTGATAAAGTGTGGAGATTAAGGATGTCATTACCGCACATGCTGCTGTTTATCAGAGTGTCACCGCTTCTCAGTTTCATTTTCTATCCTCAAAGCTTTAACGACCATGTTAGCGGCTGTGTCAGGCATGCCGTACTATTCCTCCTAATAAACAGCCACCCCTTTAACTATGTCCCCTTATTATTCACCACCAGCACTGTGATCATTTATCTGATCAGGTTTTATCAACGTATCACACATGGAGGTCACGGTGGTCTATCACATCCCAAAAAATATGGTTCCTGTAGCAACAGAAGCCGATAAGAGACCACCTGCCCAGTCACAAGTACTTATTAATTATATCATTTGTTATTTCACATGACACTGAATTTTATTTTGATCACAAACACGAACTTGAGTTCTCGACATGTGGCTTTCACGTACAACTGACCGTTATGGCCACTTTTGATATGCTACAGTCATGGCCGAAAGTGTTGGCACCCCAATTTTCCAGAAAATGAAGTATTTCTCCCAGAAAATTATTGCAATTACACATGTTTTGTTATACACATGTTATATGTAGGCAAATTTTACATAATTTCACACAAAAATGGGCCGTACAAAATTATAGGCACCCTCAACTTAATATTTGGTTGCACACCCTTTGGAAAAAATAACTGAAATCAATCGCTTCCTATAACCATCAACAAGCTTCTTACACCTCTCGACTGGAATTTTGGACCACTCTTCTTTTGCAAACTGCTCCAAGTCTCTCATATTTGAAGGGTGCCTTCTCCCAACAGCAATTTTAAGATCTCTCCACAGGTGTTCAATGGGATTTAGATCCGGACTCATTGCTGGCCACTTTAGAACTCTCCAGCACTTTGTTTCCATCCATTTCTGGTGCTTTTTGAAGTGTGTTTGGGGTCATTGTCCTGCTGGAAGACCCATGACCTAGGACGCAAACCCAGCTTTCTGACACTGACACTTTATTTGTCCTATTCTTCAAACTTTGAGTTTTTGTTGCTTCGTGTCTTTTCACTTCACAGTGATGGCACTTCCAGTTGACCAGGGTAGCTTTAACAGAGCAGAAATTTGATGATATTGAATTGAATACATGTTGGCATCATGAGGTGGCATCATATAGTGTATAAGTCACTGAGCTCCTCAGATCGACCTGTTAGTAATGGATGTGGCAGAAATATTTAGTTTGGGTTTGGTCTTGGTACTGCCTGCTCAGAACCATATGGACATGTTAGATCTTATAATGGTTGACTGTGGCATCTCCCAGGCAGTGTAAACATCTCTGCCTCGGTGGCAGCAGTGAGCGACACTGCCCCCCTGTTCTTTCAATTGTGAATAAAAAGTGTAACACAGAGGACAAGCTGTCTGATGGTCATTTTAGAGATTTTAGAGATTACATTCAGCAGCTACTTAAACTTTCATCTTATGAGGCATAGATCCAGCACATGTACAGTCCACTATATCAACACTCAGCAGCACTAGCCTTTATCTGTAGATGGTTATCTAACTACTTCTGAAACTTTCAAAATAAATAAATACATAAATAAAATAAAAATAAAAAAATAATATATATAGTTCATTGTTGAACATTATTGTTGAGTGATAATTTAATAATTGTATAAAACTATTTAATAATTGTTTTCTTTAAAATAACCTTTATAATAAAATCTATGGCCATAAAGCTTTATAAAGATACACAGTGATGCCTCCACTCTAAATAGCATACTCTAATGTCAGTATAGCCACATAGCAGCTTAAAGCACTGTAAAGGTTAGGTAGAAGGAAACGGAATGCTACTGTATACTAAACCCATGTCATCTATGTGACAAAATGACTGCCCCCTGTAACAGTCAAATTTATGCTGTGCCTTTAAGAAAGGGGCGGCGTTGTATTTGCATATCCCTGTGTGGCCTCTGCAGAAGAAAACAGGAGAGTGGAGAAGAGAGGTGGTGTTGAGCGGTTTTCCTACCCCTCTCGTCTTTTATTTGTTTATACTCTCTGTAATGCTAGAGCTTAACTACAGTCATACTTATGTATCAGTGGACCGTTGTGGAGACTGATTTCAGTTAGTAACCGTGAATAGACGAGTATACTGGAGTACCCGCACTAACGTCTGTGTGGCTCAAGTGCTTCTGCTAACTCCTCTCCTCATGGCTAACCCGATGGCTCTCCCCCGTTATCCGGGCCGAAGCGTTACACCCCGTAAACCTAATAACTGGTGGTCCCGCTTTTGCCAGCAACAACAGCAATGGAATGTTTACGATACGTTTACGATAACCAGAAATTAGTCTTTTACATCTCACTGGAATGATTTCGGCCTCTCTTCCTTATAGAATTATTTCAATGTGGTTGCGTTATAGGGTTTGAGCATGAACTGCTCGTTTAAGGTCTTGGCACAAGACAAAACTCAACTGTGCTTAAGTTTAGGTCACAAACTGATGTATGGACGTTCTGCTACAGGATCTTCTGATCAAGAGCATAATGCATGTGTCCATCAGTTATGCAGTGGTAGCTTTATGCCATATGTAAAAGGATCCACATCTCCCGAATTCCACCTTTGACCCATCAGTCCACAGAATATTATACTCAAAGGTCATGGGGGTCATCTAGATGCTTTTTTGGCTAACACGAGACGAGCCTTGTTTTGGTCAGCTGTGCTTTGGCACATTGCAGCTCTCCTATGGATGCTGTTTTCGTTTAAATGTCCATCTGGGCTCTTTTGTGACCCTCCTTAATGAGAATGGGAGACATCAGTGTGCTCTTGGTGAAATGTGGATAGTCCAGAGACTCATGGGAAGGTTCACCCCTGTATCACATTTTTCCATGTGTGGATAGGCTTCAGTGTGGTCGTTGAGGTCCCAGAGCCTTAGCAATGGCTTTGTAAGATCCTCCAGAGTGGTAGATCTCAGTGGCTTTGTTTCACATTGGGTTTGAATCTCTGTAGAACGTGCCACCATGTGCTGCTGCTTTAGATCTTCTGGCTGCCTCTCTTTGCCAGGCAGTTTGTATTTGAGTGAGGTTTAGATTTAACCCAAATTGAACTCAATAGTCAAACTTAGCTAACACATCTTTGAATAGGTCAGATAGGGCTAAACACGATTTTTTCTTTATTACAAAAACAGAATTTTGTGTTTATCTTTGTCTAATACAAAAATTGCTAGACATTGGGATGGCGTGAATGTCGTTTTCCCAGCACTCTGTAAGTGAGTTGCTTGAGTTGTAGCAGAAATGAAAGGGAAGCCTTTTCTGCTTAGTCATTGGGTTATATAAGTGCTTATCATGTCCTCACATTCCAGCATTTCACCGAGCTCAAAAGAACACGCTGCGGTTACGTTCATTAGTAATCAGTCATGATTAATGTGGTAAAACATTCCTAGTCATTTACATATAAGTGCATTTAACTTGTTGAACAACAATCAAAAATGTAATTAATTACTGTCTGCACACTCACCGTCAACGCTCCACCTCGCTAATGCTTAGTCACGGTCCTGGTTATTTTCTGATTGCCGAGATGAATCATTTTCGGTGGTGGATCAATCTTAACCAATGGAATCAAACCCAGTGCTGTGTTACATGTGTACGAGCACTACCATACAAGTGTCGCTGCTGTACCGAGAATGATCCACCACCCAAGGAATATCTGGCCAGCGACAGTCCTGTGGTTGGAAACTGACCCATGATGAATGGGGCAGAGGGGGCCTGATAAATTGTGCATGACAACAGATGGGCTACTGTCATTCTATGAGGTAGGTGGAGCTCATAAACGTAGGGGTGATAGAATTAAAGACGTTGCGTCTGTTCCTTTTTTAACGGACTTTGTAGGATTGTAAATAGGATCGTTCTAGAATACCAGAGCAGATGGCAATTGTTTTTGAGAAGCGAAGAGATCCATCAGTCGTGTTTTGGCCAACTGCACTGCAGCATCAGCTGCAGGAGGGAACAAGTGGAAGGCCCTTCCTCTGGTCAGTTCATTGCTCCCTTCAAAGCTTTTGCCCAGCGTCTGTCGATCCATGCTGCACAATCACTCGCCCGCTAAATTGCTTTATTCGTCAATAGTTGAGCAGCCAAGTTTACGTCAATAACCCTCAGAGCGGGATTTTATTGACGCTCGCGATCTGAGGAGAGTCATTTCATTCTGACGTGGGGTCACCGTGTTGTCCAGTCCTTTTCCTGCCCAGGACAACTGAGCCTGATGGCCAGAGCCGTAATATTACTGATCTGCATCTTACAGTAAAGCATGTAAAGCCCTATTGGATTAGCTCCACCACAGGAGGGTCTATAATGTAATATGTGTGGGATTTAAATTGCTGATTCATTTAAGAATACAGTATCTGTGTAACGTATCCCACACCCCACTGCCTGGACTGAAACATCAGCTCGCAGAAGCGTTAAGCAACACAGCGCACTCAATAACAACATCAGATTAAGAAATGAATAGAAAAGTCCGTCCTCTAACAACGTACTGTTAACCACTCAGATTTAATCGCTCCACACTTGCTACTGTGAAAATTACACACACTGCAGATTCATACAGTGTTCAAATCACTGCACCATGGTTACCTTCAGACTGTAAAACGTAAAGCTTGAAAACATCGGAAAACTGGAAAACTACACACGTTTAAAATTCATACTGGATTAAAACTACTCCACAGTTACTACTGTCAGACTAAAACCTACACACGTTTAAAATTCATACTGGATTAAAACTACTCCACAGTTACTACTGTCAGACTGTAGAAACTACACATTTAAAATTCATACTGGATTAAAACTACTCCACAGTTACTACTGTCAGACTGTAGAAACTACACACGTTTAAAATTCATACTGGATTAAAACTACTCCACAGTTACTACTGTCAGACTGTAGAAACTACACATGTTTAAAATTCATACTGGATTAAAACTACTCCACAGCTACTACTGTCAGACTTAGAAACTACACACATTTAAAATTCATACTGGATTAAAATGACTCCACAGTTACTACTGTCAGACTTAGAAACTACACACGTTTAAAATTCATACTGGATTAAAATGACTCCACAGTTACTACTGTCAGACTGTAAAACCTACACACATTTAAAATTCATACTGGATTAAAACTACTCCACAGTTACTACTGTCAGACAGTACAAACAACACATTTAAAATTCATACTGGATTAAAACTACTCCACAGTTACTACTGTCAGACTTAGAAACTACACACGTTTAAAATTCATACTGGATTAAAACTACTCCACAGTTACTACTGTCAGACTGTAGAAACTACACACATTTAAAATTCATACTGGATTAAAACTACTCCACAGTTACTACTGTCAGACTGTAGAAACTACACACGTTTAAAATTCATACTGGATTAAAACTACTCCACAGTTACTACTGTCAGACAGTACAAACAACACATTTAAAATTCATACTGGATTAAAATGACTCCACAGTTACTACTGTCAGACTGCAGAAACTACACACATTTAAAATTCATACTGGATTAAAACTACTCCACAGCTACTACTGTCAGACAGTACAAACAACACATTTAAAATTCACACTGGATTAAAATGACTCCACAGTTACTGCTGTCAGATTTAGAAACTACACACGTTTAAAATTCATACTGGATTAAAACTACTCTGTAATCCCTGCTGTTGGACTGTGAAAACTCCACACCCTTTAGACTGATACTGGTTTTTTCTCATTTCTGCAGAATTGCGTTCACAGTGGGTGTACGATTAAAGACTGTAGCTCATCGGGTGATGAACAGTTCATCAGCCCTCCAGCCCTAATTCTTCACTGGTCAGGTTCTGAACACAGGACCACTGTTGACCAGATATGATTTGGGTGGCGGCTCATTCTCAGCATACTGAAGACACTGAGGGGATACCAGTGCAGAGTGGCTATGTGGCCAGAAACTGACCACTGATGAAGGGATAGGGGACGCCTTACACAAATTGTGCTTCAGTAGATTGGCTACAGCCTCTTGCTGTACGCTACCAAGGTGGCGCTCCACGGGAGACATGTCTGATAAAGTGGACAGGCACTGAATCCTTTGATGTTCAGTTGACTCATTAATGTCCTGGTATGTGAAGACATGATAAGCACTGAATGACAGAGTGGGAACTGCTTTCCTTTCAGTGCTGCCACAATCCAGAGCGCTTCATGAATGCACTATTTGTGTTTCTGCTTTGTGCCCATCGCCAATGAAACCTTCCACATGACAAAGAGAAGATTTGCCTTGAATGAATAGGTCTAATCACCGATGTGACAAACGACGGGATGTGTTTGACCAATTATCTTGTGCCTCTGCAGGGATCCGGTTTGTCAAGCTGGTATTTAACACTCGTCTGACACAGCGGGGTGTTGCCGGAGTCGTTTAGGGCCTTGTATTAACCTTTAAAAACACTTAACACCGCTTCACCTGTCAATGACATGACAGGGCAGGCTTAATGGAGGACATCCGCAGGTCATTAATGTAAGGACAGGGGAAAGTGTCAGATGTCCAGCCATTTTCAGCATGTCAATAGTGTTATTACCTCGGTCTCTCATGTTCTCTGTCAGAGCTGACTGCTATACTATTATAATGTATGTCCCCGAGGACAGCTATCACCAGACACCCCGCAATGATGTAACCTAAGGCCTTCGGAGTGGTGGATGTCATTACACCACTACAAAGACTTTCAGGCTTTGTAAGAATGCGTTGATGGAGTTGCTATGTTCATATGTCTGAATCGAGCCTGTATCATCTCACGAGTTTTATGGGCAACCCACTGTGGGACCACCCCAATTATGAGACCACCTAAACTGCTGTTTAGACAGGAAAAATAATAATAATGTCAAATGTGTCACTGATCATAATCCCAACACTGCCCATACCCTTCCTAAACATCCCCTCCACGTCCTTCTCTAGTCACTGTTCTATCTATTCACTATTTGGGTTGGGCTTTCAAGTAGTAAATCCATATCCACATTTCAGCTGTCTGAACTTCACTGGAGTACCTGCAAAGAGCAGACATGTGCTTTACAGGGAACAGTTGCATTGGTTGTTAGGTTTGCGTTAACTTGTGCTCTTGTTACTGTGTAATAACCTTGCTATAGTCACGTTTCAATCAAACAAAAAAAAAACAATGCACGTTTAGCAATGCCATGCCCAGCACAATGGCCATTAACCTACCCAGCATACCTAATGCATGTAAATGAGGTTTTTAAATAACCTTATAGCCACCTTGCCTAATCTTATTCAGAAGCCAGGTCCTTTACCAACTGACTACTGCTAACTCATAACCCTATAGAATTTTTCCTTTCTTTTTTTTTTTTTTTTGTATTTTGGACAGTTGCAACAAACATACAGTATGTTTTGTTTTGTTTGTTTTACAGACCCTAGGCTACCCAGATATTCAGGGTTTAGGTTTCAAGTTCTAAGACTCATGTGCACAAAGTAAAACGCAGTTGCACTGTACAATTAAATTCTTACCTTGCAATAGCTCCACTACAGGTAATTAAAAATTTCAATATAAATACTTAATTAAGTACCAAATAAGCAAACAGAAAAAGACTACAGGGACAAATGATTGTGTATATATATATATATATATATATATATATATATATATATATATATATATATATATAAATATGTATAATGTATAAATTAAGAAAATGTGCAATATAAATACTGAAGATATCTGAAAGATATATAGGAGCAGGACAGCAATTTGCATATAGTGAGCTCTTAGGGTACATGGGCTAATTGGATGTTTTCGCCTATGTTTCGTTTTTGAAAAAAATAGATAGTTTTATATTTTATAAAATTCTGAATATGTTTTTTGGTCCATACCTTCTAAAATGTTCACACAATGCACAGCGTAGCTTCCATTTTTAAACAGAGCTAATATATATATATATGGTTTTGTAGGAGGCCCACATGTTGTGTTGTGATATTTGGTCGATATATTCCGAAATGAAAGCGAACTGTATTGCATTGATGTCAATATTCATCAGTGTCTCATACTCGGCCTTTGAAGGACCTAATCCAGTATGTAGTTAACTAATGGAGTCAAATGATTGTTACTCACTGCCAAGACAGGAAAGCGTAGCCAGTTAGAGTTCATGCAAGGGTCAGCCAAGGCTGGGCTATGGTCACGTAAATGTCGACTCTAATGATTTGACGGAAAGCTATCCACGAGCCATGTCTGAAAGGGTGTGCGCGCGTGTTTCCTACATTGTAGTGCACTGTATCCTGCTGGATTTTAAAAGACTTCTGTAGATAATAGAGAGCCAATTACAGCAGGTCATGCCCTCACCACACTGCAGTCATCTGTAATTACCTCCAGAAGTAGTTACCTGTGTGAGTGTGTGTGTGTGTGTGTGTGAGTGTGTGAGTGTGTGTGTGTGTGTGTGTGTGTGTGTGTGTGTGTGTGTGTGAATAAAATAGGGAGACAAAGAAATGGGCAGTACAAAGGGCTTTGTCCAGTGAACACGATTTAAATGTACACTGTGCTTTATGAAAGGTCCAGATGTACAAAACTCTGACTATATTAAGGCTATAATTTCATTTTTGGGTTATTTCTGGTAGTCAAATAAAAGGAGTATTAGTACAGTTGGGGGAAAAAACATGGCCATGGTGATTATTGTATTGTATACATTGTAGCCAAAGACCTGTTACCTAAAAGCTTTTATTAAAAATAATGAATTAAATAAATAAAAATGTACAAATATACACATATGGATACATTTTCAGTACCTTAGGGAACATAGTTAGACCATATTCCATTGAAATGATAGATTTGTTTAAATTGAATTGACTCCATACACTCTGTCTTCCCTGCAGGCTTATTATCTTATATCCCTGTCTTAAATATTTGGTTATTAAAGATGTATATACATACCTTTCTCCTGGGAAAAACTGATTTGTGCTATATAGTTTAACCTTAGAACATGTGTCTTTGAGGGTTCCTTTATATTGTTTATACCTCCCTGATTAATGAGAAAATTAAGCTGTACAGTACCTTTTTCTGAACTGTGGTATCAAGATAACACTGTAATAATGTGAACTGTCATAAAAGGCTAGATAATTATTCTAATATTAAATATTACTACTGGGACAGAGTCTAATCGCCAATAGACAACACACGTTTGTCAGGTCCTGGTTCCTGTTAGCCGGTAAATGTTGGTATTTGACTGTAACTATGTCAATATATATTTCTGCCTTATGTAATTCTTTAAATGTAGATGTTTATATGTAGTCTATGAGAGACGGCTGTAGTATTATTTATTACTATAGTATTACTATTATTTAGACATATATACTGACAGGGGAGTCAGTAAAACAGAATATGACTGGTAATTATTAATAAATTAATTAATCTTAGTGTTGATGATTGTGGCAGCCATAGGACAAGACAACACAGGGGGACAATACAGGTGGTGTGCAAAACTGATACATGACCCAACTTTTATCAATTTGTCTGGCAAACAGAATTCTCTGACACCATGGCCTGACTGGAAATCTTGTAGTGGTAACTCTGTATGGCTTACTATCATATCATATCATATCACATCACTAAAGATGTAGTTAAGGATATCTCTACTGAAGGACAGTTATATGTAAATTAGGATTTTAACATGCAGATTCTATTAGAATACAGAACTCCTCATACTCACTTTCTCTCCAGCTGCCCCTCGTTCCCCGGTCTCTGCTGTGAAAACCCTGACTCAACACTAATTCTGCTATGAATATGAACATTGATCATTTCCCGCTTTAATCTGATAAGTGAATTAATTCAAGTCTAGCTGACTTGTGTGTACTGGCGTGGCGGTGTGATGTGTTTCGTTGTGTTTCTGAACGAGTGCATTCAAATGCTGCTGTGCTCCACCCAACCCCACCTTTAGAAAGAAATGCCACAGATTGTTTTTCTAGCATTTCTGTAAATCAATCGTTGTGATGTACACAGAATCATCAGGAGTGGTTTAATACGCCATTCTAGAGTCTGAGTTCTTCGCAGTGGCAGTGTCCAGATATTTAAAGCCTTTACTCACTCAAAAAGCTTTTAAAACAGGTCATCCATTCGTTCCATCCCAAAAGAATAAATATACATATTATATATGTTATTATATATATATATCATTACTCTACCATTACATTATATATGTATATATGTACTGTATATATATATATATATATATATATATATATATATATATATATATATATATATATATATATATATATATATATATCGTTGCTGTCCGATGAAAAACACGTATCTCCATTTTTGTTGATTTTTAGTTTTATGCAGCATTTGATCACACAAGCTGTTGTTTACATAGTGTGAAAATTTGATGATGAATGAACCAACAGAAATGGCCCAAACCTGCTCGGAGGGACGTCTGGTTCTATAGACATTAAAGTCAGACTGTGTTATTGGCCTCTCCTGTACAGTTACCATTTTGGAGATACTTGTTTTTCTTTGGGCAGCGACAATATATATACATTTATATATATATACATATATATATATATATGTATATATATACAGTAAACATATATACAGTATATGTTTACATTGCAGATAAAAAAATTGTGCAGGAATTTTGGCAAATTGTCAAAAACAATCAGATTCAGAGAGTCAGAATGACCCTCATCAAGGTTAGAAATTTAAACTGAAGAATTTTAACAGCCTTACTTTTTGTGCTCTGGCCCAGGTTCCAGTGTATGCACACCCACACACATGCACACCCACACACACACACTCTGTGTGATCAATAGCTGC